>CM051501.1:7519400-7529377 GCA_028031935.1 Paedocypris micromegethes | reverse complement strand
AAAAACAAGCAATACATTTGTTAAATAATTCAAAATGTTTTTTAGAGTTTAAAGTCATAGAATATAGTGTTATAATTTACAATTTTATATAATACAATATTATATACAATATAGTAATATAATTTTTTATACATTATACATAATAAATATATAAATAATTTATAATAATAACAATAATTAATTCAAAATAAACCAAATATTTTGAAAATAATAATAAAATAATAATCATTTATAAAAGCTATAATTTAAATGTATAATTACGACTCTATGAATATAACTACAAGCAGCCTTTACTTGGTGGTTGGTGGGTTTAGAACCAATGTAATCGTTAGTTTAATCAACATAATCTTTAGATTAGAATTTTTAGTGATTTGTTCCAGAAGGGCCAAAACTCTTTTTGTATTTGTACAGACTTAAAATATGTTTATGTAAAATAAATAAAATATATATATTAATATAAAATCATATTATTTGTACAAACTTAATAAATAAATCTAACTACAGATTCCTTCAAAATCAAAGAAGTCATTATAAATGTATGTACAAATTGTGACTGTACAAGGCAGAGTTTAATCCTTATATTGATAACCACAATTATTTTCCTGAAAAGGCACTTTCTTCCTGGCCGAACATTTACTGAAGGCCGATTCCATATGAATACACTAGAGTTTACCAAATTAAGTATGTTTTCTAAAGTATTATGTTATAAATTTTTACTATTATCAATACTAAGGTTTTACCCATACCCATTGTCATCATCATCTCCATTGTTTTAAATACATGTATATGTACACATCTTTATATACATATTCTGTGTTTGCGTTTGCACAAAAAGTTTTCGGAACATGTTCTCAGAGAATGTGAAACTTCTTTTCTCATTCGCAGCAAAAAGCCAAAGAAACCTCAGCGAAGACAAACCAACAATCGTCTGAAGCCGCTGACGCTGGCGTACGACGGCGACGTGGACATGTAGCGTGAAGACGAAGCATTAAACGTGATGCCAGATTACACCCAAAACCACGAGAAACACAAACATAGCCAAGTCGGAAACTTTTTTTTCTATTACTGCACTTAAATGTTTCGTATGTATGTATATAATTTACATACATACATGCATATATACTTTTATAACACTCTGCATCAACTGGCCAATATTTGATTTGGCTCCATCTTTTCTCGACTTGGCCGGCCAATTTGGGGAATGACAATGCAAACCGATAAAAGTCACGAATGAAACGTTGATCTAATATAAATTATTGATTATAATGATACTGTCATTGTCTTAAACGAAATCACTTTGGCTTAAACAAAGCTAAGCTTTTCTTTTGGGGAAATGAACTGTGGACATGTGCTTCATGAGATCCACTCGAACCCAGAGCGGTTTGAAGCCATGATAAACTGCATCTGCTGCTTCACCACGTGGCTCTTCTGGAAGAGACTTCACTTAATCGAGCCAAGACTCATTCTGGAACCTTCTACCTGTCCGGAGGTTTCAGAGGAAGTTACGATGCCAAAACCCTAAAGATCGAGAAGATGCAGCGCTGGAGCCACCTCGCAGAACCGTCAGCCTTTCTATGGAAGGTGGCGGGGAATCCACGTTCTCCTGAAATCCCACTCTGATTCCAGATCCCACTATATTAGTGCAGCCTGGAAATGGAACTGTGTCTCTTCAGGAGTGGGTCTGCTTTTCACACGTATCTACTACAGTCATCACACGTTCACCTGATCGTCCGTGACGCTGCGTCTGTAATGTCTGGTTTATAGTGGAAGCCTCACCATCACATCCATAGTTTTGCCTTATTTTTGAAAATGTGACTTGTTGGTCATCGACTTTTGCCAACGCAAGACCCGGAGTCTGAGGAACGGGAGGATTAGCTGTAGGATTAAACGTAATGATGACTCATGCATGAGGTGTTACTGTGACATTTACACATCACTTTACACGCGTCTCATCTTCTTGCTTTGGTTTCCATAAAGCTATTAAATCAAGAACAGTTTACTTGTTATTAAGTATGATTATTGTCCAATTTTATCATTTTGTGATTATACATACAGTATGCCTTTAATCTCTCTCTCTATTGTTTTATATATGTACATAATTGGGTTGATTTAAATTATATGCAAATGTTCTCCCATAAAAGAGTATGTAATTTCATTGATGATGACTAGGTTGATTCGATAAGATTTTTTATTTTTGAAATAATTATGTGAATATCCTGTTCTATAGCGACAAACCCTGCAGATTAATCTCAATCTTGTGTCTCTCAGAAAGGACTTGTAAATATTGAATATATGTTTTTATATTGATCAGAAATGTCGGGTCTTTGTGGTCTTGCTAATTTTTGTTAATGATGGTCGGGGTCTTTTTTTTGTACAGTTTGCTTTCAGATCATGTAAAGAGAATAAAAGCTAAAGTGTGAAAGACTGTTTCATTGGTGTGGAAGGATGACATCATGGTTTTAAAACAGCTTTTCCATTTCTGGGCCTAAAGGTAGATTACACACCCTGGACAAGCAGGAAAAAAGACACACTCTATTGCACACACCTACATTTTGAACGAATCAACGTCTCCTTTACACATGATTTGTGAGGAAACCGAGAAAACCCACGCATAAACTTGGGGGAAAAAAAAAGCCTGAGAGACCCAACCAGGCCACTTACTCCAGCCCAGGCAATAGTGTAAGTAGTGTAGAGTAGGGCATTTTTATAACGAAAAAAAAACATCTGAGCCACCTATTTTTAATAAATCAATATCAATAAAGCGTTGTGTTGATCTAATGACGTCTGGCAGCACTGATTGTTTCATTCGACTCATCGCTGAGATGTGTAACAGCAGTCACGTGTCAGATCGCAGCGAGTGAAAAGAAAATCAATTTAAAAAATAAATTGTGGAGGACTATTGAATTATAATGATTATTCGAATGTTTTGCAGCTTTTACAGGCTGTATCTTAATACAAATTATTGTGCGCTTAAAAAATATTTAACTTTAAACAATTGATCTCTGTGCTCGTGCATGAGCCCGTATGACGTCACCACTCCGGCGCATGGACGCGCACCATAGAATACGCAGGATATATTTATTTTAGCGTTTTCTTAACCATTTTATGCGTTTTTTCGTCCGCAACCGGAATCTAAATCCGCCTGGTGAGTAGTTCACATATCCTCATTATGTTTACAGTAGCTGTTGTTCATGATGGCAAAATATATCTTTATTTTGGTGCAGCGAATGAATCCGGATATGAAAATCAGGATTTGTTGATCAAATTGTATTTGTTTCGTTGTTGTCCATTGTGTTCTTTTCATACGCTTCTGTGCAAGGATGGATCTAAACGTAGGTACAGTAAAATAAAAATAAATAGTATATTATAATAATATAATGTATTGGTCATTGTTTGTTAATAAACATACCAATTAATAACGATAATACTGTATATCCGTTACTGTAAACATGTTATATTATTTAAATAATCACAGAGTATAATTATCACTCAAATTATCGCTACAATATTGTTGTATTAAAGACAGATTGTTATTGTGTTTCAGAACATGGATGTGGATGGAGGAAAACTGTGATCTTTTGGAAGTTTGTGCTTTCAAATGGCTTCATCTCGTCTGTGTTTGTCTCAATGTGACGAAAGTGAAAAATCATCGGTGACGAACAAGTTCCAGCAGAAATACTGGAAAACCAAACAAACACTCATCAGGGTCACAGGCAAGAGAGAGGATGAGCATGTGGTCGCTTCGGACGCTGAGCTGGACGCAAAGCTGGAGGCAAGAAGACACTTTGTTTGTGTGTGTGTGTGTGTGTGTGTGTGTGTGTGTGTGTGTGTGTGTGTTTGTAGAGCAGAACATACATTACACTTTTCTTTGTGTTTCTCCAGGTTTTCCATTCGGTTCAGAGAACGTGTTTGGAGCTTCTTAAGGTGATCGAACAATATCAACATAAGATCAACTGTAAGGACCTTAAATTCATCTTTAATTTTTCTTCCAAATATCCTGAGAGTGAGAATGAATGCCTTTTCCGTATGTTCTGATTGTGTGACGTTACAGTTCTATCTCAGGAAGAGAATGAACTGGGCCGGTTCCTGCGTTCTCAAGGCTCTCAGGACAGAAGCCGAGCTGGGAAGATGATGCAGGCCACGGGAAAAGCTCTCTGCCTCTCGTCTCAGCAGAGGTGAGTGGTCCCAGCATCAGCACCGGTCTGGTGTCCAGCATCCGTGTGTCGTCTGCAGGCTGGCTTTGCGTGGTCCACTGACCCGTCTGCATCAGGAGCTGGAGACCTTCCGTTTCCGGGCCGTCTCGGACACGTGGCTGACGGTGAACCGGATGGAGCAGTCGCGGACTGACTACAGAGGAGCTCTGCTCTGGATGAAGGATGTTTCTCAGGAGCTGGATCCAGACACACACAAACAGATGGAGAAGTTTCGCAAGGTGAGATGACGTTTATAAAGGGGCGTGTCTTGACCTGTGATTGGTTAGCCATGAATATAGGTGTGTCTTGTCTTTTAATTGTTTGGCCACGTTCATAGTTGTGTGATTGATTGCCCACAATTATGGGTGTGTCTTATTACTGGTTTGCCATGTGTTGTCTGTGTATCCTGTCCTGTGATTGGTTAGATCATGGGGTGGCATGTTTTGTTGGGTTGGCCACATTTATAAGTGCATCTCATGTTTAGATTGGATGGCTGTGAAATTGTGGGTGTGTCTTGTCCTGTGATCAGTTAACGAATGATGAGGGCGGATCAGGGCTTACATGTCTTATTCTGTGAATAGTTCATAGTTATCATTGTCTTATTCAGTTGGCCACATTTACAAGTGCATGCCATTGTGTTTTTTTGGCCACGAGTTGGATGTGTCTCACCTCGTGATTTAATGGGCAAAAGAGGTGTGTCTTCTCTATGCCCCTCCCACCCAGAAATGAACAAAGCCGGGATTGAATAAATGATTGAATATAGTTCAAAATGAATTTGTTCCATAAACTTTTCCTCGTGACGCTCCTCAGGTTCAAACTCAGGTGCGTCAAACCAAGACTAACTTTGACAAGCTGAAGATGGACGTGTGTCAGAAAGTGGATGTTCTGGGAGCCAGTCGCTGTAATCTTCTCTCACACGTCCTGACCAACTATCAGGTTCTCACTTTCATCTAAACCCTGAAGTGGCACCAACGCTGCTGCTGTTCTAGACTAAAATGTTTTACGTGTCTTTGCTTCGACAGACGACTTTATTACATTATTGGGAGAAAACATCTCACACTATGGCAGCCATTCACGAGAACTTCCGGACGGAGATTCCAGCCGTGAGATGCGAGCAAAGGATATGAGCTGTTTCCCACAAACTTCAATGTCTTCATTATTTACAGACCACGAAGACGAAGGAGAAGAAGAAAAGGAAGTCAGACCCAGAGGAAGAGAAGAACAAGAGTGATGAGATGTACGAGCAGTTCGTCATCGTTTAGATTAACGTGGGGTGCGACAACAAGAATAAAAATGCTTTTCTATTTCATTTAGGCTTATTTCAGTTGACGGAGAAAACTCCACAGCTGGTAAAGTTATTTTTTATTAATTTAATAATGGCTTTTGTGTGGAGTTTGAATGCTCTCCTTGTGCATGAGTGGGTTTCCTCCGGATTTCCAGTTCCTCAAAATCAAGTCAATGGAATTGGCGTTTTGAAAATTGACCACAGGTGTGAGTGAGAGTGTGTCTATGTCCTTCTCTGTGATTGGCTGGCCACTATTTGTCTGTGCGCAGGCGATTGTGTGGCGGTGGAGCAAGAGAAGGACGAGTTGAGTTTGCTGAGTGAGATCCTAGGCAGCGCTTGTGTGGATGAAGGCGGATGGAGTGAGATGTTCGGAGAAGAAGCTCTGACCAATAAAAATCCAGCAGAGATGCCGATGCTGGAGGAAGATTCCTCCATCTTCCTGCCTTCCAGACTCCTGGACCAGAACACGAGTCTCACACGTCCTGCCGTCTCAGGTAAGAGGATCTCACGGTAAATGTTGGTCATCCTGAGACCTTTCCTGGTTAATATTTCTTTCAGAGACAAGCTCGAGGGATCGATGGTTCGATCTGTTTGCTGATTTGGATCCTCTGTCGAACCCCGATGCCGTCGGCCGAAGAGAAAATGACGAGCTGCTTAATGCATGACCGCACTCTTCATCACGAACCATCCTCATCCTCCAAATGAAGCGCATGAGAAGTTTAGTGATTAAGCAGTTTAGTTCAGGTTTAAGAAAAGTGAGAAAAAAACAGGTCTGCTGCATTTTAAAAGCCTTAATCACGTTGTGTTTTAATTTTTTTGTGAATGAAAATAAAAATTTGCATTTACAGTGTAAAATCACTTCCAAACTGTAAAAAATGTAATTTTTGTTCAATTCTTGCGCCTGGTTTCTCATTAATTATTGTTGTTTTCTGAGTGAAGTTTGTATCATTTGTTTTGCAAGACTTATGCTAATCTTTAAAAGCAATAAAGTGTCGTTTCATTTAAACATGTCAATACAAAGAAACATTGTTCTGTTGCTTTACATGTTTCTGCATGTGGATTTTGAAAAAAGGATCGTTGTCAACGTGTCACGCATTGTGACAAAAAGTTACATTTACAAATTCAACATATTACACATGAAATGAATAAAATCATCAGTGAACGATACAAACGCGCATCTACTGGAGATTCACTGTCATGCTGCGACTGTAGAAATCCAAAATTGTAGAAATATACAGTACTAAACATAATAAAAACACGTATTATAACACAAATATATAGTATATGCTATACATAACATAAAAACAGCTTTTCTTACAAATGAATTGAAGTTTTCTTATATAAAATATTGTTTGAATACGTTTTATAACTCAGTACCAGAAATTTATCAAGTTGACCCTGTTATTCACACAGTAATTCCTTCTGTAACCTGGTTAGTGATGATGGGACAGCTGTGCTCTGATTGGCTAACGGAGCAGCAGACGCTTCCTGATGCAGCAGAATTCCGCAGCGGCCGCTGGCTCGGGCGGGAAAAGTGAAGAACACAGCAGATTGACGGGACAGAAGGCCGAGCCGCTCGGAGTGAAGTTCACCTTGTTTCTGTCCGGACAGGAGACGACGGGAAAACCTTGAGTCCTACAAGAGCTAGAAACAAAAAAGAGAAATTCAGAACAATGAACAGATTTGATTCGAAATTGTACTATATATACAGAATAAAAAAAAATATTTCAGAAACATCACACGAAATGTTTTGTGAAACAGAAAATAACACTACAAACGTATAGCGGCTACAGTAGGCCTTCCTCGGGTTAGAAACAAGACAATTTTTGAAAAACACATTGTTCATCTGTCTATTTCCTACTTTGTAACGTGAGCAAAAACTGAGTGACATCACAGCGCCACCCAGCGGCCAACATATGTCTCGCGTTCTTCACGCTTTCCAGATATTGATTAAACAGGTATGTAATTTGAGAAAATTAAAAAATTAAGAGTCTCCATTCAACATCTTCAATCTGATTGTTTGCAGAGGCAGATAGGCAGATGAAGCAGAAGCAGATAGAAGAAGAGGCTACAATAATTTTTTAATGAAATCTTTGGACTAGATTATTTAAAAAAAAATGTGAATAAAACTTTGAATAAACTTGAGGCAAAACCCAACGTGTAAAAAAGATATCATGGTTGAAAAAAAAGTCAAAAGTCAAATTAAAAGTTAAAAAATAAAATGCCATTTCAGGTCTTGGTCTGTTAGTCTCCGCCCTCAGTCGAATCCCCCCCCCCCAGTCTCCGCCCTCACTAGCATCTCTGCCTCGCTGTCTCCACCCTCATTCACGACTGTGTCTCAGTCTCCACCCCCACATTCCAATCCTTTGACTCCATCCATAACATTTACATATAAAGTTCATGTTAAGAATAGGAACTCACATGATATCTTCAAACACTTTGACCTTCTCGCAGCCTTCGGGAGGTTCACGCTTAAAGGTGAAGCTGTTGTTGGGTTTGGGGGAACTGGAGAACTGAGGCAGAGGAGATCCACTGGGGTGTGGCGAGGAGAACCCTCTGTCTGCTGAGGACGAGGAGCGGAAGCAGGGACTGTGATGAAGAGGAGGCACGGGAGCTCGGCCGCCATCTCGCACCTCTAAAGCCTGAGGAGGAAGACACACGCTGACATGACGAAGCAGGTGAAGGTCAGAGGTCATGCCATGATCGTGTCTGGACCTTCTCCTCCTCCCTGTTCCAGTTCTGGCAGATGAAGACGCTCTCCAGCTCCTGGTTGACACAGTCGCTGGGCAGACGACACATGGCGGGTCGTGAGGGAACAGAAGATGAAGATGGTGACGAGAACTTCTTGAAAAAACAGAGAGATTAAAGAATTCAATATGTATTGTTATTTTACATACAAAACATTCAAATGTTCTTTTATGATTATTTCCGTATTTTAATCTTTAAACTCCACACACCTACACCAACTCAAACACACACACACACACACACACACACACACGCACAAACACAAACACAAAGAGATCCTCAACATCTTCATCTCTGCTGCCTCCATCTCTGCCTCCTGTCTCTTTCTCACTGCCACTGTCTCTAAGCCATAGAGAAGAGCTGGTGGTCTCACCACTGTCTTGTACACCTTTCCCTTGAGTCTTGCTGACACTCTTCTGTCACACAACACTCCTAACACTTTCCTCCACCCGCTCCACCCTGCCTGCACTCGCCTCTTTATCTCTTTCCACACTCCCCATCACACTGCACTGTTGATCCCAACTTGTACTTAAACTCCTGCACCTTCTTCACCTCCACCTCCTGTAACTTCCCTCCTCCACCCTGCCCCCACTCTGAGACACATACACAAACATAAACTCACTCACACACACACACACAAACTCAAATGCACAAATTCTGACACACATCGCTTCACTAAAACACACACACATACACATACACACACACAAACTGCAACACTCACAGAAAGTCAAAGAACTTCAAACAAGCACCTGGTTTATCTGCTGCTTCACTTCTTCTTTCTCTTTGAGGCTGAAACCTTGTAAACTTCGCTGAAGCTGCTGACGGAGTTTCGAGATCTAGAAACCACACGTGACCAAAAGACAATAACATGAGCTGAGCAACACATTACAGATGCTAATGTAGGTCTCATTTACATTTGACCCATAATCCAACAAAAAGTCTGAAGTGACAAACATTGCTGTTTTACACTCCCTTTTTTCGGTGAAAATAGAACCCACAACTAAAGTGTGGCAGACATTTGCTCCAATGTGTGTGTGTGTGTGTGTGTGTGTGTGTGTGTGTGTGTGTGTGTGTGTGTGTACCTCTTGGAGACGCTCGGCGCTGCCCCATGATGCCGAGCGGCACTGCAGGGTCTCGTCCCCCTCCTCCACCCAGAAACCTGGAGTCTGCAAGGAAAAAAGATCTGCACTGAAATACATCTAGATTTTGATGATGATCTAAATTTTGTCTGAAGAAAAACGTCTCAGTTTCAATCTAATTGACTATTAAAGAGCAACATATCAGGGCTTGTGCCCATCGTCACTGCTTGCAGCTTAAATTAAAAAATATATTTCAGCTTCGAGTACTGTATTTTTGTAATACACGTTATGTACCGTATTATACAGTAAATCTGTCATTTAAGACAAAAAAAAAAAACATGACAAAGTGTTTTGTGATGCAGATTTTTTAAGTAAAAATATCAAAGTAGAGCCTCGCTTGACAAACGCCTCCCATTCACAAACAGAAACTTCCTAAAAATAAACCTGAGAAATTCTGACATTTGAGTAGAATTCTGCAAAATGAGCAAATCTTTACACAAATTTTTTGTATCACTTACAGTGAGAGGTGTAAAAAAGTGCTTGTACTGGAGTAAAAGTACGGATACCTTATTGTAAAGAGTACTCCATTACATTACAAATCAGCAATTCTGAGAAGACTTGAGTAAAAGTAATAAAGCATCCAACAAAAAAGAACTTGAGTATTTTACT
>CM051501.1:7459400-7514400 GCA_028031935.1 Paedocypris micromegethes | reverse complement strand
TTGAATAAACGGTTCCCGTTTATTGTAACCGGCCTGTTTTACCTGAACCAGCTGAGCATGTGACCTGCGTGCCCTCCATGGCGGCAATTGTGGCACCAGGTGAACCAGTTGTTGAACTGTGCCAGTTTCTTGTCTCGGGTCAGGTCTGCTTTCTCCTCGCTTTTTCCTGTGGCAGATGAGATGGATTTCACATATTTAATCCATTTAAGACATGAACATCTGACAGTGAAAGAGTGAAAGAAAGATTGAGTGTGAAAAAAAGAGCGAAACGTAGAAAAACTGAGTGAAATTGAGAAGAAAATAGCAAAAGAGCATGGATGAATAGACAAAGATATATTTATCTCTGTGTGTAAGAGATAAAGATAAACAAGGACTTATTAGCGATTGAAGAAATGATCTACATAGACAATATTCATAATTCAGGATACAGATGTTATTTTCTTTTTTACTTTTGAGTGATTAAACATATTTAACCAAAAGCGGACCTGGCGTGACAGTACCTGGGCAGCTGGACACCGGAGTGCCCATGTTCATCAGGCAGAGGGCACAGCGCGGCAGCGGCTTCCGGCAGCCCGGGCAGCTGGTGACCTTTGACTTGGTGGGTGAACCACTGACTCCATACTGGCTAAAACCTCGGCCCTGGTGCGGCATCGCCGAGCAGCTGTATGAGATGGACTTCCCACAGAAGTTACAGCTCACAAACACCTGAGGAAAAGCAGCGTGTTCACTGAAGCGCAAACTCAGAAATGACACAAGATTATTACATTTTATGTTTAAGATTATTATGTCTTAAGTTTAAGTCATAAAACACATATGACAGAAAGATCTGGTAGGTTTTATTTTCGGGATAGTTCTAGAATTTAAGAACAGCTTAACAACTCAGTTTGGTTGTTAAACAATACAACTTTGAACTGTATTTAAATGACAGAAGAAAAGTTTGAAATAAAAAACGTCATTCCGAGCACCTGTGCCAGCGGTTTTGAGCTGGGGTCTAGTTTACTCCTGTGAATGTCGAATTCCGCCCGTTTGTGCCAAAACCTCCAGGCATCCAACAAATTCCGATAGTTTTCGATCCAGCACTGGACTCGAGGATCCTTCAGCACCTCTCCTGGTGAACCCTACAATTACAATTACACACACATAACACCGCAACCATCAGCCAAGCGTCACGGTCTGTGCCACAATACTGCTTCACATTTCATGCTCCTAACATACAAGCGTGTGCCGTGAATGACGCGTGTTGGGACTGACGCTGGACGTGAATGATGGCTGTCGTGACTGATGTGTGTCGTAACTGATGCGAGTCCCGAACATTGTCATGAATTAGAAAACTTGACGACACAATTGCGTTTGACCGTTTTAAACAGTCTCATCGTTTTAAACCAGAATCAATATTAGAAAACAAAACTGCATTGCATTTAGAAAATAAATCTGAATACATACTAGAACGACTTGTTACCTTGAGCATACAAAAACTGGCAGTCTGCACATCACCGGTGCGGTCTACATAACTCTCCATGAGATCGACTCCGTCTTTGGTCAGGCCGGTCAGTAGGATGCCCTCCAGGTTGCCACTTTCCTTCATCTCGTTGGTCAGCTTGTCAATGTAGCGTGGTAACTTACGAGAGACGAGCAGCATGAAGGGGTTGATTTGACATCAGTGTCTTCTGGATTGAGCGAGGAAGACTTTCTTACCTGAGTGTCGTTCAGAAACATGCAGGCGAAGGCCACTCGGTCCCGGACAGCCACACAGCTCTCATACTAACAGAAAAGGAAAGAAAGCAGTAACCATCACTCATTTAAACTGATGCAGTCTTTTTTACATGTTTTACTGATGCTTTACTGACCAGGACGCCGTCGTAGGCCCCGGGTTCGCTGGTGAGGAAGGCAAACATGATGCAGAGGTACGGCTCCTGGAGCTGCAGACGAAGTGAGCTGCACATCTCTCTCCACAGAGAGTTCTTCTCATCCGTGTAGCCGGACAGAGCCATGGCCACCACGTTTAGATTCTTGTCACCTGGCACACACCACAAAAGCCTTTTCATGAACGTTTAAAGAAAGCTACCCTTTTTAGCGGATATAATCCCCCTGCAAATGTAAGTACCCTCCACTCAGTTTTCCATGAAAAAAAATATTTCTTTACAAAAACATTTCTGCCTAAAAACTTAAATCTAACTTGTGACATGATCATCAGTGTCAAGTGATTGAAATTTCCGAAGCATTATATGGAAAAACGAAATGCATTCCAGAAGTTCTTTGATACCTCAGCAGGAGGCGCTATAATCCCTGCTCTCAAAAACATGCTCTCCTGTTACATGTGCGTCGTTCCTCGTCGACATGTTTAATTTTGATGTTGTTTGACTTGACTCATAGATAGTAAATAGTGCATAATAAGTAATAAAATGTTTAATAAAATAATAAAAAAAGAAAAGTAGTATTTTGGGGCTTTCGCTGAAATTTAAAGGTTAGTGTTTGGTCAGTACACAGCCATTTTAAGACGAGACAACACGATAAGGAGAAGAAAAAAAAAGGTTTTGATTTATTGTGTAGCAGTTGTCTGTGCTGACCTGTCCGTTTAATATAGTCGATACTTTGATCATCAACAGTGTGGAAATAAGGGTTACGACTATAAGCTCCACTCGAGTTTTTGAGCGTCTAAAATTGGACTTATGCTGGCATAAAAACAGCATTTATTTGCGAGAGAAACCCCTCATGATAATATGTGATTATAATCCCAAAAAGGATTTTAATGATACACTGTCAGTCACATATGCTTCTCGTGGCTGTAATAACGTGGGGCAAGCAGCACTGAGGCTCATTGTGCAGCATGAGGCCTAAACTAATTTAATGAAGCACTGAAGGAAGGATTCAGAATGTGAACAAACTGACGTGTTGTGCGAGTGAATCTAGCCTGGATTTCACACAGACCATCTAATCACTGTCTCGGTGACTCTCTCACACACACGCGCGCGCGGAAAAATACAGAGCACCAATTTCGATATGGCTTGCCATATTTTTTTTTCTCTCTTTCTCTCTCTCAACCCATCTTTCTCTCGGTCACCTTGTGTCTCCTTCTCACCATTTCTTTTTCTCACCCTGTCTCTCTCCTCATCATCTTCTATCTCTTCCCTCCTCCAGTCTCATTGCTCTCCTCTTTCTCTCTATTTCTCTCTCAGTATTAATTTAATTAGTTGTGTTTGTTGATTGATAAAGACGTGAGATGCTCCTGTACCTTTCTCAGAAGAAGCTCCTCTATTGAGAATCTGAATAGCTCTGCGGATGTCCAGGTTGAACAGAGCCACCGCGGCGGCTCGCTCCCATTCGGCCTCCTGCTCCAGAGACTTCAGGAAAGGCTCCACGTCCACATCTGGACCGCGGCCGATCCAGCCACACAGCTGCAGGGCCAGACTGCGCTCTTCACTGTGGAAGCGAGGCACATCGGTCTGCCTGTCCGAGCCCGACCAGCAGCGCCGCGTCTCTGTGGTGCCTGAACAACAGTGGGCGCTTTAAAGCCTTCACTGAGGAGGCCCGACGCTTCGGAACCTACCAGAACTCGACTTGACGATGTTCTTGATGCCGGAGTAAATGAGGGACTGTTTGCCGCTCGGCTGCTTCTGCTCCATGTTTTCCGTGAACTGTTTCATAAGTGAGACTCGCATAGGAAATGCAACACGGGAATCAAGGCACAGAAGAAAAGTGAAAGACTATCACTACATGTATACAAAAGTAACTTGTCAATTATATTTTGTAATTATGTAACTAAAATGCTACAAATTTCTGTCGCTCTCTCTACCCATCTCTCTCCCTGCCCCCGTGTCACTTAAATTGTTAGATAATAAACATGCCACTAAAACTTCAAATAAATACTCTAAAAATAGAAATAAAATATGTACTTGTAGATATAAAAGGACAAAAGCCAGAACATTTTGTTTTAAGGAAAGAAAAATAAACATTCCCATACATGGAAAAAAAAACTCAACATACTACAATATGTGAAGCACACCCCCTGTTTTTTCAGGGCAAAAAACAACTAAAATTCCTGGCTAATTTAAGTTACAATCTTAAAGTACTACAATTTCACACAGCAGCTTTGAGACACTTGTAACTGTGAAAAGCGCTTTACAAATGCACTGAACTTGAACTTCTCTTTATACACACCTTGTGACTTGTGATTCGTATCACTTTGATGTTGTTTTACTTGAATAATAGATTTTAAAAATCTACTGTAGCGCTTCATTTATTTGTGATTGCTCCCTACTTGAAATGGGCAAAAATGTGAATGTAATCGCAAATATGCGTTTTTGAGCGTCTAAAATTAGGGAAAAAGGATCATTATATCCGCATAAGTATGGTATATAAACAATTTTTGTCTTTCTTATATATAATCCTTCTTTTAAAAATAAGAAAAAAAAAGTGATTTAAAGTCAACAAAAAAAACTCAATAATACATTTGAAACTCGTGACTTCTCGCGCATGTATTTCCCTTCGTTTGCAGATGTTGTAAGGCTCGGGTGATAAGCAGCGAAGGATATAATGCAGCGTGTACCACAGCGAGCGAAGCTGCGGCTCGTCTCCTCCGGCCAGGACGTGGTTCCTCCACACCTGCACCGTGTCGTGGCCGTACCGCGACTGCGCCCTCTCCCTCATCTTAGTGGCGATGTCGGCATCCGCGTGCTGCCCCGCCTCCTCCTCGCACTCGTACAGGTGGCGCCCGCAGGCCCACATCAGCGACGAGGTGGAGCTCCAGGCCAGCGAAATGCGCTCGAAGACCGTGAAGTCGTTCATGGCACGGCTGGGAGAGACCACCACCATGCGGTTTTGCGCCGACGGATGCCAGGCGAAGCTGCTGACGACGCTCTCGCTGCAGGGCTGCACGCCTCGCTCCATGATGGTGGGCTCCGCCTCGTCGCCAAAGGGCACGGGCGTGTGCTGCATGTCGTAGAGGCGGATGACGTTGCTGTCGCGGGTGAGCGTGGCGAGCAGGCCCATGCGAGTGGGACACCAGGCTACTTTGGTCAGAGGTTTAGTCTGTTCCGTTAACGTAAAAACCGGCTTTTCAAATTTCCGCAAGTCCCAGATGGCCACCTGGCCTTCGAAGAAAGACGCCACGCGATCCTGAAAGTGAGGGTCCACGGTGACCCCCTGAACAGCCTTGGTGTTCACAAACGTCTTCTGGCTGGTGTTGCGCAGATCGAAGATGGCCAGGTTTCGGTGCATGCCCGCCAGCAGCAGCTTCTGGTGGTCTCGGGGAAGCCAACAGAGAGACAGACAGGCGTCATTCTGCCCCAATTCGTACAGTGGTTTGGTCACCACCAGGCCGGAGTCTGTGTCTCCAGCGAGACGGACCTTCTCCGCAGGAAGCGCTTCGGGGGAGAACTTGCTGCTGATGTCCCATATTAAAACCGAAAAGTCTGCACGGTGTTTATCCAGACCAGCAGCCAGCCAGTTGCTGTCCACTGGGTTCCACGCCAGTGTGTTGCACTGTCTGGCGTGTTTGGGCACAAACTCTTTCCCCACCAGCTCCTTGCATTTAGAATTGTGGTTCTGTCCTAAACTCGTCAAGACGACCCGACCGTTGGCCTGTCCCACTGCTAGCAGACACTCGGGCTCATGCTTGGGATACCAAGCCACACATTTCATATATGGAGCATCCGAGTTGATGGCCAATAGCGTAGCGGAGGTGGCCTCGGACAGAGGAAGAGCTCCAGCTTTGGTTTCTGAACCTCCTGCCGGTCCAATTCGATAAAGGCTGAGTTCAGTGTCACATATGACATAGCGGTCGGCGTGATGAGGGGACCACAAGATGTCTGGCTTGATGGACATGGCAAGGCCGGCGTTTTTTCAGGGCTGATTCCTGAGCAGAACGAGAAATTGCAATTGTCTTTAGATCAGTCTGTGGATTTTGTTAAATTAGGCGATCTTGCACTTTGACCCCTGAATACAGTTTTACAGGCATATCAGCCTCATAAAACTGTGATTTATTGTGATATAAGACTCTTCATACCTCATACATTTTAAAAGGCGCACACATTTATTCATTTAACTCAGTTGGAAAATATTCAGTGTTTGGAAATAGTCAGTAAAAATTCAGTAATTTAGTTTCATTATTTAT
This sequence comes from Paedocypris micromegethes, assembly GCA_028031935.1. Taxonomy (NCBI): domain Eukaryota; kingdom Metazoa; phylum Chordata; class Actinopteri; order Cypriniformes; genus Paedocypris; species Paedocypris micromegethes. The sequence continues at coordinate 7,508,288 of CM051501.1, read as the reverse complement.
GAACAAAACCTAATATACAGAGAGAAACATGTTACCGTAAACATATTAATTTTTGTTTTACTTTTTTAGTTTTATTTTATTTGATGATATTAGAAATTAAATAATTGTCTAATGTAAAGGACAACTGTAAAAAAACGAATTTGTTTTTAAATTCAAATAAATATTAAACAAGAATTTAAAGTTTTAGAAAACAAGATGAACACAAATAAATGCAAATTGAAATGCGTCCTGAAAATTCCATTTTTATTATTATTAGTAGTAGTAGTATTTAATTTCAATCAATCTGCATTTATCATAAATAACGTAGTTAAAATGCAAATGTAATTTCTTTAACAAAAGACACATATGTCAAATGCTTACAATGTTAGGCTAAAACGTGTTTACACAATACAAAAGACATGAAAAAGCATTATTTATTGCTCACTGTTCAATAAACGGTGAATGAAAAGTAAACAGACAATTTGTTTGCATTAACTTAAAGGAAAGGCTACCAAGCTAAAGCTACCATAAAAATGTTCCACATTTTAAACAGGAATATAAAAGTAGAGAGACCGGTTTTAAAACGCAAACGTAAACACATCTAATGAAAAATATCGTTAAAGCACAAAATGTATAACTCGTGTGTATTTAATATACAGAAGCTCACCTTTGCTTTGCCAACATGTTGAAGTTTGTTTGGGTCACGTGAAGCCGGAAATAGCGGTTGTCGGATAAAGCGACCGTAAAATACAAAATAAAAGTCACGCTGTTTAACAAACGTTTAGAACACAATATTTTTCTAAAAGAAATGTAAGAAGAAACGAACAGAATATAGAAAAACAAACGCCAGCAATACACAAATGATCCAACACAAGTTAAAATAACATTCCGTAATCTAAAGCCATAGTACATGTACTGTACAGTATTTTGTATTATGTTAATGAAATAAATGAACTACAAATAATAATGATTTAAAGTTTTGTGTGTATAAGTGTGTTTGTGTGCGGGCTTCATAAAATAAATAAATATTACATATGTATTAGTTTAAATTGTTAGTAGACTTTTCAAGTTGGGTAAATTAGAGATAAAGCCCTGGTCTTTACAGTTTATTCATTCAGGCGTTCAGTTCAGAGCCAAAGTCAGACAGACACAGACAGAGATATGAGCCCCTGGATACAGTAACGGTCAGTCCTTTCTCTTTCATGGTTTTGCTTATTATTTTACATATTTATTTTGTTAAATATCTTTTAAAGATTGATGTTTAAACTGTGGTTTCTTAAATTATTTACTGAGTGCTCCAGACTTTTTATCAATACGAGTAATTTGTGACGCGTATGCACTTTCATATGTGTTTTATAACATTCTTTCAACTTTCATGCATCTTTGCAGCAGTTTTTAAAAAGATTTTAAAAATGAAGCAGAACAAGGGCAAAGCGCTTGTCCTCTGTCTGTTCCTTTGGCTTTTGCCTGAAGCTCAGAGCCTGAACAGAAAAAGATCTCAAAAAGTAGGAAACAACAATAACAGCATCACACGAAACAATGGTAAATGTCTTTTGTGTATCATCATAATTAATTTATATTAATTAAAAAAGGAAGATATAAAGGTCAATCTGTAGCGTAAAATTGTAATTTGTTTTTGTTGGAATGTTGAGAAAATGTGCAAAGTAATTAATTGTTTAATAAATTTATTTTTATTATGATTTAGATAGATTTTTTTTTTTTTTTTGCTGATGAGTTTTTTGCATGTGTTAGTGTGTCGACTAGAGATCGCATTCATCCTGGACAGCTCAGAAAGCATCCTGCACCTTCTGTTCGATGGAGAGAAAGCGTTTGTGAGATCTTTCGGCCCACGGGTGGCAGGGATGCAGGTGGCGGGGTGGCATCTGAAAACCCGCCTGGCACTCATCTTCTATAGCAGCTCTGTGCACATTGACCAGCACTTCACAGACTGGCAGGACCTCGATTCGTTCCTGACCCGCCTGGACGATGCCGACTATATTGGTCATGGAACATATTCAACTTATGCCATATCCAATGCCACTCAGCTCTTTCGCAGTGAGACCACAAATCAAAGTGTGAGGGTCGGCCTGTTCCTGAGCGACGGCATAGACCACCCACTCAATCCCGAAATCACAGCAGCGCTTGATGAATCCAGACGACACAACATTAGGCTTTTTACGATAGGCCTTTCGAATCTGGCGATGGATGTGACGAACAGCACCAGGCTACGGGCCATGGCGAGCAGTCCGGCCCAGCAATACTTTCACAGTCTCACGGACCCCCAGCTGGAGGAACGGCTCCTGCAACAACTCGTGAGGAATTTATATAAACAAACCTGATCATGATTTATATCTTAAACAGTGTCATTAATCACAAAATGTACATTAACTTTCAGAAATGGGGTGAGGGGTGTTTAACATGAAGTATAATGGATTTTGTTGAATTAAAACATAAAGAAGTTACAAACTCTTCATAAAAATGTGATCATTCCATTCTGTTGCTGATTGTTTATTTTCTTTATTCAGGAAACCATTGCTGAGAACGAAGTAAGTAAAATACATGGCATTTTGCAAAAGCATAAGACGATACGGTTTACATTTTGCACATTAAAACAAAAAAGCATCATTCACATTAAGATGTGACGTCAACAAAAAATGTTGAAACTATAATGATTACAAATTACCTTAAAACCATTTATTCGTTGATTACATGTTTCAAATCAAAAGTTTAAATACGGGTATTCGATTTTAAAGACAATTAAAGAACTGAACGTAAATAAACCTCGCAGCCAATCAGAATCGTTTAAACTCTCAAGTTCTGAGAACCAGGTGAAGGCCAAAACTTCCAGCGATTTAGATATAGAAAAAAGCGTCCGTCATCAATATCAACTGTTAAGGTTTCAGTTACAGTAAGAGTGCATTATTAACCATCTCAACACTAACTCTGAAAGCTGAATACTGCTTTTCGTCTTTTCTGTAGTGTCCTCGGACGACAGACTGTTTGTGTGAGAAGGGTGAAGCAGGGCTTCCTGGCATTCCCGTGAGTTTACATTTATCCAGGGCGATTGTCTTTTTGATATAACGTATAAAATATACGGTGATTATAAATATGTATTTGTGATTTAGGGAAAACAAGGAAATTCTGGTGATGATGGACCTCCTGGACCACAAGGCTCAAGAGTACGAGCTTTTTATAAAGAAAAGATTTTGATTACAACTTTATTATATTTGCACTTTTATTTACGTGTGTATAATAAATAACACACAGACTGATTGTATGAATTCTCTTAATTCAGGGGGAAACTGGAGCTCCAGGCCTTCCAGGAATCAACGGGTCTGAGGTTTGCCATTTGGCAAAAATATGTACAATTATCTAATCTTAATCTTAAACAATAAAATATTGCTTAATCTCCTCTGCAGGGAAGAATGGGCTTTAAAGGAACTAAGGTGATTCAAAAAAACTCAAACTTCATTATGATTTATAATAAGACAAGAGAGTGACGGACAGAGAGACATTAATGTCATTGTAATAATACAAAAAAAGAAACAAGGCAGCACAATACTATAAAGCCCATTTCATGGCTTTTAATAAACTGCTTATTCAAATGAATATGTATTTATTTAGTGTATGTGTTTTCAGGGTGATCCGGGTTGTTGTGGACCAACAGGACAAAGAGGATATAAGGTAAAAATGTTATATTATACCATAATATTCTATATTCTTGATTATGTGTTTGATTTCACAGGGAACTGCAGGTCCAGAAGGACCCAGTGGTCCCAAAGGAGAACAGGTACAGAATAAACATTTTCTTCACAAAACTTTTTCACAAAAATCTTTAAATGTTCAAAATATAATGTTCTCAGAGGAGACATTTAACAACTCTATAAAATGGTTAAAAAGATAGAGGGAGATTCTAGTCTGTACAAAAAAAAAATAACTTTGATTCAAGTGGATAAAAATAAAGCGGGTAATTACAGTAAGTTTCACTGCACTTATGGAATGTGATGCGCATAATCCTAAAATAACGTCACATTCACCGCGGGGAATCCAGGCCTGGGGGATATTATTTTTTTTCTGGCACCACTTTGTACAGCAGAATTAACGTTGAGACGGAGATTGGACCTGTAGAAATAACAACAGGATGTAAATCCGGCACCGAAAGCATTTGATCATGAAACATGATGTTTTACTGTGAATACACATACATTTTTTTCTGCAAATGAGAGAAAATACTGCATGGGTAAAAATAGTTTGCATGTATTTTTTCTTATGTTCTGTTTTCTTTGATCAATTATTCTCCATGATGTTCTTTATTAGGGCCTGAAAGGACGCCAGGGAGACCAAGGACCAGAAGGCCAAGCAGGACCAAAAGTGACAAACACCATTTTTAAATTTAACGAATACATAATTTAAAATTATATAATCATACATCATACATGTAAATCAAGTAAATGTAATTAGTTGACACCAATGGGTCACAAAAACTATAGGAAGGGGTGTCTCTTGAAGAGAGAGAGAGAGAGAGAGAGAGAGAGAGAGAGGAGAGAGAGAGAGAGAGAGACAATGCAACAAATGTGGCAGTTGGTAGAAGGACACATTTTTAAATAAATTGATTTTAAGAAAAGACCATCACAGAAACATTTATAAATTCTTCAATGTTACTCACCTTTAGTTTGTTCCCAGGGCAACCGAGGACTGACCGGTGCACCAGGAGCTCCGGGAGAAAACGGAATCGGTTTCCCTGGAGCGAAGGTAAAGAAGAAAGAAAATGATTGTCAACAGAAGGTCATGGACATGTAATATCTAACAGAAGTGTTTATTCAGGGAGACAAAGGAAAGCGAGGAAGCGTTGGTCTTCCTGGACAGTGGGGCATCGGTCAGCCGGGTCTTCCAGTGAGAAATACATCCATACATACAAAAGTTGAATCCACAGCATAAATTTGATGTAAGTTTCTCACCAGGGTCCAGCAGGGGAACCAGGGATTGATGGAGAACCAGGAGCTCCAGGCCTGGGACCTCCAGGCTCAAAGGTTAGCAAATTATTTTTTTTACTTTTGTCTCTCTTAAACTATTAATAACTCTGACACAGTCTTACCTTCAAAACAATGTCAGCCTTAGAAAATCTGTTTAAAATTAAATGTGTAGCTCATTTTGTCATGTGTTCCTAGAAACACAAAGATTGTGAATTAATTGTCTAAGAAAAAAAAACTGAATAAATAACAACCTGTAATTCACTTAAACTCACTTAAAAGGTTTCAGATTTAAAATAAATAAAATTAGGGTGGAGTGAAAGTGAATTCTGTTGTGTGTGTTTAAGGGGGAACGTGGAGAATTCGGAATTACGGGAGATTTTGGACCGTCAGGTCCTGGGGTCACCGGAGAAAAAGTAAATAAAAGAGTGTACAACTGGATTATTTCCCACAAAGCTTTCTTTAAATTTAGACATGGTAAATTTTTTTTAGGGCAATATGGGACTACGAGGATTCCCTGGAACAACCGGAATCCCTGGCAAAGGAATTCCAGGAGAGAAAGTAGGTATCTACTTGGTTGACCATTACAGCTAGTGTTTTACCAAAGTAAAAACCGTAATTGCGCTAATATAAGCGGCCCATTTTTTCAAATTTTCAACGCTCAAAAACTCGCGGGGTGCTTATAATCGCAGATGTCAATCGCCGACATCTGTGTTAATATACGCGCCCATGTTTCCGTATTTCGAAATCACAAATAAACTGAAACACGTGGTCTTTATGCAGAGGCACACGTGTGTCTTTAAATAATGCGTAGGCAGACGTGCATACAGTAGAAGCTTTTGTTGGCTCAATAACAAAGAAACATTACACACGCCGCAATACTTAACAGGGACAAAATAACACTTTATAAAGTAAGATTAAACTAAATACAATAATTTATATTACAACAAACAGAAACTACAAACCACGACCGGCAAACGTAGCTTTCAAAGCGCTATCAAACATGTCCAATGTAAAATCGCAGAATGATTCAAAACATCTGGAAGAAAACGGGCAAGAAGTAATAAATCTAAGGAACAGACAATCAAAACGCTCGGTCTACTAAACAGGGGATAATCTTCTCCTTGATTCTCTTTACTCTGCGTCAAATAAACAGAGAGCTCGACGGGCCAGACACAGTTGCTTTGCACATGCGTGGACTGGTGCAAAGACTCTTGGGAAATGCAGTTCTGACCACTAGAAACGACTTTTTGCTATCATTCAAGTAAAACAATATCAAAGAGTCACAAGTAATGTTTGTTAAATAAAGAAAAAAATAGTAGAATTTTGTAGAATTGTTTTTAAATTATTTTTTTTATTTTTATTTTGTGCCGGAAAAATCAGGGGGGGTGCTTTTAATAGCGTAAAAACGTTAGTGATGTTTGATAACCCTTTAATAAACTAATGTCCAAAGGGAAACCAAGGTTCCGTTGGGCTTCCAGGTCAAAGAGGGGCTTCTAGAATCGGACCCGCAGGGTCAAAGGTTAGTTTGCTCTTAAGTGGATGGTGCCAGATACATCAGCTCACATCATGCAATGCTCTCAGGGAGAACCAGGCTTTCCTGGTGACCCGGGAACCATTGGAAAAAGAGGGGTTGGAGAACCAGGACCTAAAGTGAGTGACTCTTTTTTTCCATGGGACACATTTAGCTCTGACATAACACCTTTGGTGCTGATTCTTCAGGGTGATGCCGGAGCTGAAGGTTTACCAGGTGATTCCGGTGACTCTGGAGAAGATGGAACTATGGGACCTAAGGTTGGAATGCACTGCAGCAACACGTTAGTGATCAAATGGATTAATTCTGTACAAAAAATGTAAATTCCTTTCAACAAACTGTTTGAAACCTTGATTCTAGGGTGATGCTGGTCTACCAGGCCCCAAGGGTCAAGATGGGCCCCCAGGACGAGGACTACCCGGTGATAAGGTCAGAGCCCGTGTTTTCAGGATGCCATGGATTCTAATCAGACCATTTTGACTAAAAATTATTTAAAATATTTCTCGAATTCAAGAAAGACTGTAGTGTGTTAAAGATTGTGTCTGATTTCCATAGGGAGATAGAGGAAAGAAAGGGCCCAGAGGCCAGACGGGTCAAGCGGGGCCACCAGGTCCTGCAGGGGAAAAGGTCTAAGAACATTTCATCTATTATTATTTTTACAAAATATTGCTATTATACAACACATAACCTATCAACAACAACTCACATAATAAATACGTATATTATTTACAACAGCTAAAAATTCCATGATTTGGGATCAATGATTTTATCCATAACCATCAACATCCCACAGATGCTTCTGAATTGACTTATTGGTCTTAAAACAGGGAGATCAAGGTGATTCTGGACTTCCCGGTGTTCCGGGACCTTCCGGAAGAGGCAGACAGGGTCCCAAGGTAAATGCCAAGAATGCTATGCTCTCAGATCTCTTGGCGTAGGTGTCTCTCACATTCTGCACGGCTTGTAGGGAGATCCAGGTCCGTTTGGGCCACCAGGACCTGCTGGAGACCCAGCGATGGGCAATTCAGGACCAAAAGTAAGTTTTCATTTCCCAAACCACATGCTGAGGTGCTTTTATGTGTTTATTTGTCTCTTTAGGGTGAAGCGGGTCTGCCGGGACCCGTCGGACCCGCTGGACTGAAAGGTGACGGCTTTCCTGGTCCTCCTGTAAGTATGATCTCAAACTTAGTAAGGGTGTAATAGTACATGTAATTGAAACAAACCAGTTTGATACCAGCTCTTTAATTTGGTCTAGACCGGACCAGTCTGGTTTTCATTACACTTTCACGTTTTTCTGTATTTGACACTTCGGGTTGAATTATGACACAGACACCCTGTCAGGGCCTGACTGTACAGACATTTAATCTGAAGTTCCAAGATGGTAAGAGACTGAATGCTGTGATCCGTAGGGGCCACCGGGGCTTCCGGGTCTGATCGGAGAGGTTGGACTAGAGGAAACAGGTTTACCTGGACCAAAGGTGAGGTTTACACTTACATTTCAATATAGTATGAACTTTCCCTAACATCTTTGGTCTAAAAATGAACCCAACAATGTAATGGTACCTAAATGCAGGGTGAGCGCGGCCCTCCGGGGGCCTCTGGGCCTGCCGGACCACCAGGACTCGGGCAGGTGGGACCAAAGGTATGAAACATCAGAGAGAAATTTATTGTAAGGAGCATACATGGATGGATTTGTATTTTTAATCTTTGAAACTAAAAAAGGCCCCAAATTATAAGTACAATTGTCAACAGTGAATATGAATTTAAAATGGTTTGTGTGTTGCACATGAATAATGCTAAGGATGTGGTTTAGGGCAGCACTGGTCTGACCGGAGAAGTGGGTTCTCCAGGATCCCAGGACGAGGGTCTGCAGGGGCCGAAAGTGAGTGACCACTGACTCCTTCACCTATCTGTTTCTAGGGAAACAATGTAGTGTGTTTGTGCAGGGTGATCCTGGAGATCAAGGTTCACGGGGCCTGAAAGGGTCTCCTGAAGAGGGTCTGCCGGGACAGAAGGTGAATCACTTTCATATTTATATCTAATATAAAATCGATTTTGTAAAATGATGCACCAATCCGCATTTTATATGTATAATGGGAACAATCCTTGCAGTTCAGCTGTGAAGCTGGTGACGCGAAGCAAAATAATGGCACGTCATATGACCGAGGCACGGGAATAATGTTCGATTGATAAGAGTGACCCATGTGTCTGTCAGAAATGAAAAAGCCGCGAGTTCAGATGTGCTCTACTTATTATTTGACTTTAAATTCAATTACGTATTAATAATCTGTCTAGTTTTTAGAAGTCTGATTTGAAAATGCACTTCACCATTAACAAAACCAGGAGTGAACGACTCTTATGAGGTGATTTCAATGTTATTGAATCCGATTTAAGGGACACAAAATCCATCTCACACACTAACTTCACTCATCTTGCGTTATTTTACACTAAGATGAAAGCAACTAAAGACGAGAGCTTCTGCAGCCTCGTGATTGGACCAATGGGAACCAATCACAATCACTGCTGTTCAGTTATAAAATATTTACCTAAAATAGGAAATAATCGAACCACTGAACACAGAAAATATAATTTAAATATTAATGTAGAATAAAAATGCATTAGACGAACATGTAGCGTATGTTCCATTTAACAACCTAAACAACAGCCCCATTGTCATTCCAATTCTCCCTGAGATTCAAACCTCAATCTTAGAGTTGCAAACACCATGTACAGAAAAGCCAGACAAATGTGTGGTGTGTTTGCTAAACAGGGGGATCGTGGTTTGCCTGGAGCACAAGGACCAAAAGGAAACAGAGGAAAAAATGGAGACCCAGGTCTGACAGGAGAACCGGTAATATTACAAACCACTCAATTAATAAGCAATAACTTTAATATAAAATCCAACAAACACACAGACAGACATGTTTGTTTTGTGCTCACAGGGAGATTCAGGACCAGATGGAGAATCCAGTGTTACAGTAAGTGGAGAAAGTCAATAATTTTACCTTATTTGGCTGCTGCGGTTTCCCGTCAGTTGGCCTTTTACTTCCTGTTTGCTGAGTCAGACCATGATGCCTCGTGGGATTCCATCACTGTGCTTCTGCTCAACTGTTTTGACTGAAAAACAGAAGAATAGGAGAAAACCTGATCTTGACAAAAACTGTTTTTTTTTTTTTTTGGCGTTAATAAATACATATGCAGAATCAGTAAAAGGCCAATAATACACACCTCATTCTTGATGACATCCTCCGTCACACGAGTATTTCAGTCATGATGACATCATCCATATTTCATGTCTTCATTCATGATGACATAATTCTTCATTGCTGACTCAATATTACTGACACTGTCATTCATGATGACATTCACCACAAGCATCTTCAGCACAATCATTTGACGACATCTTTCATCACACACATACACAATTACATCTTTCAAAGTGACATCATGACCAAAACCAGGTTTCTCTCATTGGGTGGGAACTTTACCTTAGTAGTTTGTTCAAGGTAGATGGGAGAGTAACAATGAAATAAAAAAAAACTAAGTAAAGATTTGTTAGTGCTTCTAAAATATGAAGTCTCGCTCTCTTTTCAGCTTCACTAGGGCTTAATTTCAGGGTCAGTCCTATTTTTTTCAGCTAGATTTGAGCTTCAGGAAACAATCTTTTCAGAAACACAACTATTACCGGTATTTATTTATTCCTTTATTTTGCAGACTCTGGAAATTATCCGGTTAATCCAGTCGACATGCGGTGAGTAAACGCTCAGCGGTTCCATCTTAGGTCTTGATTAGTAAGTTATAAACGCGGTTTCTTCTCTCAGGCTGTGGACGGATCTGCCGAGTGGACCCTCTGGAGCTGGTGTTCGTGATCGACAGCTCTGAAAGTGTCGGTCCGGAAAACTTTCAGCTCATTAAAGATTTTGTGATCACGGTTCTGGACCACGTGTTTGTCGGGCCTGAGGTGACGCGTGTCGGTGCGATTGTCTACAGCCACATCACACGTGTGGTGAGCAGCATCAAGGACGACTCCAGCCCTGACCATGTCAAAGAAGCCGTTCGCACGATGCCCTACATAGGGGAGGGCACCTACACAGGAAGTGGCATCAAGCAGGCCAATGAGCTCTTCCTCTTCGCCCGGCCTGGTGTGAGGAAAGTGGCAGTGGTCATTACTGACGGCCTGATGGATGAGCGAGACCCTGTGAAGCTGAGGGACGTGGTCCAGGAGGCACATTCCGCCAACATCACCCTGCTTGTCATAGTGAATCAAAGCCACTCGGATGGTGACGATTCCTTGAGCGTCTTTCAAACTATCGCGTCTCCACCGAGCCAGGAACATGTGTTCTACATCACAGACTTCCAACTGCTTCCTGGTATGACATCATCACATTATTCTTTTGATTGATAGCCATGATTTTCACCATAAGATTTAATACATTCATGTTTGTATGTATATATATAAACGTACACATTTATATTTATATATGTTGTTATTACTAAACAAATTTAGTTTTAAAGAAAGAAGTTACAAATACACACACACAGACATACTGTCACAAATATGGACTACACATCCCATGTTCCCGTGTTTCTGTTCGCGTCTGGTGTGTCATCTTCATCTGTTATCAGTTCCACCTGTTCTTCATCTGTGTTTATTATTTAAGTCTTCACCCGTGCCTTAGGTCTTCGTCAGTCATTAACGTTGCACTTCGTCTGTCCTGCTGTTAACGTTGCACTTCGTCTGTACGTGAGTCTTTTGTGAGTTATCGTCTCCTGTTTTCGTCATTAAATGTCCGTTTCTTGTCACCACGATCCCTGGCTCTTCATCTCGTCACCTTCACCCGTCCCGGATCGTAACACATACAGTACATATACTGTATTTGTAATCTACTTAGCAAATGAGTTTTGGTTTAAGATATGATTTTGTTTTGTTAAAATATTAATAAAGATTTTTATAAATGTGTTATTGTTAATAAAATATTCATAATCATAAGTAATTTAAAACCATAAATATAATGGGTACAATTATGAACAAAATATTATTACTATTGGATATTGTTTTTTTTTTTTAATATAAAAATGTTTAAAAGATATAAACAAAAATGTGAAAGGTTTAAAAACTGTTTTAAAAATGTTATTATATTAAACAAAATATGCTGATGCAGCCTTTAAAAAATAAATACATATATACGATATAAAATATATTTCAACAAAACATTGAAATTTAATGTACACCCTTATTTCATTCTAGAAGTGGAAAGTCAATTGCTTCGTGAGATTTGTGACCTCACGGATGTTTCTGTGTTCAACACATTCCATTTCCCAGACGAGAGCGATCAGCACGGCGGGGTAAAGCAACGCCATCCATGTTTGAATAGTTTAGATTGATCATTTGATGTTTGTTAATTTGATGATAATAATAATGTGCTAATTCTTGTATATAAATACAACAGGCTGGAGATTCTGTCACTGATCCCAGCTCAGACGTGGTGGAGAGTGATGACACCGTAACATCCAATCATCTCCCAGAATTCAGCTCTCAGAAAACCTTCAGCAGGAACATGAGCGTGCGCTCGGAATCGAGGCCAGGTACACACCCACTAGGTGGTGCATCAAACAATTCATGTATGTGATTGAGAGTGGTTTGATTCATATAGCAGTGATGCCCAACCTGCGGCATGCGGGACACACTCGACCCATTAAGTGTTCTTTAAAAATTGAATTATTCACATACTTTAGACATTTTAGTTCTATTGTTTATGCTAATATTAGCCTATTTGGAGACGACCTTCAGACAACTAATTTCTTTTCTTCTAACTTCAGCAACTAAGGTGATTTTTAATAACATATAAAATGTGATTCATATAGTATACCAAATTAGTGGGAGAGATTTTGTGATAAAATTTACAGCAAAGTAAAGTTTTGTCTCAATATTATGAAAGGTCTGCACCACTGATATAGCTGGACCACTGAAACGGCCAGTAGACCACCATCTCTTTCTTTCTCTCTCTCAGGGGACGAGTGTCTTCAGCCTCTGGATCAAGGCCCCTGCACTCACTATGTGGCCAAGTGGTATTTCGATCCCATATCCAACTCATGCGCTCAGTTCTGGTTTGGAGGTTGTCACGGCAACAAGAACCGGTTTGACACAGAATTGTCCTGCAGAAGAACCTGTGTTAAAAAATAATCAAGTTAGAGCTTTAGGTAGAAAGATCATATAAGGAAAGCGTATTTATACAAAAAGGTGGCATTTCTTAGTAATGCTCACATCACCAGTAGGGAAAGTGCAAAACTCTAGAGCAAATGTGTAAAAACCATTATAAATGTAAATATGAATGAGGAAAGCATGAATGATGTTCAAACACAGTGAGCCAATGAGAATGTGTTTTAAAATGGATAATTTGCATATTAAAGTCCCTGAGAACAAGATTAAAATGCGTGGCTCCGCCAATGGGTGATGTCAGAAGCCGAAACACAATTCAGCTGTGTATTTATGTTTGAGCTGAACATGAAAAGGTGATGAAAGTCTAAATAATATTTAATAAATAATAGTTTAACCTAAAAAATAAATAAATTAAAAAAAAAGACATACAATCTTAAAAATCTGATCTTGTGTGAATATGTGCGACGGTAATAATGATTTCAGACTTTAATTAGATAAATCTAACCCATCTTCTGTGACAAGTTACTGACCTTCAAGGCCTCGTCCGGCAGCCTCCCTAATCTCCCAAAAGCCCTTTGCCTCCAGACTCTTCCGTTCCCGTGACCCTGACTCAGGAACACTGGAAAGAAAATGGAACTGGATGGACTGAATCTCAAGGATGTTCTTCCCCTTCATTGACATTCTGTTAGTAATTATAGAAAACATTAAGTGTTATCTGTAGAAGGCTCCGGAAGGCTGATGTTCTTACCAGAAGATAATCTATATAAAGTGTGTGAACCGAAGTCACATGACTCCAAAGGTCACATGACTCAGAATCACGTCTTAACACTCCTGGCAAGCAATTTTTTGAAGATTTCTGACATTTCTCATCCTGCAAGTCAAGTATCTATTGAAGATTTGACTAATCACTATCATTTAAAAAAAAAAAAAAAAAAAAAAAAGGAAATCTTGATTCTGAGTGGCTTTGCGTGGAGCAGCAGTTTGCTAAGGGCGAGTGAGATAAGAAATAAGATCTTGATCCAAATCAACTTTATTCAAACATTCCTATGAATTAAAAATACATTCAGAATATCAAACATACTTCAAATACTCATCTAAAGACCCACAGTTAGAAAAATATAATGCCTCTCTCCCCCCCTCACCCACACAAATACACACACACACACACACACACAAACAAACACAATCTACTTGTAAAACACCAGATACGAGTACATGATGATGTATCCGGGATCCGTCTGTGGGTTTGGGTTCCGTCCCTCAAAGAGTCCAAAGTACAGGACCGAATTGGTACCACTCGTGTTCAGCTGTGGAAAAGGAATGTGAAAAATGCCATCACGAAAACACAAGCCGCGTGATTGGCAGACCTGTGAGGTGAGGTCGGTCCTCCAGGGGTCCACCTGCAGCCCGTCACACCAGCCCCCGCGTCCGTACAGCCATGTGCCGTGTTCGTTGGGCACAGCGCCATCTGGGACCCGTGTGGCACAGCCCAGTGGAGAACCTGCATTGGAATTGGTTTAAATTTTTTACGCCATCTTAGCACCAATGACAATATGGTTCTTGCTGTTCACAATTTCGGAACAATTCACATACATAAACATGTTTTATAACAATAAATAGCAAGACACACACAACATATCAATACTTCTAAAAACGTGAGAAAATCTCATGTTGACTTCTGTTAATGAAACTGTTGTCTAATATCTCCCAATCACATTCAATTATAATATGCTTTATATACACGCATTCCAACACAAATGACCAAGTGGTTTCTCTTCACTCATTAATGTAAATTCTGGCAAATTCTGCATTTCATAAAAACAACTTGATTATTTCTGTTATTGCAACAATAGTGGATTATTTTGTTTACAGATGGGTTCACTTCAAAAAGTTTGTTACTTTTACACTCATCACATTCACATCGTCATTTACTCTAACAGAAAACGAAATCTGGCTCCCTGATTGGTCCATATGAAGAGCGTCCTAAGATGCTCTGGTGGATCTCGAGCGCATCACCACACGCTACTGACCGGCCGCCTCCAGCAGCAGTGAGACGTTGACGACTCCGTTGATCAGGAAGTGATGAGACGTGACGCAGAATTCACCGCAGGAGTTCTCATCCGACCCGTGAGCCGTGATCACAGCGTATAACTCCACCTGACACACACACACACTCGCATTAACACATTCCAGTTCAGAGAGGGATTTTTTCTTCACCTTCTTTGTTGACGCTGGAAGAGTGAAGTTGATTTCCTGGTATCTGCTGTTGTAGTTCCTGTCGAATGTGCCTCCTCTGAAGAGCGGCGTCACCAGGAACGGCTGCAGCCCCTCTGAGGAGTTCCCTTACAAGATGACATCACGGACACCTCAGAAAAACACTTGTGCGGAGGATGCAAGTACAGAAAGAGGGGCACAGACAGCTAGAGTTACAGACAGACAGGTATAGACAGAGAGAGTGTCACAGACAGCTATAGAGGTACAGACGTGTATAGACACAGACAGACAGAAAGAAAGTGACAGAGACACAGACAGCTACAGAGTTACATGTATATACAGTCACAAACAACAGAGAGAGACACACACACAGACAGCTATACAGATTTGCAGACAAGTATAGACAGAGTCACAGGCAGCTACAGAGTTACAGACATAAAAGGTATACGTAGACAAAGTCACAGACAAAAAGATAGAGAGAGTCACGGAAAGACAGAAACACACACACACACACACACACACACACACACACACACAGAAAGTCACAAACAGATACAAAGTCACAGACAGAAAGAGAGAAAGAAAGAGAAAGTCAGACAGACAGATGCACACCCGTCTGATTGCTGTGACTAAAGCGGAGTGTGAGGGACGTCATCCAGGGCATGGCCCACGGCACCGTCTTCATGCTGAAGGAACATCTGGTGTCATTCAGCAGGGGAATGAGAGGAGACACATCTGTCAGCCAGTGACCCGTACCTCTGAGAACCAGAGAGAATCCCATCACCTGCCGACCCAAACTCATCACTCTCAATCACAAGACTTTATACTACACTACATCTAGATATCAGAGAAAAAGCCTGCAAGATCATTTGAGGGAGAACGTCCTGATCTCGCCCTGTATTGCGTGGTTAATTGTAACTAGTCTAGAATTTGTAATTACAGGACTTTTAGAAGACCTGCGGAAGGCCGTGATCCAGCGACCCAACTCCAAGTCACAGTACGGACTGAACCGGTCACAGCAAACGAAGAGCTGGACGGTGTGATCCCAGTGAGCGCAGGTCTCGTCCCGGCGGCCGGGGCACGACAGGGCAGCGTCCAGCTCCAGGACATCGTACTGCTGCAGGTCTGTGGGGAGCACAGCGAGATGGGGACTGGGGTGATGGCTCAGGACCACGTGAAGCTCAGACCTGCAGGCAGATCTACCACCGACACTGCCCCCGTGTCTCCCTGCATCAGCCGACGCTCAAACACTGGCACCACGTGGCTCGGGCGCTTCAGCCGCTCCTCCAGACGCTGCTTGAAATCGAACCTGCAGGGACGGACGGAAGGATAAAAATACTGTATTTATGCAAATATAAGCACCCCCTAGATTTTTCATGCACAAAATACAAAATCCATTAATAGGCGAACATAAGCACCTCTTTGGTGTTTTGTTGTTCTGACTTTCCAGAAACCTAACATTTCTGGTAAATACTTTTAAAAATATTTTTAACAAACCCAACTTGTGACTTGTCCTCCTATTTCACTTAGATGTTGTACTTGAATATTTGATAAAAATAGTAATGGCTTGACATTAATTCTCAATCTAGAAGAGTATATCTCCAGTAGGGGGTACTATGATTCCACTTGCTTCATCCATATATTGATATCGCTTCATCCATATATTGATATGGCTTTTTCGAAAATGGCTTTTCACGAAATACGCAAGTAAAAGCACTCATGTTCTTGACCTTCAAAAAGGCTTGTATTCGCATAAATAACATAGTTAAAACAAGCAAGGACTCGTCTTTACAAAAATCACCATTTTTACCACTCCGCCTGCCAGGCCAGGAATCGAAAAGTCGGGTACAGGAACCAGCCCATCTCAGACAGCGCCCCCTCCTGGTCAATGGCGAAGAAGAAGCTTGGTGAAGGAGTGGTCTGGAATGTCACGTTCACCACATGTCCCTCCCTGTCAAAGTTTTCAGCTGAATTAGAACGACTGTAAAGAGCTGAAAGTGAGAAGATGCTCACCGCAGGGCTTGAACGACAGAGTGTTCCATGTGGACCATAGATGCAGGGATGCTGAGGGAAGTTGAACACTCGTCCCCAGCACAGTTCATGTCCCGGAGGGGATTCCCCGCGGCGGAGTACACCAGCACACCGGTGGCATTGCATTCCGACATGGTTTTGACCTGGTGACATAGACATTTCAGGAAAAACAGAACGATCCGGGACTAAAAAGTTCACTTTTATCATTTAAAATAGTAAGAATTCTATAAACAAGAGGTTATAACATGTCACAGAACAAAACTATTTGAATATCAAGTTTCAAATATTGAGCATTAGGTTTACATAACTAAAATTCCTCTGTGGATTGTTTTGTTTATTGTTTGTTTGTTTGTTTGATTTGCACGAGTTAATTTTTGCATTTGAGTAATTATATTTCAACAAATGTTGCACTATTATACACTAAGCAAATAATTGTTCATTTGAAATGTTATACTTTGATCGTTATAATGTTATTATGTAAAGCAGACACCAAGTAATTGTCTTGATTTTTTGGCATCGACAGAAATGTCTGTACAACCATGTGCCTCTGACTTTCCTTAATCTAAGGCTCTACGTTTAGCGTTTATTAAATATTATATTATATTATATTATAATATTAGATTAGAAATATTAGATAATATTACAAGTGAAAAAATGATAGCGACAGTGATACAAGGGAAGCATCTTTAATGCATCACAGTACGTATAATGTTAAAAGGCTTGTGGATATATTTTAAAGCTCACCTTGGTGAAGAATGAGCATCCGTCCTCAGAGACCCAGGCCACGGTGCCGCTGACGGAGGCATTGCACTCGCAGCCGTTTCCTGCCTCAGACAGTCTGTACGGAACAGAACCCCAGCGGCCACTTAACCAGTCATATCTGGCATTGAGACGTTTGGAGACCAGCGGAAGCTTCCAGTCTAATCAATTAGGGTTAGGTATGTGATATTAGACAGTGATATTAATGGACCTAATACATTTCAACAATAAAGCCATGCATGCACAATATAAGCAATGTGTTCAAAACATTGAAATATTTAAAAAATTATATAATCACTTAAATCACAAATTTAACCATGCAGTGCATTGTGAATTTTTGGACTGTCTAATAAAACTACAATAAAAGAATAACCCACCAGAAGCAGTAAAGACCACCTGTGCGAAGCCACAGTTGTGTCCACCACATCCCCACGAGTACAGCACACGAGGAATCCAGTTCCCCAGAGCCCAGACTGGTGTGGGAGAGAAGTGAAGTCTGGACAAGATCTCCTTCCCCCTATAGCATATGTAGAACACTCAGGTTCACACCAACTACTCATTCATTAAAATGCATGAACAAGCCAAATTGTAAAAAATATATACAGTATATACAGTTATACAGTATATACAGTTTTGTAGCACTGCCAAAACATCATCATAGCACTGATAAAAACATTAGTTAATAAAGCGCTATATAAACAGAAAAACGTCCATTTTTACACATAAAAGTTGCAACAGAAGTACCGCGCGCGCTGGAGGTAAATCGGTACCTGTGAGCTGCGGCTCTGCGCACTTGCTCTCTCATCCACACGGCGTCCTGAGCGGCGCTGTCGTCCAGTGACATCAGCAGGACCTCGGTGCTGAGCGGCAGGTGGTCTAGCAGGTCGGACAGAGACTCGTTCCAGGTCCACAGACACTCCAGAAAGGCGGATTTGTTGGTGAATGCGTGAATAATCAGAGCCGCTTTACTGTCGGGCTGAGGGAAGTGATACACGCCGTCTAGAGTCCGCACCTGGAACGCGGGAGCTGGATCTCCGGGCTCGAACCCGCCCAGACCTTCGCTTCGGGTCGGTGCCGGGGCTCGGACGTGCCGGTCCAACTGCACGAGGTTATCGGAGTGTTTTGCGTTTGTGGAACGGAACACTAGTAAATACAACGTGAACAAACAAAGCCGCGCTGTTGCCGAATAACACATGGCGTCTCATGCGCGAGCGGTAACCGGGACGGAACCACGACCAAGTCACAGTCGACACTTATTTTATAGGAACTCTCCGTGTCTTCCTCGTTTGAATAATTAAAGAGGCGGGACCTACGGCGGCCTGTTTGAGTGACATGCTCACCGACCAATAGGAATGCAATTAAGCACAAAACTCCTTAATGCAAAATAATTCAATAAAAAATACTACGACTAGAATAATATGAAAAATGTATATAACATATCTATTACAACGGACAAACCTGACGAACGTTGAATACTACTAATTAGTTGAACAATTAATTAGTTGAGTAATTAGTTTGTTTACAATTAAAACAAAAAAAGTTTGCATTTACTTTTTTTTTACATATTTTAAGTTAAAAAAATGTACAATTAAAACAAACATACAATTATTCAAAAATACATGGTTAGCCTCAATCAAGAGACTGCCTCCCTTGACCCAGAAATGAAGTAAGCGATAGAAAACAGGTGGATTGGATATAAAAAGTACAATTAACATGAGTCGACTGTTATCACGTTATAAAATGTAGGTTTTTAACACGAGCAACGGTGTTCCTTTTCACTGGACTTTTTCGTTCTTTGAAGAAGAGAAAGAGACGCGTAACTTGCACAAGTGCAGTTGAATAAGGAGTTAAAGTGGATAATGTCTGAGATGATTAGTGGTTATTATGATCTCCAGTGAAGCAGCAGTTATTGTCAGAACATTAATTACTCCAGTTTCCATTTAAACCGCTTCTGCTGAAGGAATCACGGGGAAAGAGTTTCAAAATATCAGAACATGAAGATCATCTTGCTGCTTCTTTTGCTGGTTCCGGCTTCCGCGGACGAACTGGATCTCGACAGCTGGACGAACAGCCAAGATCAAGACCAGGTTAATGTCAATCTTTATTATTTATTAAATTATTAATATCACGTAATTTATAATGTAACTAAATGTTTTGTGCTGCTCGTGTTTTGTCATTACTTTGATTATAAAGTGCAACAAAATTAATCCGACCATCTTTAAATGATTTCTGAACGTCGGGTCTGATCTGACTTGTTTCAGGTAAACTGGCTTGAATCAGAGCAAGATATGATGCTGGGAGGAGACCGCGGAACTGGTCTACAGGGTCTAATGGAGAAAAGATCATCAGGTGAACGCACACACACACGCGCATACAATTTCATACTTCCGTTTTAACACAGCTTCTTTTCAGCAAAATCACAAATAACGAGGAGAAGTAAGTGACTTACCTCAAAACGCTAATTAAAACTTCTGAATCTAAAGCATATGTGACAAAGTTTGTGCGTTTGTGTTGCAGGACAGAAGTTCCAGACGTTCGTGGGTCTGATGGGAAGGCGTGACGTTTTTGATCCTGTGGGTCACTGTCGACGTCACACGTCTGACAGCAACCGTTAAAATCCCGGTGTTTTCTAATAGATTCGTTTGAGACACAGTGACTGGGGACTTTTTGTCATGTCATGTCATGTACTGTACAGTAAATGAAAAGTAGAAAATAGTGTTGTTTTGTGTTTTAGGTTGTTACACATTAGTGACACACGATGGCGCTACGTGCACACGAAATTAGTGCTTGTGACATTTATACTCTAAATAGGAATAAATAATGTGATTCTGAGTTTGATAACAGGTTTAATCCTTTGGTCAATACTGTATTTAGGAGGCGCAGAAAAAAAAAATAATAATAATAATAATAATAATAATACACGTTTTAGCCATATATACAATAAATGTTGGAAGATTAAATGCCGTTGCAATCCCTGTTCACACATACTGTATATAATTGCATTAACGGTACATGCATTAATAAGGGTGAGTTAAGCAGAAAGAGACGCGCACTGAAAGTCCTGCGTTAATAAGACACGCCCAGTTGCCCAGTTGTTTTTTATGGATGTGGTCGGTTCGTAATCTCGAAGAAATAATCTCGAGAAGTGTAAATATGTGATCTTATTAAAACGTCCTTATAACGGATGTGATTAAAACAATTGTTTCCAACAGCCGTTCAGTCGCACGCGCCATCCCTCACGTATCTGCATCTTTACGTCACTGCAAGGTCACGTGCAAAATTGTGCAGGATCCAACAAGCTTTCGTCAAAAACTCGTCTCCACTCGTTTTATTTACCAAATACATTTTATTTATTAGTCGCAGTAGTGATGTTGATATTATTATGATATGTGTTAAATAGAATATTTAACACTGTGTTTTAGAATAAATCATGCCGTTTATATTTTGCTTAGGTCACGACTCTCTGTTTTCCGTTTTAATTGGCACAATTTCCCTGTTTTGCAGTGAAAAACAGTAACAGTACTTAACACTTAACAGTCGTGTTATAAAATGCAAACTGCAATCATTTTTCGGAGGTATGGATCGGGTTAAGCCCGTACCCGTATTTTTGTATTGTATATGTTTTGTATAATTGTATTATTAATTATTTGATTTTATAGTTTAGAAATGTTTTTTTTTGTTTAAAGGCTCTTGTTTTAAAGGCCTTGTTTAGCTGTTGTATCGAGTCCGTTTCCTCGGCTTTCGTGCGAGAGCGCGCGTCTCAGCTCCATTCGTCCCACGGACACGACGTGACGTCACGTTGCCACAGCAACCAGCCCCGGTGCACGTGCCGGGTATAAAAGCTCCCGCATTACGCGGAAACTGAGCAGAAGCTGCAGCAGCATCACGGAAGGTGAGTACATGTTTACGCGTCTTGTATTTTCTTACTCCTAACGGTAAATCGCACTGCTCCTGCACTTGTGGACATGTAGTATTTAATTTCGGCCACAAATATGTTGGTTTTTTTGCGCTTTGTTCTGTGAGGAAGTGGTTACGTAACTGTCTAGCGAGCTTGATGCGTGTCTGTAGAAGGCGTGGTTCATTTATCCGTCAAAACCTAAATGTACTGTATAGTGCTTTATTCTATTATTTTTGTTCACAAGTCATTTATTGATGGTTTATTTGGCGAGATTATCCAGTGAATTAGCGACGCGACTCGCGGGCCTCTCGTTGCGTCATATCGTTCCAGAATGTACCATCTGTAAAGATGCTGCGGAAGGGGGACGATGATTCGACACGTCCACCAAGAAGCGCTTTAGAGTTCCCAAACGACGACAATACGTAGACTGGACTAAAATTAGTTCGCTTCGACTTCACGGATGGTGGAAAAAAATTCCAAGTTTGGACATTAACGAACAATAAAGGTGTGAGGGCACGCGATCTCCCTGTCTCGACCGTTAAAACGTCCGGTGGCGTTCCTGCTCTTTAAAATATAATTTTATATTTTGGAAAGCTCGAGAGAAATGGCATTACTCGCATCGTGAAGGTCATGCGAGCCGTTTCAAGGTCGCGGTTATGTCACGCAGTTTTTAGTGCCGTTTTCTTTCTCATCGTAATTGACTTAAAGTTTCAAAGCAAACTCTGAATAGCGTGCTGCGGCTTCGTGGTGATGCTGAGAGGAGAAAATGTGGCCGTGACTCGGTGTTTGGTGGCGAGCATCATGGCAGATCTCTACGTGACCGGAGTCGTGTCCGATGCTGCAGTGAAGAACATGAGTCACCTGAATGTTATTTCCCACCAGTAAAACACATCACTGCTGTGGGCAGATTCAATATACACATTTAAACACATTTTCCTATATTTGGTTACACATTTATTAAACAAATGCACCAATTCGTCAATTGCCATTGACTATAGAATTGAATCTAGTTGCCACGGGCAACCTGACAACAATCAGCTTGGGTTTATGAAGCATATCTCACATATGTGTTATAATGTATCGTTATGTAATCGCTTGCTGTGTGTTTGTGTATGAGTGTGTGATGGCTGCCTCGTGTGTAGTGTCTGAACAAGTGTTATATTGGACTATGATGTAGGATTTGGGATTGAGGTTAGAGTTTGTATAATTTAGCTGTTGCCAAGACACATCACAACACAACTCAGTTCTTTCTACACATTCTTACATCCCATAGTGAATTTTATCAATGCTATATGCCATAGTGAATAAGATCAATATCACTTGCTTTAAAAAAAAATCAATATCTACATCTCAGTATGTGTCCTAGAAAAACGGTTTCAGCTCTGTCCTGGTGTTGGTTGGTGGGTGTGGCCTATGAAGACTGGTCAGAGGAAACACTGGCCAGTATCATCAGAGAGAGAGAGTGAGCATGAAAGAGAGAGAGTAAGAAGGGGTATATAGAGCAAGAGAATGAGTGGAATATGGAGAGGGAGAAGGAGAGAATGAGAATGAAAAGAATACAGAGCAGTAAAAAGATAGAGGACAGAAAGGGGGAAAGAGACAGAAATAAATTGAGAGGTGGAGAGTAATAGAGAGAATGAGAAGAGAGATGGATGATGATTAGAGCTGGAGAAATGGGAGAGAGAATGACAGAGGTGTGGCTTCGTGTTTAGTCAAGGTTAGTTACTAAAGCTACAGGAAATTGTGCAATGCTGCCAAAAAAGGCCAGAGACAAAAAGAGTCTTAAACAGAACCGTTCCTTCAGTTTATTCCACTGTGAAAAGAACGTATTCAGCACGAGTCTCCTGATCAGTGAGACAGTCTCCGGAAGAGAAACCGATCGTGTTTCCTGCTCCGCGTGACCTTGTCACATCACATGACCAGCCTCCGTGTCTGTTCGTTCTCTCTCGTTTCAGAGCTTCCTGCATCTATAACTCAACCACCGTTGCTCTAGATTAAACCGCAAGGGCATTTTCAGGAAAGAAGCCTGCAGCCATTTTATCTTCCTGTTGGTGTTCTGTGATGCATGTGGTGCATTCTGGGACGCGTCTCCCTAGATAGAGTTCATGGATTAGGATTATGCATTGTTCACGCACACTGGATTAGGAGATTACAAGCGTGACTTCAGATCCACGCAGACACATGCAAGGGCAGTGCTTCCGGCTTTCATTCTCAGTGACATCATCACGTACGTTCCCCGTTGCGTAACACTCTGGAACCGCACGACTTTGGTTTGGTTAAAGTCAAGTGACCGCGTGTTTCACTCAACCTGTTCCGAATACATTTTGCCATTATTTACAAATGCTTTCTATAGAGACTGTTGTTTACATGTGTAATGTATATACAATTTGAGATTTTGTAAATATCTTGACAGCATTATTTATTATAATTCAGGAATGTGGAGTGTGTATTAAACAAGCACTTTGGTTTGTGATAAGTCTTGAATGGCTTGTCAGTAATGTTGCATTTTATTACTTTAGAATTGCCAAACGCAGAGATGAATATAGAAACCTGGACTGGATTTCCAAACAGTTTAGGTTTAGTGAGACTTTTATATGTGAATCGGTCACAGTAATTTCAGCGTTGTGATGAAACCTTAGACGGTCACGGCCTGAGAGCGTATGAGTTTTTGAGATGAAGAGCACCAGCAAACCTTCACCAAGTTTGTTGAATAGATCCAGCTGATGACTTTGGATTTGCCCGGAAACATAAAATGCAGTCCTATAGCTTTTTAAACTTCTCTTTAAGTGTCGTAATGGTGGACATCATTACATCAGACCAATATTCCCAGTTTCACAACACTATATAATCCAAGACTTTCTGTTCCCCTTTTGTGTGAGCAGAGAAAAAAAAACGAGGCCTTCCGCTCCACTAAACTAATGAAGAATGAGAGCTGGAGCTTTAGAAACGTCACACACAGCATGTTAATCGACCACAGACAAACAAAACCACAGCTTTAGTCTCTATCATCCAATCACCAACCACAACCATCAATTCAAACAAAAACAAGCTGTCCAATCAGAGACCAGAACCAAAATCAGGTCAAACGAAACAACCGTCCAATCAGAGATCAGAATCAATCAAACCAACAGAATGAATAGTCCCTTTAAAAACCAGAACCTACGGACAAAAAAAGCAAATCAGAAAAAGTATATTATTAAAATATAAATGTAAAAACTGTAATGATATATATTTGATTCATTTTTTTTTTATTTTTGGAAATTACAATGAATATAACAAATAAAAATAAATTTCTTTCTGTTTCAGGTTTAACACAACAATCTACACTCTTGCAATAATGTCTGATCTTCGCGTTGGAATCAATGGGTAAGTTGTAAAATACAAAAATATGATATGATTTTGATCTGCAGTGTATACATTTATAAATTGAACTTCATAATCACGTGCAAATTCAGATTCGGCCGCATTGGCCGCCTGGTTCTCCGGGCCTGTCTGCAGAAGGGCATCCGCGTCGCTGCCATCAACGACCCCTTCATCGACCTGCAGTACATGGTGAGAGTCGCCGTCTTCAGCTGAACCTTCTAGTCGAGGCTAAACCGACACTAACGCTCTCGTGCTCCAGGTCTACATGTTCAAGTACGACTCCACTCACGGCCGCTATAAGGGAGACGTCCATCACGAAGGAGGAAAGCTGATCGTAGACGGCCAGGCCATCTCCGTCTTCCAGTGGTACGTTTAATGAAAATAATACATTATTTGTAGTCATGATTTAAACCAGCCGTTGGGAGATTTTTGGCTGAGAGCCAATAAAATAGAACTTTTATTAATGAGAGCCAAATATTTTACATTTTTGTGATTTCTGTTAAAGTTTAGCATGGAAAATGGTGGAAATATAAATTTTTTATATTAAGAAATGTCTACTAAGATTTTTCCGGAAGCCTGATACAAAGAAGCCGTAACTGGCCCACGAGCCGAATGTTCCCGACCCTTGTTTTAAATTGTGAATTCTGCTGAAAACCGGGTAAAAAATGAATTTGCTACAAAGTGACAGTCTAATGGACATGTGTTTAAGGGTTTTATTCTGAAACCAGACGTCTTGTATTGTGTTGTTTCCCGCAGCATGAAGCCGACTGAGATCCCGTGGGGAGACGCTGGTGCTCTGTATGTGGTGGAATCCACCGGGGTCTTCCTCAGCATTGAGAAGGCCTCCGTAAGTCTCGGACACTTTCGTCTGTACGTCAGCTGTGACCCTCTGTCATTCACGTCATGTCTGTCACTCACAGGCTCACCTCCAGGGCGGCGCCAAGCGCGTGGTGGTCTCGGCCCCCTCACCCGACGCACCCATGTTTGTGATGGGTGTCAACCAGGACAAGTACGACCCCTCCAGCATGACCATCGTCAGGTAGGAGCGAGAGAACAGGAGCAGTGGAACTTTCCGGAATGGTTTGGTTAAAAACACCATTAATATGCGTGTGTGTGTGTGTGTGTGTTTTGAAAACACTCAGCAACGCATCCTGCACCACTAACTGTCTGGCTCCACTGGCTAAAGTCATCCATGACAACTTTGGCATTGAGGAAGCACTTATGGTAAGACTAACACTTGTTTTTCTTAACCCACAATTCCAAAAGATGTCTGTGATTTTAACCAGATGCATGTATTATGTGCCGTGGTAGAACTCCAATGCAAACTCTTATTGATTTTATGTAAATTTAAAACGGGTCATGCTTATGTTGAGAATTAATTGTTTACACTTTCGTTTCCATGGTTTCTTTTTTTTCCGCAGAATTGTTTTGTGTAGTGTCAGAGAGACCTGGAAAATCTCTCTGTTGTCGCGTATTTGTTTGTTGTTTTGTGTCAAAAAATATATTAAAATAAAAAATGTCTGGAGGCAACAATTCCAAACATAAAAAACTATTTCTTGTACAATAAACGTTTTATGCTTTCAGTGTAAATGTGTTGTGACACTTTAGCGCCAACATGGGTAAAAATCACAATATTAATTCAAGTTCAAGTTCTGAGCATTTGTAAAGCGCTTTTCACAGTTTTAACTGTCTCAAAGCGCACGTGTGAAAATGTAAGAGGATTGTTGTTTTTTATTCATTGGGAGTTGGTGTTAAAAATATGGCTATGAATATTATGACTATGACAAGGCCAGTGAGCAAGCGCATATGCGACAGAGGCCAGGTAAAAAAAACCTCTCTAATGAGGGACAAAAAAAATTCACTCAAGGGCACTATTATTGTATATTAAGTCTATTATTGTACGTATATTAGGTGTATTAGTCTGTTTAAATTAACATTTTTATATTCAAGTGATTGCTGCTTTCAGCTGTATTTTCTAGCATTTTTAATTCAAGTTGTAATTGTTTACCTTGGTGGTAGAGCTTCACAATTCTCTGGCTAATGTAATTGTTTGTTACA
Source organism: Paedocypris micromegethes (assembly GCA_028031935.1). NCBI lineage: Eukaryota > Metazoa > Chordata > Actinopteri > Cypriniformes > Paedocypris > Paedocypris micromegethes. Next base: position 7,481,322 of record CM051501.1, on the reverse strand, counting down.
AATTTATGTTGAGCAAAAGTTAAATTCTTCTTATTGTACATCAGGGTCATAATTGTTATGAATTCACTATTTAGTATAACACGTGTAACAGAAAAAAAAAACATTTTATTTCAGTTTCACTGTATAGTTTAATTAAGCAAAATTGACAAATGCATCTTTTAAACCAATATTATCTAGCTTGTTTTATGTTTAGACTTGGTGTTAAATTTCTATTTTTAAAATGTGTATGTTTATAAGGTGTCCTTGAGTGCTTAGAAAGCTACCGTTAAATAAAATGTATTTTTATTATGGTTATTAAAACAACCTTTCTAAAAAGTACAGTAACTGGCAAATTACAATTCCCATTTCTTTTTTAACGAGTCTTTTACGTTTAACCCTTCACAGACCACAGTTCACGCTTACACCGCCACACAGAAGACCGTGGATGGTCCTTCCGCCAAGGCCTGGCGTGATGGGCGCGGAGCCCACCAGAACATCATCCCCGCCTCCACCGGAGCCGCCAAGGCCGTGGGCAAGGTCATTCCCGAGCTGAACGGGTGAGTGGCAGAGAAACACGCACACGCACAAGCGTCCAGCAGCCGGACTTCACTTCCTGTCTGTGATCCTCCAGCAAGCTGACCGGGATGGCCTTCCGTGTGCCCGTGTCCGACGTGTCCGTGGTGGACCTGACCTGCCGTCTGACCAGGCCGGCCAGCTACGCCGACATCAAGGAGTCCGTCAAGAAGGCCGCTCACGGCCCTATGAAGGGAATTCTGGGATACACGGAGGACGCGGTAGGTCTTTGTGTGTGTTACTCGTGAAAAGTGTGTGTGTGTGTGTGTGTGACCGGTCTGTGTGTTTCAGGTGGTTTCTGCCGACTTTGTTGGTGACACTCATTCCTCCATCTTTGATGCTGGTGCTGGAATCTCTCTGAACGACAACTTTGTCAAACTCATTTCCTGGTAAGATCAACTCCACTGACCGAGTGTGACTCGTCTGTCTATGTCAGTATGTGTTTCCCTCTGTCTGTTTACGTCACTCTATATCTGTCTTTCTGTGTCAATCTATAACTCTTGTCAGTTAGGGGTGGACGGCACGAGTGAAAATTCATATCACTGTATTTTCTAGTGTCCAGACGATTGAATTGAATTGAATTGAAAAAGCCTTTATTAGTCCCACAGTGGGGAAATTTCACGTCACAACAGCAGCAACAAATACAAACAAATAAACATAACCATAACGCACTGCACGCATCATGATAAACAAACAAACAAACAAACACAAGCCATATGAATAAATAGCGCTGCCCGTCATAAACAGTTCCAGTCACCAGTTTAATTATACATTTAAATTGTAGAGTTTAATCGCAGCAGGTTGAAAAGATCTGCGATATCTCTGCTTCACACAGCGGGGGTGAATCAGTCTGCCACTGAAGCTGCTCTCCAGAGCAGACAGTGAGTCCACCAGTGGGTGAGAGTCCAGGATGGATGATAGTTTAGCCAGGACCCTTCTCTCACCCACCTCCTGCACTGTGTCCAGAGTGCATCCCGGGACAGAGCTGGATTTTTGAATATCCTGTCCAGTCTCTTTCTGTCTTTGCCTGAGATGCTGCTGCTCCAGCAGACCACACCGTACAGGATTGCTGATGCCACCACAGAGTCATAGAAGATCTTCAGGAGTGACCCTCTCGATCAGTATTATATCACGATATTAGGGGGGGGCATTACATTTTAGTAGACCTTAATTACTTTTTAAAATATTTTTGCCTGAATTGTATTCTGTACACGACATCTGTATTCTAACTTTAAAGTAAGAAATTAGACCTAGGGGGTAAACTGGATATATGCACAATATATGTATTTTAAAAGTAGCCCAAGTTTAATCTGAATATTAAGAGAGAGAGCTGCGGCTTTGTTTCTGCTCTTTATTTGGAAAACGTTGTTACGCTTTCTCCCTCTCACACACATGCGCGAGTCTGTGAATCTTAACGTTTACAAACAACTTTGATAAAAAAAATAAAAAGAAGCAGAAACCGCGCTGCACGTGCCACTTTACTGATCTCTCACGTACTCATACAGCCGCTCTTAAAGGCGCAGTACACTGGCATCAGAGTTTCAAGCACAGTTTGTGTTCGATTAGCAATGTCTCCGTGTCATCATTAAATGTTGTACAAAAAACTGTATTAAGATGTTTATATAAGTACTTAATGTGTTACGATATCTGCGGTATTGCAAGATCCATATCCTTGTACAAATCAATGCCGGTTTTCATGGTCATACTGGTTTAACTGCTCACCCCTAGTGTCAGTCTCAGTCAGTCAGTCTATATCTTTCTGTCTGTGTCAATCTATATTTGTCTGTTTGTATGTCTACATCTAAAATCTACATCTGACTTGACTGTCTACATAGTATCAAAACAATTTATATCTATCTGCCTGTCATTCAAAATAATCTGTACATTTTTATTTCAGATCACCTCTCTTGTCTGTCTAAATCTTATCTATACATCTATCTATTGTTTTATCAATTTGTAGATATCGTATTATCGTAGATATTATTTTCTGTGTCTATCTCTTATTCTCTAAATTCTAAGTCAATAGAATTTAGAATCTTGATCTGTCTGGTTCCACGGACCAGTGTTTCTGTCTTGTTAATGGCGTTTTCTGTCTCTCGCAGGTACGATAATGAGTTTGGCTACAGTCACCGTGTGGCTGACTTGTTGCTGTACATGTTCACTAAGGAGTAACGTCCTCCTCTCATCAGCAGCAGAGCGGCTCCATCCTTTTCCTCTGTTCAGCGTGTGTGTAGACGTCTTGAGTGTTTGTTCCTGTCGACAGTGTTTGTGTAGATGTCACAGGCCTCTGCTGTTCTCACATCGTCAGTAACAGATTCCAACGTACCCGAGGCTACTGATTCAAATTAAACTACTTTAAAACTACTTTCCCTGTCCTTTTGATTTTTTTCTCTCTGTTTTGAAATTAGTTTGAAGGTTTCTGTGATTTAGATTTATTATTTCATTGTTTACTGTCATTCCTTTTAATACTTTATTCATTAATTGTACTTAGAATAATCAAACATACACATCTAAATATACACTTCAAATTCATTCTTGTCATGTCATGTCATCTTCTACCGCTTCATCCTTTACAGGGTCGCGGGGAGCTGGCGCCTATCTCAGCGTCTTAGGCAGGATACACACTCTGGATTGGTGGCCAACCATTCGCAGAGCGGGACACACAGACAAACACATTCACACACTCACTCACACCTATGTGGTCAATTTTCCAATTCCAATTAGCCTGAAGCGCATGTTTTTGGACTGTGGGAGGAAACCGGAGAACCCGGAGGAAACCCACGCAAGCACGGGGAGAACATGCAAACTCCACACAGAACGACCCCGGCCGGCCTTGAACTCACACCTCAAGTGTCAAACGGAACCATCTTGCTGTGAGGCGACAGCGCTAACCACTGCGCCACCGTGCCGCCCAAATTCATTCTTATGTTTTATATTTAAAGTTAAAATATTATTAAAAATTTAGTTTGAATTTTACTTTTACTGTCTGAACAGTACTAACTCACCTCAGATACAGAGCAACCAATGTGTCCATAAAACAGTTAATCCTTCGTCCAATTGGATCTCTTCGGTGTCGTGGGACTGAACCACAGCATCCTGTATCTGCAATCAGAAATCCAGCCACTAAAATGGGTTTGATTAATTCCCTCGGGAACGTCCTAGAACTGATCCGTTTCTCCTTACCACTGTTCTCTAGGGGTCAGTTCTAGGGCAAAATAAGACAATTACATAGACAGTTAAAACAGATACTGTGGCCCAGTAAACCGTTTATCTGCTGCCATCTGGTGGAGGTAGAGAGAATTCAACTAGATTATGTGCTGCACTTTTTTGCTCGTCATAAAAATGTAAAAAATTACAACGAACGAGTTACCAAATTATTAAAGTAAATGTTTTATTTCTGGTTAGATTGTTATAAAGCCCTTACACATTTGCTCTGGATATATTTGGATCAGAGTCGTACTTAACCCCATGAGAAAATGTTAGTCGACAAACATTGAATGACTGTCCTCCAATATAGACTGGCTTAAGTCTTAAGAACTGGAAAACGTTGTCGCATCACTTTGTTCCGTTTTTCTTCAAATACATTTAGTTTTTAAACTGGAACCGCTACAGGTTCCCAATATGTGTGCGTGTCAGAGGTCAGGTGACGTCTGCTCGCCGACAGATATCACGTGATGGCAGCACAGTTTGTGCTATGTGTCTTTTGTGTTGAACAATCGAACACGAAATACATTAATAAACTAGAACGTGTGATTTAAAACAATTTGCTCCGATGTATTAGCAGTTGCCCAACTGATGCTGAAGAATTAAACTAACGCGCATGACATCATTCGGCATACATATGACGTATAAACAACACGTTTGACTTCAGAGAACAGTTTGAAACTGATAACCTCACAGTAAAACACACGTTCATCTGAAACCACCATTACGAGATCATTATGCCTGTGCTGATGTGGTCTGTCAAACACAATCTATATGGGAACAGAGGAATAAAGAGTTTAAAATAACTTGGAAGCAATTCCTCATTTAAATTTTTAAAAATCTGAAACCAATCTTACAAACAATTACAAATCTATCGACCAATTTCTCAAACCCCTTGTCAGTGTCTCAACCTTAAAGAAAAAAAAACTACATGCACATTAACAGAATCAGAAAGGCCAAGCTTGCACAGAGAGAAAAGGATCTATATGGTCTGACTCAATCCATGTTCCCTCTTATTACAGTGACGGTTCACTAGTTATAAAAATTCACCATTACAAACAGCTATGTACATAAATGTCAAAACAGTAAAATAATGCCATCAACGCACCAAAATAAGTGATTTAGTCAGCCACAAAGGCTCATGGGTAAAAAGTGGCTTTATTAAAACGATTCATAAAAACAGTCAGGAAGAGAGCAGAACAAACACAAGCAGAAGAGTCGCCGCACACGCGCACACACACCAGACAAACTCATGACCACACACACACACACACATACACAGTCAGAGCCTCCTGACGTTGCGTTTGCTCTGGGCACTGCCGGGCAGCAGGTCTCTGCGTCGGGGGCGTGTGGCAGACAGGTGGGCACAGTCTCTGGAGCCGTGCAGTGCGCACATACAGGAAGTGCAGAAGTGGAAGCCGCAGTCGCTCCAGCTGCACTGACCCTGGGCGCGCAGCGGGTGGCAGCGGGCGGGGTGTTGGCAGCGCGGGCACGGTTTCAGATGCTCGTCACTGAACAGCGTCTTTGCCACCTACGGTTGAGTGAAATGAGTTCTGAGCCAGACACTTTAAACCACATGTGTCAAACTCAAGGCCCAGGGGACAGATGTGGCCCGCCATGTCATTTTATGTGGCCTGCGAGAGCTTAAAAGTTTTGAGTGACTAAAAATAAATAATTTAAAACAAAAATTAAATAAAGAGCATCCGCAATCCACATTTCCCACAATGTCTTTCGACTATGATAGCCTCCGCAGTGTTTCCACAGTTTTGTTATTTTTCTTCGTTCACTTGGACAGTTTGATCCTTCATTAATTGAGTTAAGTGTGTTTTCATAAGCTGGCAAAATGTAAAATGATTTATGCTAGAGTAACAAGCAAACATGGGTTTTCAACGCAACTGCAGTTGTCACTTGATTAAGTTATGAGAAATGATGAGTTGTGTGAGACACCTGGCCATTTCAGGACCAAAGACGGTCTCACAGTTGTTTAACATTAAGGAGTAGTTACATTTATTTTACATTACATTTGAATAAGTTGCATCCGGCCCTTTGAGGACAGCCATTATACTGATGTGGCCCTCGGTGAAAATGAGTTTGCCACCCCTGCTTTAAACCGAGTCACTTTTGTACATCTGTCTTCTACTTAGACTTAGACACTTCTACTGTCTTCTACTACTCTACTTCTACGATATGGGTTAAAATTCATATCACGGTATTTTCTAGTGTACAGACGGTATCGGTATTATATCACGATATTGTGTGTGGCCGGGTATTATTAAAAGTAGCCCAGACGTTAGATAGAGAGAGAGAGAGAGAGAGAGAGAGAGAGAGAGAGAGAGAGAGAGAGAGAGAGAGAGAAGAGAGAGAGAGAGAGAGAGAGAGAGAGAGAGAGATAGAGAGAGAGAGAGAGAGAGAGAGATAGAGAGAGAGAGAGAGAGAAGAGAGAGATAGAGAGAGAGAGAAAGAGAGAGAAAAGAGATAGAGAAAGAGATAGAGAAAGAAGAGAGAGATAGATAGAGAGATAGATAGAGAGAGAGATAGATAGACAGAGAGAGAGAGAGAGATAGAGAGAGAGATAAGAGAGACAGAGAGAGAGAACAGAGAGAGAGAGAGACAAGAGAGAGAGAGAGAGAGAGACAGAGAGAGAGACAGAGAGAGACAGAGAGAGACAGAGAGAGAGACAGACGAGACAGACAGACAGACGAGAGAACAGACAGACAGAGACAGACAGACAGACAGACAGACAGAAGAAGAGACAGACAGACAGACAGACAAAAATGAAGACCAGAGCCAGCGCGCGTCACGCTTTCACTCTCTTTCGCGAAACCAAGGTTAACAATCGAAAACAGACTTTGACCAAAATAAAACGAGCAGAATGTTCTCGTGCGCGCATTTTACGGGTGTCGCGCACACTAAAACAGCCGCTCTAAAAAACCGGCACATTACAGACACGGGGCGGCACAGCGCATGCGCGATGCACGCGCCTCGCGGGTGATCTATTAATTCAGTTTCTTACGCTTTCTGTATTCGATTATCAATGTATGTGTGTCGTAATTAAAATTTTTAACGAAACAAATGTATTTTAATGTACTAAAGCGTTGATATGTGTGTATAAAAGGAAAGTGCCACGGTATCCCCGATATTGCAAAATCCATATCGTGGCGCAGCTCAATACCGGTGTTCACGTTAATACCGGTATACCGCCCAGCCCTACTTCTACTCACTCAGCAGTACTTTCAGTTGTACTTTTTATCTTGGAACTTTGTATTTTTATACATTTTCATATTTCATATTTTATCTTCATATCTTGTTTTTATTACTTTATTACTTATTTTAATACTTTTTTGTATTTCCTTTTGCACATTTTGGAACAGCAAATTTAATCTTTATACCTTATTTTATTGTAATTCTATTCTTTCTTTTTATTGTATTTCCCCCTTTGCACATTTTGTTGTACCCCCCACCCCTATGTTAAAATGCTGGAACGATCAACACATTTCACTACATGTTTTACCACACGTCACGTATAATCCGTAGAATCACACACACACCTGGAGGAACTGCAGCCGCTTGGCACTGCACTGCGTGGGCGTGGTGGGCGGCGGCAGCGGGTGAGGGGTTCTGGCCTGAGCTTGGACACTGCTGAGGGCCGAGCGGGACCCCAGGGCCAGCCTGGTCTCGGCATCCACCGCCTGCGGAGCTCTGCCACCCTGCAAGCACACACAGAACTCAGTGACCCGCCCTGCTCGCCCTCAGCGGGTCAGTGTGGCACCTCCAGCAGCAGCTTCAGCTGGCGAGCGTGGCTTCTCCTGCGCTGGGCGGCTCGCTTGTCTGCAGACACCACGTCACTCCACTCGTCACACACCAGGCCAAAGCTGAGAAGACACACCAGTTACACCAGTCAAGACCAGCAGGTCAGGGTCACCTGTAGAGGTCAGCAGGGGTCATCAGCCTCAGAATAAAGCCCAGGATGTGTCTCAGGTTCCGCATCTTCAACTCGGAGACAATATCAACCCACTCCAGGCCCATCTTCCTGCCGATGAGGCCCGACAGGGGGAAGAGGGTGGTGAGCGGGGGGTCCGGCTCCTCCAGACTGGCGTGAGGGTGTGAGAAGCTGCGGCTCATCACGTGCACCAGCTGCAGCGCCGGCGTCAGCGACAGGTCCTGCAGCTTCAGCGTGGCGGCGCTCAGAGGCGTGCGCTCCAGAAACACCTCGTCCTTGCTGATGACGGGCACGGCGGGCCGCTGCTCACCCGACCCCTCGTCAGACTGCGACCCGGCCTCTCTCAGCGTGGACAGTCTGCGCTGCCTCTCCAGACGCGAGCACCGCTTCTCTCTGCTGCCCGACAGAACCAGCTCCTGGAAAGAGCCTTCGTGGTCCACAGAGTCATCCTGAGACTTGTCCAGACCTAAAGAGCTGAAGCCGCTGTCCTCCAGGGGCGTGGCACTGCCCGGGTCACAGCGCTGGTCCTGGGACCTCACGGGGGACAGGTAGCTCCCGTGTGGAGACAGAGACCCGGGGAGGCCGGCGATGATGCTTTCATCCAGATCCGCCTCAGGAGTCTGGTCCTGAAACAGCGAGGGTCCCGGGCCTGAACTGCTGTGGCCCATCTCCACAGTGGAGGTCAGGGCCTGAGAGAAGAGGAGACGACGCTTCCGACAGGAGAACAGAAGGTCCTCGGACTTCCGAGTGCTGTAGGACAGAGGTGCCGTGGGGCTGAGCTCTGGCGACTGAAAGTCCAGCTGGTTCACAGGTGTAGCTTGACAGGAATCCATGGAGGAGCATGTGACCAGCAGACGCCGCCTGAGAGACTCGCTCTTCCTGCCCAGCTTGGGCGTCTCACACCAGGACAGGTGGGATGGAGGAACAGGAACATTCGATCTGGTCTGCGTGTCACTCGTGCAGGATTGAGTGGGCAACCTGTGCCCATGAGAGAGAGCAGGTCTTTGTATCACGTCTTCCATCATCTTCTGCCTGGAGACCCGGTCCAGAGCGAGATGATTGGTAGATCTGCTGAATTAGCTACAAAAACAAGCAGATCAGAACAAGCAACGAGGAGACATTTTAGCACTCAATACAAATGTTGTTGTTCCACAAAAGCTTTAGTGTTTAATCAACCGATACAGATCTACACTCTCAAGCGTCGAATTTCCCTCCCGCAGATTGAAACTTCGCGCCGAATCGAATGCGCGTGCGCCGCGCACTAACCCGCCTCAGCTGCCGCTCATCACGTCAGGGTTGTTCACCACAGACAGTTTAACTGCAGCCGACTAAGGACGCGGAGTTACTTACATTCATCAAACACGCAGAAATCAGACTGTTACTCACGCGGGTTCGATCAGTTCAAGCCGCCGCTCCTGCAATGACGCGCTCGCGCACAAAACAAGAGAGAGAGAGCGATATTGATCAGTAGGTGAACGAGACTCCACCTTTCAAATTTCGTACGCGCTTCACTGATTGGCCGCGAATTTAAAGGGACAAAATTCAGTTCCGACGACAAACTCGTAAACATATTTTGCTTGACATTCAACTCTCTGTACTATTCCATTCTTGATAAATTTAGTTAAATTGTTGTTTCTCCTAATTGTATTTTTTTTTACCAAATGAGGTGATAGTGCGCGACATAATAGCATATATTCTTTTATTTTAAATTACGTATATATATTTTTTCTTTTCTTTTTATACACGTGGGCACACACAACAGTCTTGTGCTTATTTTGAATGCTTCTTTTGTTTGTAAAACAGCAATCGTGAACTAACGCCCCCACAAAGCACCACCCCCTTTCTGACGTCATGGCTGCCATGGTAACTGGACGCGCGAGGTCTGTACGAGACATCCACATCACATCTAACGGCAGGAAGATTCAGATTGGATGTTTTTTTAGGAGGGGTGAGTATTAAAGTGGGTCGAGAACAGTAATTGACGCGTGTCTGTGCTTTCTGAGCATAATTTGGCATCTTCTCTTCAAATTTCGTATCTTACGCATTTTTTGTGTTTGTTTTCTGATTAACAATGAGTCTTTGTTGCCTTTTCAACTGAAATCACAGTTAACCAGCAGTCGGTCTGATGGCTGTGGCTCCGGGAACCGGCTGTGGGAGTGTTCCGGTCGAGCATCTGGACTACACCTTCATCCAGAACTGTTCTGACCCAAAACAACTGGAGCGAATCCTCCGGGTCCTGCAGTAAGTTCTGACCTGCTAACCTCGACTTTCTATCTCACCACATGCACCTCGGTTCCTCAGGTCCAACCGGGACGGCTCTTACCCTCATCTCACTCAGTTCTGTGAGGAACACCTCAAGAAGATCCACCCGCAGTCCCGTGTGCTTAGGAAGGACAAGCCAGTAGCTACGGCCGCCTCCTTTTCTGAGGAGGAATGGAGGAAGATCTCTGAGGATATTGAGGTAAGTCATCACTGAGAGATGGTTCTGAAATATGAATAATGGTTTGCAGAGGTGTTGAGTACTTGAGTAAGTAGACTTTGTTACTTTAGGTATTTTGTAAAATTTAAAATATGTATACAAATGTATAGTACAATTGATGTACAATTGAAAAAATCTTTAGAATTGAAACTGTATGTACTTGTACTTTGTTGATTGCGTGGATTGATTAGGACTGCATGGATTTAAAAGTTGCTTATATTTATTATTTATTATTTATAATTTATTATTATTTATATTTATTTACTTATAACACACTCAGTACAAAGTAGCCAAAAATACAATATTTACATTAAATTTACAAAAATACCTAAAGTAACAAAGTACACCCCTGATGGTTTGTCATCTCCAGATGTGGGAGAACAGCATCAGAACAGAGGAGGCACAGCTGAACCACAGACAGTTCAGTGACAAGGAGATGGTTCCGGTCCGCTCCTCAGCTTCAGCACAGCAGCATCTCTCTGGAGAAAGTGTCCTAAGCAGAAACATGTCTACGAAGACTGGCGCTGGCGAGTCTGTGTGACGAACACAGTTTTGCACGCACACTTTTTCTCTCTCTTTCTGCACACACCACAGCTTAACCTCTCTCTCCCTCAGGTGGTGCTGATACTGAAGGATGCGCTGAAAAATGCACCTGAACTTCTACATATTCCTGATTTATATGTGCACAGCAGAAATAAACCCTTCACTGATCCAACATCAAATGTGTGATAATGGCTGAAAAACTACAGATTTTCTATATGCATGTACAACAACAAGGCACAAATCAATATTATTACACTCTAAACTAATGTTAAACGAATAAAAAGGCATACTTTAATACAAAGCGTGTTCTCAAAGCAAATATATGGGTCAGTCGGGCAAAGTTATTTTTTTGATAGGTCAGTCGGGCAAAGTATGTACGCACATATATTGTTTTGACGTAATTAAAAGAAAATAAATGTGGTGTGTCTTCTGACGGCCTGTAGATCCACACCATCAGGTGGCGCCAACGGTCACGTCGCGCTCGTCAGCGTAACACTCGCGATCCGATCAGGGATTCACGGACGTTCTAATGACTTGTTTACTATGATCACGGCTCGGGCGCTGTGGCGGGCCGGGGGCTCGTGTCAGCGGTGGCGGAACATCTTTAATGTCTCGGCTCTAGATTTACAGAGGCGCCCGGTGACACTTCAGACCCGCAAAGACTCAGATACACAAGCCGAACACCCGCCGACCTACAACCCACACCGTGAGTCGTGAAAAAGTGATAAAGGGGAAAGTGTAAACTAGCTATAAAGCTAATCTTAAATGGTGTGATAGGTGATGGTCTGTGTGTGTGTTCAGGGCGCGCGCAACAGTTTGATCTGGACCTGCTGGTGTCGATTCTGCGGGAGGAAAATGCACGTGACCTGTGTGTTATCAAAATCCCGCCGGAGCTGAAATACGCAGATCACATGATCATCGCCAGCGGCACGTCGTCCAGACACCTGTGTGCAATGTCCGAGCTTTTGCTAAAAGCGGTAAAAAAAAAAAGTTTTCTGTGACGTGACACGATCTGTTCTGACGTGATTGTTTTTCAGTTCAAGTTCCTGCGGCATGACGGCGAGCAGCAGGTTCGCCTGGAGGGCCGGGACTGCGATGACTGGAAATGCATGGACTTTGGTGAGTTTGCGGAGCGTGTTCATGACGGGCGAGTGACCGCTGTATCCCGCAGGGTCGATGGTGATTCACCTGATGCTGCCGGACACCAGAGACACCTACGAGCTGGAGAAGCTGTGGATGCTTCGCTCTTATGACGAGCAGCTCCAGCGTCTCCTGCCAGAGAACCTCCCGCTGGAGCTGATGGACACACACTCACCGGAGCAGAGCTGATGTTTGTCTGAAATAAAGAGGGTTTTTTTTTTGCCAAATCTGGTGTGGAATGTTGAGAAAGACGAGTGAGAGGAGCGGACGAATTCATCTGTTTATTGAAAAGCAACAGACAAAATACAATAATCCAGTGGAACGGAGAAGTCATCTGATCCCAGAGCAGATGCTCGGCCCGGTCTGCGGCTCTGAGAGAGTGAGTCCTGTAGACTGGACAAGCCATGAGATCATCACCTGTGTGTGTGTGTGTGTGTGTGTGTGTGTGTGTGTGTGTGTGTGTGTCACGGTGCCATCCAGAAGGGCATGTGCTGTTGCTGTTGAGGTTTATGGCGAGGCGGTGACGGGCGGCGGGGCGGCCCGAGCGACCAACCAGAGGAAGAGTCTATGACACCAGCCCCACCCACTTTACACAACCCATGATCCTCCTCCTCATCGGAGGAGTCACCAGAATATGCCACCAGCCCCGCCCTCGCTCGCTTCACTGCTGGTTCTGCGGAACAAAAAGAGTAAAAGAGAGAGAGAGAGAACAGCCTCATAGAGTGAGGAAACATGAACGGAAAGATGACAAGTTAATGATTCAGGTGAATCCACAAAACACGATGGTCCACGAAAACATCCAATCAGCAGGCAGCGCAGGAAACGGCAGCGAGCAAACGTCCAGCATCCCCCCGAGGGGCATGAAAGAGAGAGAAAAAACACAGAGAAAGAGAGAGAACACAAAACACAAGAGAGAGAGCCGTTAGTGTGGAGGCTAGGTCTCGGGGCTAGACGCGCGGTCGCTCTGATGATGTCATCGGGCGGCAATGGCTGATGACATCAGTCAATCAGGGAGAAGAGCTTGATTCTCGGTCTGATCTGAGCTAAAACACTGAGGTCAAGCGGAAGCACGTCGTTCTGTGGCGCGTTAATCAGAGCGACGCGCTTCACTTTGACCTCTATCTAACTAGCGCCGTCCCCGGAGCCGCCGCAGGCCGCTGTCTGCATGCAGAGCGTAATTAGCATGAGGCGCATGGTCAGGGACCAGCCACGCATCTTACCCAGCAGCTCCGGCGCCGTTGTCTTCTCCATCCTCTGAGCTCGCGCTGCACTCCCTAACACCAATGGACACGGCGGCGGCATGAGCTGTCGGCTGCGTGACACACACACACACACACGCGGGTGAAATTGGTCCCGTGTGCCCACCGGGGGGTTAGTCTGACCTGTCTCTCTCTCTCACAGGCCCGGAGAGAGCAGCAGACGGGGGTCCTGACACCTCTGGGCCGCCCACACACAGGCCTGCACCTAAATTAGTCATATGAATGGGTCCATGCTATGAGCAGAAAAACACAACAGCATTAACACACACCCTCACGTGTGTACACACACACACACACACACACACACTCTTCCAGGCATGGCTACAGAGAACATCATTCACTCGCTGCAAAGCATTCTGGGAGTGAAGCAGTTGTGTGTTTGGACCGGGACTCTAGGAGGCGTGAAAGACAAAAGTCTCGTGAATGGTGTCATCAGAATGCGCCGGCAGAGGTCACGACCCTGGTGACCTCACACATGGGGGTCTCACCTGATATCCCAGCAGGCCGTTGTCGCTTTCATCGGGGACTTCCTCAGTGAAGCGCCGCTTCTGGGGAGGGTTCAGTTGTGCCGGGGGAAACGTAGCGGGAGGAAGTGTCTTCACACACACACACACACACACAGTTAGTGTCTGCAAACGTATGCACACATGTCTGTAATTGCGAGCAGTACCTGTGGAGGGAGGCCGGCTGGGGTGTGTGTGATGGGATACTGGGAGACAGGAGGAGGGACGGGCGCTGGTGCAGTGGGCGGAGCTGGGTACTGAGGGGGGACGGGCTGTGGGGGGAGTGCAGGCGCTGGGTAAACGGGCTGGTAGCCCGCGGGCGGGTAGTATGGCGGCTGAGCGGGCACTCCGTTCACAGCGGGGGGCTGAATAAACCCTGACAGAGAGACCGAGTGTGAGTGAGCGACTTACACTGTGAAAAAGAGAGATTAAAAAAAACGTTACCCTGTGTCGGCATGACGTTGCTCATCTGATTCAGAAAACGTGAATATTCGGCATGAACCTGCCAAACAGACAAAACGCCATCAGGATGTGCCTACAGTTTGACTCAAAAATGCAAAATCATGGGTCATCCTTTAAAATGTGTCTTCAAAATGTACAGAACAAATAAAAACATGACAGGAAAGACATTTAAAACAAACACAACACTGATTTTATTTCCATTGGATACATGCACCTGTCCTTTTCATTGATTATATATTGTAGATTGTACTGTCCTGTAAATTTTATAAGGCAATCTTGGGGGTCTCGAAGGTCTCGACAAATAAATTACATTTATTATTATTATTATTATATTGTCCATAGTCAAAGCGTGTGATTGTGTATTTTTGTATATTCATTGTGGAGAATCAATGTAAGAATTTCCTTGTATAGGGAAACTTGTACAGATGACAATAAAAGCTTTAAACTTTGAACTCTTATTATAAGATTTCATGGAAAATTTGAACTAACAAACTGCAAAAAGGTGATATCCATATACATGTGTTATCAATGTACATGTGAATGGCACTTTTTCCTCACAAAAAAGTCACAAAGTAAATCTAAAATACCTAATAACCTAATGATCTTGTATAGTTTAGAGGAAAGTGAAGCAGTGACATTTCTTACTGTCTGCAGGAGGTTTTCACACAGGGTTTTGGCAGCAGCGAGGCCCTCAGGTTTGGGGTGGCTGGAGGAGAGAAAGAGAGATGAGAAGACACACAGAGAGAGAGAGAGAGAGAGAGAGAGAGAGAGATGATGATGAGCGCGACACAAACCTGATGTAGATGTACATGGGCTCGAAGGCTTCTCGTCCCGACGCTGGCTCCAGGCAGCCCGAGCCTTTGCCTCGCAGAAACACCTTTGCCCCCGTCTCCAGCTGCACATGCTGCAAGTACGAGCCACCGGGACCTTCAACTCGCTCCTTCACCCCAAAGCCTGGAACCGCCTGGTCCAGTCCCACAAACACTTTGTCCTGAACATAATGCATCTGACAGACACACAACATACAGAGGTTTAGAAGAACAAGAAAAAGAGAAGGAGAAGCTGCAGGCATCACTCACTCCGCCCGGGAAGTGTGTTTTGGGGGGCGGTGGGGGGACGGGTGGTCCTGTTTGCTGATATACGGTCACAGTAGCACCGCTGTAGGACGAGTTAGTGGCTGCCTTCACCACACCGTTAGTTATGATCTCCTTAATCCGGTTAACAGCCTCTGCACACAGATACAGGTTAAGTGGTGACGTTACACCAGCCTGGTGACATGCGTGATGTCACTTACTGTCCACCAGCTGCCGCGTCTGTCCCTGTACGTGCAGGTAAAGTGGACGCTCGCTGTGGAAGAGAGTGAGAAGACAAGCGTGAGATGACAATACATTCTGTCTGTGTAAGTTCAGACCTGGGCAGGGCTTTGCTTTTCTCCTCCAAGCTCATATAACGCCCCCTGGTGGATACAGCTGCACCGCTCACTCGACTGATCTGGGTGAGAAAATAACATTCAGTCATTTGCTTCAGTTTTCCAACACACACACACACGCACACTCACCTCGTCTTGAGTCTGTCCACGTGTCAGCAGGTTCCGACAGGTCAGAGGAACATCGTTGATCTCTACCTCTGCTACCACCAGGTCATCCTTTACCTTGTTTATACCAGCAGCCTACACACACACACACACACACAGACACTACTGTCACTACCTCAGATTCTTAAAAAGAAAAAAAAAATTACGCCTGGCCCGGTGTACCATATAGTATTATAAGCTGTAAAAATTTAAATTATTTTATTCTGGAAAACCCAAATTTTAAACCATTTTTTAAATTTATCTAGATTTAGTCCAATATTGCAGGAAGATTAGATCTAGATTTTAAGAAAAAAGCCAATGCCCATCTCTAGTTCAAACATCAGTATATTTTATCTGAAAATCAAAGCCACACTCCGGTGAGACCAGCAGACTAATCGGGAATAAAAATATAAAAATATATGCCCACCTCTAGTTAAAATGTCAGTATACTTTCTCTGGAAGTCAATTCCCCACACTGACGACACCATCAGATTAATCTAGATTTTAAAAAGAATCTATGTCTACCCCTAGTTAAAACATCTGTATACTTTTGTCTAAAAATCAAACACACACCCTGACGAGACCAGCAGTTGATGCTGAAAACACACTCACACTCCCTTTGTCGATCGGACCGCCGCTGCTGATCTGGGAGGGCTTCAGTTTGCCTTTGGCCACCAGCATGGCGTTGATCTTTGCGGCCACAGCAGCTGCTGCGTCCAGGGCTCCGCTCGGGGCAGTTTCTCCTTCTCCTGATGGACCCGGGCCGGGCTGGTCCCACTTGCTGCGGCGCCTGTTGGGAACAGAAGCAAATCAGAACATCTTCAGCCAGAGAAACCAGACCTCAGCAAACATTCCATAGTCTTTTTTTTTTTTTTAAATCACATGGACGCTGAAAACACGTTATGCGTGAAACGTAAAGTATGAAAACAAAAAACATTGTCTAAATTTTCGTCAACCTCGGTGAATAAAAACGTAAGAAAGGAAACGATAAGCTCGTGTGTCTGCAACTGCTGTGCAGTGAGGGGAAAAGACGACTGAGAAAGAAATAAGCTTTTACAGAGAAGCAGAAATAACATTAGTTTAACTTTAGTTTTGGGATTAGACTTTACGGAGCTCTGGTTCTGCCTGGGCTGATTCGGTTGTTATTATGCAACAGCGGCCTTTATCTAAATAAAACTCCTCCAGCTTTTGGAGGCGAGCACGCAGACTCGCGCGCGCACACGCTCACACCTACCCGCCGCCCTGCGTCACACTGAACGACATCTAATGTTGCTTTAGAACTCCAAAATCCGCCGAACCGAACCGTACACAATCATCAACAAGACGCAGCACAACCGGAAACAAACCAGGCTGCGTCATTTCCTCCCTCATCGGCGCATGCGCAATATCGGGACTTAGCGGTGAATGTCACGTGACACTCCCCAGTCATCAAATGTCAGATATTAACGTTAGCGTTCAGTTTGAACTTAAGGTACGATGATCTAAAATAGCAACACAATACATTAACAAACATATGTAAACAACTTTATTGAAAAGATGGATTCAAATTGGGACACGTGTGACAAAACACCACAAACTCATGACAAGGATGGTACAGCAGCCCGTTTATTTGCTCTCTTTTGGTACAGAATGAAAATGAAGGCAATCCCTGATTAAAGACCTTTCACCAACACAAACATTACAACACAGATCATGATTCCCTGAGAAGAAAAGTGTGAAAAACAGAGGCAGCTTCAACTGTTCGCACACAAACTGAAAACTCAAGAAGGAACTGTAGATTTAGTGCAAATCCAACTCTTTGGTTTATTTCTGCCACGCCAGAGCCATGGTGAATTTCCAGTGGAAGCGTCTCTGATGGTTCTGCCCCGAAGCCTCCAGCCGGACAGTCACAATAAATAGCAATCAAATAAATACAAGAGCAATATTATTATTTTTTTTCCTTTCTCAAAACTCAAGTGTCAGAGCATCATCCTCCCAAAGACATTTTACAGGATAGCAATAAACAAAAAAACTGGTCACTTACGGGGCAATCATGCATGAATAACGTTGATCTTTGGAGTGAAAGAAAAGTCATCATTAAAAAAAGTAAAAACTTGAACTGAAAAAACCCTGTAATGTGAGAGCAGCTGATCCAAATGTTTAGTAAAAAAAAAAAAAAAAAGCTAACCAGAACCTTCTCTCAGTGCACACCGGCTCACTCGCTCTCACTGATCGACTCCACCCGCACTCCAGCTACTTCCTCTTCTCTCCATCTTCTGTGAGTGAGGGAGGGGCTGTGGTGGAGCGAGTGCGGCGAAGCCCCTCTCTCACTGCACATGACTGCGGGATCCCTGATGGACCTCCACAGCAGCGGCGTGGGGTCCGGTGAGAACAGGAGGGGCATTACGCTGAAGGAACCAGACTGAGGAGAGGAGTCATGCTCACCCTCAGCGCTGCGGCGTGGGCGACGGGTGTGGTGGTCCACACAGTTCTGACCCTTTTGGTGGCGCTGCAGATGATCCTCACGAGCAAAGGCTTTGTGGCAGACGGGGCACTGGAACGGTCGGTCCCCGCTGTGGTGAGAGAGGTGGTTCTTCAGGTCATACGAGTGAAGGAAGCGGGCGGGGCAGCTGGGGCACGGGTACGGTCGCTCGCCAGTGTGCTTCCGCATGTGGATCTTTAGCTTGTCATTCCTGGAATAACAGAAAACGAGAAATAAGAAAAAGTGTGTGATGAGAAGGAAGTATAGATGGAGATGTGGTTTTTGTGCAGTCAGGAGGGCTGTGCCTCAAAAAACAAGATAAGAAAGTTTGAGAATAAATCAATGATTTATACTTGATTATTTTTCCATTTCAACATTTAGATTTTTGAGGGTTTTTTTTAATTGCTGATTTGTCACAACTGCCGGCCAAATAATGATAAGAAATGTGCGGACATGGAGCCGATGCTGCCAAGCCACTGTCTCTCCATGTATCTAATAGAATGTTAACATTTAAACCCGTTTCCATATTTAGCTGATGTATATCACGTACAGTGTTTTTTCTACCAACAACCGTATGCCGTGTCTTTCTTGAGCTGAGTGATATGATGAAGATGAATCCTCATGCTAGGGGGCGCTGCTAAAACGTTGTGAATTCAAACGGGGAAAACGTTCTGAATTCATCCGAATTAGTAACAAGCTACAGTTATGACATTTTAATGTGCCGCCATTTATATAAGCAAAGAAAGCTTAAAAAAGTGAAACAAAACACGTTGACAAATCCAATCCAAAGGTGAATAAGCTAAACTGTAGGGTCATGTGTATTATAACCTGACTGATGATGTCACCAGCCATCACCTCACTATGCCATCACAGTGTATCGCTCTGCTGTAAGTGGTTGAAATGAAGGCAAAGCTTTGACCTCGGCTTGACCTGGCTGCACCTGGCTGCACATCACTAGTCACAGGTCAGAATCTCTCACCGGGTGAATCGGACCTCGCAGATGGTACACTGGAAGGGTTTCTCTCCAGTGTGTGTCCTCATGTGTCGTGGCAGTTTCCCTGCGCCGTGGATGATCTTCTGGCAGACGGGACACTGCTGAGGCGCCTGGGACTTCCTCTTCCTGCCCACTGTGGCTCGCTCAACTCCATCAACTTGTAATGGCCCGTGGCAGCTGGCCGACTCCTCTTCCTCTGACGGCACATCTTGTGGCTTATTGGGGATGAGAGTGGAGTCTCCCTCTCTGTCCAGCAGGGGGTGTCCTTCTCTCCCCTGCACGGGCAGCAGGCCGTGTTCTGGGGTGTCCTCGCGGGCCGACGGTAAGTTGCGGCAGGCTGGTCTGACGGGCGACGTGGCTCGAACCACGAAGCGGCGCTCTGGTTTGCGTCGGGATGGCACGCGCTCTGCCTCTTCGGCGTGGTTGGCGGAGTCGTCCCCAGTCTCGCCCAGGATGTCCTTGCAGGCGTCCGCCACGCACTGGATGCCCAGCAGCTGTGCGCCCTTCAGCACGTCCCTCATGCCCGAGCTGCGGATGGTCAGGGTGGCAGTGTAGGCGAACTCCAGCAGGGCCGCCAGCGCCTCCGGAGCCACACAGTCCAGCTGGCACACGCTGCAGCTGTTGCCCACGCCCTCGCCGCTCTCCTCGCCCTCTTCTGCCCCAAACAGGCGGCGGAAGTATAGGCTGACGGCAGCCATGACGGAGCGATGCGTGGGGTAGCGGGCACCGTGCGAGGTCAGCGTGAGGTCACACAGCTGGCCGCGGTGGCGCTGGGCGTTCAGACGCGTCAGAAGCTCGTTACTGTGATCAGGGAACGGGATCCCGATCAGACCATCCTCGCCCGGAGACATCGCCACCTGTGTCCACACACAATAACCACAAGTTATTATAGAGCAGCAAACAATAATAATGTTGTAATGACATTCCAAGGCATTCCAACGACATCCCAATGTGATGTATGTAAATTAATATAACGTATGCTGAATGTATTCATTTTATTACATCTTATCTTATGCAAGTTTTTTTTTTATTATTATTTTCCCATATTTTCACTATATTTTCTTTAAACAAAACCTGAAGCAAACCAATTTCTCTTAGGAAAATAAAGTTTCTCAAATCTTGAATGAATCCAACATAACTAACGTTAAGTATTTCAGAATATTTTTTACAAAATATCTGTGGCAACAAAGTGAAAGTTTTTTAGTTTGCTGAGAGAGATTTTGAGTACAATTAGTGAATTTGTTGTTGTTTTGGCACAATTCTTACTAAATTCATCATATTCCCACTAACCAATCATAAGCACGAGGGTCCCACGTGAGGATTGTCTCAAATGGAAAGTGAATTTAAAAAGTAATTTAAAAAGTGATTAAAACATTTTCTTTAAAAATTGCTTCTAAAAATGTATGGTTTTTAATACTGGAAGAGGGTGCTACATTTTTGCTGTAAATATTTAAAATACGAAAATACTTAATTAATTAAATATATTAATTTATTTTTACATTTTATACTATTTATTTGTATTGATCATTAATGAGGATTGCTCATTTAAATTACACAAATCCATTTCCATGGTTTTCTGTTTGTTTCAGCGATTTGATCAAGTGAAGAAAGCGAGAGACCGAGTCAGAGAGAAAAAAGACGAAGAAAGAGAACAAAGATTTGAGACAAAAGTCCAAAGAGGTGGAAGCGAACAAAAATGAGAAACAGATAAAGAAACATAGACATATAGAGACAGAGAGTGAGGGAAACAGAGAGATAACATGGAAAAAAAGACAGACAATGAGAGAGAAAGACAAACAGACAGACAGAGAAAAAGAGAGAAGAGAGATTGTGAAGTGAAGGCATTTCCTCAAACAGAGGAACCTGCTCACAAATCAGATTCAAACTAATTTTAAGCTGAAAAAAATCTGCAAAATTGTCCTGAACGTAACAGATCTTTCACTCACAAAATGCCGGAGAGACACAAATACACAAACACCTGAGCCCGGAACTTTCCATCAACAGCCCAGCAACCGCTACATTTCCCCTAGCAACCGGCCAGCTCTGAACAGCCCATAATACAGCGCTCGGAAACAACAGAGCACGACAACACCTGATGAACCTGATCCACAACACACACACACACACACACACACACACACGGAACAAGGTTTCCTCGGAACAGGCGTGGCATCTTAAGGCTTCTGGTAGTGTTACACAACTGAGTCGGAGCAGATTAGTCACAAACAACACAACACACACACTCAAACACACACACACTTGAGGCACAACACATATTAAAGCAAGAACACCAACAAAAATCACAACACACACAATTTTCTCTCACACAAACAACTTGTGAGCCGCCACTGCACACGCATATATGTGTGTGTGTGTGTGTGTGTGTGTGTGTGTCCCTACAGTGATTCCTACCGCTCTGTGCATCTTTGTAAAGCAGGACACAGTGAATTCCGCCATCGGTGCCCGTCACACCCCGGCTCGTCCTCTAGCAGTTTGGGGTTCGGCTCCCTCTCTCTCTTTCTGTAGTTCTTTATCCCTCTCTCTCTTCCTGTCTAGAGTGAGCATTTTGTCACCCCTCCCCTCGTCGCCCACGTGCCCCTCGTTCCCGACGCATCACCTCGTTTCGAATCGCTCGCAAGTTTCCGAACAAACCATCGTTTCCCTTCTTTTCGACATTCGGATCATCGACCGCAATCGCAGGACGGGGCAAACGAGGCCTTGATGTGCACTTCTAGCATACAGACTCACTGCCATCACTGAAAGCCGCCAATCAGAAGTTAGCTTGAGGAGAGACAGAAAGAAAGAAGGGGGG
>CM051501.1:7439291-7459392 GCA_028031935.1 Paedocypris micromegethes | reverse complement strand
GGGAAGAGAAAGAGAGAGAAACTCCTGCAATGAAGCAAAGACACTTACAGAGCGGAAACATCAGCGGATCGACAGTTTCTCGAAGCGTTGCAATTAATTCCGTTTCCAAAAGTATAAGATCCAAATATCAGAGATTATAAATCAGAATCTGTGAAAACGTAATATCTATTCAATTTTCAAAAAAACAAGAGAAAGATCGAAAGAAGAAACATATAGGAGTGAGAGTGAATGACCGAGGCAATAGTGAGAGAGAGACAAAGAGAGAAACATGAAGAGGGATGAAAAGGAAAACAGATGGAATTGAGAGAAAAATAAAGAAAAACAGGGAGACATGAAGAGGAAGACAGACTGACAACAGATACAGAGACATTGAACAAACAAATGAAACAATAGTGAATGGAAGATACAGCGAAATATAGAGAGAAAGAGAGAGAGACAGAGAAATGCACAAATATTGAGAGAGAGAGAGTGAGTGAGTGAGTGAGTGAGTGAGTGAGTGAGTGAGTGAGTGAGTGAGTGAGTGAGTGAGTGAGTGAGTGAGTGAGTGAGTGAGTGAGTGAGAAAAGAGACAAAAAAGTTAAAAATAGAGAGGCAGACACTGAAAGAAGAGAATTGTCAATTAATGAAAGAAACAAAAAGAACTTGTGTGAGAGACACTTAATAATATTGAAAGAACAACAGAAAGACACAGACAAACAAGAAAAGAGAGTATAAAGTACACAGAGACAGAAAGGCTCAATTTAAAGAAGCAGTGAGGGGGACAAGAGAACAAGTGTAAGAGTGAAACAAGGGGAGTGTGAGAGAAGAATCTGGGCTCTGAGATTTAAGGAAACAAATCCCACAAACTAAAAAAAAGACAGAATGGGGTCTTTTTAATGTCTAAAAACAGATTTGTTCTTCGAAAACACACAAGAAACAGTGACGAGCAACTGACGGAGCAAATCAACAGGAAAACGAGGTGAGAAGATGAAGAAGATGCCGAAACCAAAGCTGTGGATCGAGAGAAGAGGGGGCGTCGGTGAGAGAGAGGAGCTGCGGGCGAGAGACACAAACTAAGAGAAGAGGAGGATGAGAACAGAGGCATAAACGGTGTGAGAGTGGGAGAAAAGATAAAGACACAGGAAACCACCAGTTTTAGAAGTTTGAGAGAATGAGTGAGAAAGAGAGATGCTAGAGAGAAAGAGGAAAGCGGAGTGAGAGATTAGGTAGAGAAAGAGTGAAAAGAGTGAGAGGAGGAAAGGGAGAAAGCAGGAGGGAGAACAGAAAGAGGCAATAAGAGAAAATTTTATGGAAAAAGAGTGAATGAGAAAGAGAAAGAGAGAGTGAGAAAAGAAAGAGGGAAAAATAAATTATCAAGAATGTGAGAGAGAGGGATTAAAGATAAAGAGAAGAGTGAAAAGGGAAAGAGGGAATAAGAAGAAATTAAAATGGAAAAGAGTGAATTAGAGAGAGCAAGAGAGTGAGAAGAGAAACAGGGAAAATAAATTGATCAAGAGTGAGAGTGATTAAAGAAAGGGTGAGAGAGAGAGAGAGAGAGGAGAGAATGAAAGGAGAAAGGGGGAATAAGAGAAGATTCAAACGAAAAAGAGTGAATGAGAGTGAAAGAGAGAGAAAAAAGGGAATAAGAGACGTTCAAGAAACAGAGTAAGAGAGAGTGAGGAGAAAGAGAGAATGAAAGAGGCGGGTTGGAGTGATAAAATCCCCAAGTGTGTGTTTGTGTGTGTTGCTGGACAAGCAATTGTGCGCAGGAGTGAAACTTCAGAAACAGGAAACTCCTTATTCACTTCCTGAAAATGTAAAACTGTCAAAGCATTGACACACACACACGGTCTGACAGAACCAAAACCAAATGTCTCTCTTATGTCGCGACTGCATGAAAGTGAAATGTGTAAGTGTGATGTGGGGGATTATTACAAAGTTTACAGGAACAGAGAGAGAATAATAGTTTGTGTGTGTGCGTGTGTATGCCATGACAGTTTTACCCTGTGTAGTAGTTACAATGGTATAACTATTCATCTATTTGAAAAGATCATTCTCACCATCGGTCAAAAAACTCATTCACTCACCGTCTCTCTCTCACACACACACACACACACACACACACACACACCCACCACACACACACACACACACACACACACAATCCTCTTTCGCTTTCTTTCTCACACACCTGAAAGCTATAACAATAAAAAAAACATAAACCCCACTTTCTCTCCCACACTCCCTTCTCTCTCAACCACACACACACACACACACACACAATTAACCAACTACACCGCGACCATTCAGCTAATCGTCATTAATCAACCCCGTGTCTCATCGTCGAATCCATTACAGCAGTAGAACTTCCGCGGACGAGATCATATTTTCGCATCGAGCTTTACCTTCTGAACACGAAGGAACCGGAAAAACTGCGCTGTAATGACAGCGACGCCGCCGCGCGGGACACCTGAGTCATGACGTCACTATGACAACGGCCGCGAGGGGCGGGAGGTGGTCGGAGAATTAATTATGACTGACAGCAGGTGCGAGCGCAATTGTGTGAACCTCATTACACTTCACAAACAACAACAACAACAACAACAACAACAACAACAACCGCTCGTGCTAGATGACCGTTAAAGCGCGCGACAGCTGACCCCAACGGCCTGTCAGACGTTTGACTGCGAGCGGATCCGGTCGAGCGGGTTGAGCCGGTCCGGCCGCGCGTGCACGGGCCCGTCTGAGAGGAGAAATCCGCCTGAAACTGTCTTATACGCGCGCGACTCGATTAAACGAAGCAACTTTCTTTCTCGCGCCTCACCTGTCAGAATGCCGGCGCGCGAGGAGTTTACACGAGCGCGTGAAAACACACTGACACACGGGTAAATATCGAGAAAACAAGTACTATGGTGAATGAAAGCGCTGTACCTGAGCGCCTGTCACCTGAGTTTCCCCCGCGGCGTCCCACCTGACCGCCGGCGCGTGCACTTCCTCGATGTGACGCACGGCCGCGCGTCCTCCGGTGGCGTCAACCTCTGTAAACCGTCTCGTGCCCTCCGTCCGCCGGTTCTGACCCGCTCCCGTTGGACTGCGGCGGCTCCTCCTTAAACCGGCAACCAGGAAACGGCTTGTCCTACTTGCGGCGGCCGCGGGTGATTGGCTCTGCGGGCGGCGGAGGGCCGCTCGGGTGGGGTGGGGTGGGGCTGGGATGGGGGGGTGTCTGTCTGAGGCTGTGCGCGCGCTCGTGCACGTCGAGCAAGGTGGGCAGTCATGACCGCCTGTAGTCGGTCGTTATTACATTCGATTCTTCCTTTTTCGTCTTGAACGCACGTTTCCACTTCTGCTTCTGAAGTTATCAAGTAACACCAGTTAGTGACACTAACTTCGTACTCTGCCTCCCTCTCCCTCTCTCTCTCTCTCTCCATCTCTTTCTCATTTACTTTCTTCTCTTACTGCCCCTGTCTTTCCAACAGCTGGATTGAGGAACTACGGGAGGTCAGTAACAGCTGGAGCGGAGACTTGGCCGGAGAGGTGGCTGGATATTCAGTCCTTCAGCGCCACCTGCTGGACGATAGTGACCGACTGAGAAGCCATGTGAATGGTGTTATTCACAGTACAGTGTAATGTGCAGAATTTGCATTGTATTTTTACTGATGGAAGATTCACTCTATAGAAGATTCCATGACCATCAGTTCTCACACACACACACACACACACACACACACACACACACACACACACACACACACACACACATACAGCGAGAGAATTGTATACACAACAGAGATTCTAAAATCACTTTATTTAGAATGATTTGGCCCAAAAAATTGCTTTTTTTCTCCATGAATTGTCTCTTACATATTAGAAGTACCAGTATTATTATAGATAATAATTCGCTTTTCTGAAAAGCTAAAGCTGTGGTACGTAAAAATAAACATTTGGTCCTTAAATGTGCAATCTAGGCAACATGGTCTCAGAAGAAAAAAAAACACAAAATCTCACGAGTGCCACAAAACACCAAGACACAGCAGAGACCCACAGTGACACGAGCCTGTGATCAGTGAGAGAGCAGCTACCGACGAGAATGTGTGTGTGTGTGTGTGTGTGTGTGTGTGTGTGTGTGTGTGTGTGTGTGTGTGTGAGAAAGAGAGCATCAGATCTGTGACACACTGACGGTCACAGAATAACTAGTGCACTGCTGTGACACAAGAGGGAGCGGATTAAGTGCAACACACTATCCAACCAAACGTTAATGCACTTACAGGAGAGAGAGATAGAGAGAGAGAGAGAGAGAAGGTGAGAGAGAGAATCATACTGTCCAAAACTAACATCAAACACTGTTGGAGAAGCAGCTGATATTCAGTCAAATGTTCTAACAGTGACTTCACATGATTACAGTCACTGGCTTGAGGAACACTGAAGTTCTCCATCATCTCCAGGATCCAGAATGTCAAGACTCCACGTCGTTGTGGGCGGAGACACTAGTTCAGTCTGTGAAAAGCTCTATCAGCACTTCTGACGCTTCACCTCTGACTCCCGTGGCATCTGGGGCGAGTCCTGCTCTCTCGTCTGGGCTGGGGCGTGGGTGGGCGTGACGGCAGGCGTGGGGCAGGAGAGGGGCGACTGTAACGCCTGAGAAAGTTTTCCACGGGAACTCTGAGCTGCAGAGTAGGAGGAGGTGGGAGAGACGGACTGAGAGGAGGGGGGGGGGTAGAGGGACAGAGGAGGAGGAGGAGAAGTGGAGGGGGGCGGCGTGATCACAGTGCCTGCTTTGGTTCTCTGTGTTTGAGGGCACGAGGTGGGCACCAGTGCTATGGGCAGGTGGGCGGAGCAGTGTTTGGGAGAGGTGGCGCAGACAGGTGTTTGTGCCAGGTGGCCAGCGCAGGGCAAGGGCATGTTCATGGGCGTTTGTGGCACGTTACAGCTCAGCACGCCGGCGCTGCCTCCTCTCGCCAGTCCCGATGACAGAAGGAAGGGGGCGGGCAGCAGGTTTCCCCCGGAGGCTTTGCGATGAAGAGGCGGGTGCGACTGGACCCCCGTCCAGCCGCGATGTGGCAGTGTCGGCTGAGAGGCAGAGAGAAGCCGCGCCTCCTGAGTCAGGCGACCAATCATGGGGAGGCCTTGAGTGCTGCCCCCACCCACGTGACGCATTAAAGCCTCTTTGGCCCCTGACTGGGAAGCCCCCTGCCCATCAGAGGCCACACCTGCCAAAGAGAAGGTAGAGGGAGGGGCCGGGACTTTATGGACAGGAGACGTGCTGGTCCCTCCGGGGGGCTCTGTGTGCAGACGAAGACTGTGATGAAGAGTCCTGCCCGCCTGCAGCTGGGTGGGCACTGCTGATGCGGGAGTAGGCGGGGTTTTGGCAAGAACCGCCCCCGGAGTGGTCACACCCACTGAGCTGGGTGTAATGGCAGAGGGTGATGGGGCGCCTCTAGGGGGCAGTGCACCCATCAGACTCATGAGAGAGCTGAGCGACTGGCGTGGGTGCAGCACTGGCGGTCGTGGAGGTGAGAGTGGGCAGGCGGATGGAGATGGCGAAATGGGCAGAGAGGGTAAGAACAGGGCGGCACTGAGGGCTTGATGCTGCTGCTGCTGGTGCATCAGGGCGATGGCTACGTTGGTGGTGGCGGCAGCAGTCTGTAGTGGAGCGTGGACGAGCGGAGCCCAGATGAGCGGGTGAGGGCGGGGTGAGACTGTGCCCCCTGTGCTGACCCGGGTACCGGCCACAATATCATGCATGGTGGGCATACTGTCGTGCGTGACAATCTGCTGCACTAGAACACTGTCACAAGACCCCAGACCAGCGGCGCCTCGACAGCCCCCGCCACGACCCAGACTACTGCCCGCCACTGAGCCGCCCTGAGACGCCTTCCGCAGCAGGATGGAGTTCTTCTTCCCTGAGTACAGAAACAACACCGATGACAAAACCAGTGGTGTAAAGAACTTGAGTAAATGGACTTTGTTACTTTACTTGAGTATTTTTGATATTTTGAACTGGGTATCAATAATATAAGCAACTCCTACTCTCTACTTTTCTCTATTACTCAACTACATTTGTGATTGAGTATCTTTACTCTTTACTCGACTACATTTCAGGTGACACACTCGTTACATTGTGCATGACAAGTCAGCATCTTTTTCTACCGCGGTTAATTTCTTGGGAGGCCGAGGTGATATCGCCATCTGCTGGGTGCTGAAGGAACTGGATGCTATTTATGAGCTAAATCACGTGAACTACTTGAATCACGTGTACTTGTAAAGAAGTAATTTTTACAGTAAGGTATCCGTACTTCTCAAGTATGCTTTTATGACAGGACGTGTCAATCAGCATCTGTGGGCGGTTCAATAACACAATGTTGGGAAGACAAATTTTCTCAAATAAAAGTCCTTAATTCTCCTCCACATCTCCTCTGAGTGATGTCACTGCCCGTTCATCCACAAGAACCCTCCTACACACACACTGATTGGCTGGTTTTGTCACCTCCCAGACTGATCCCTCGAATTGAGTTCACATTCACGTTGTATGTTCTGCTAAGCTACCAAATTCATTAGCAAAAATAATTCGACTAAGGAATTGTGTCGAATATTGCTCCATAGATCCAGCAGAAGCATTTACCGATCCGGTCCAGTCTGTCGGCAGCCACCGTCTCGAACGCCCGTCTCATCATGGGATGCTCCTCCAGAACCTCGTTGAAGCTGTCCACGCTGAGCGAGTACAAGCGACAGTACGTGTCTGAGCGAACACTCGCCGTCCTCCTCCCGCGAGTCAGCAGACAGATCTCTGAGGGAGAGACCTGTTACAGAACCAGCCCGGAGTCTCACTCTCACGCCGCGTGTCTCACCGCCGAAGTAAGAGCCGTCGCTGAGTTTGGTCTCCTTGTTTCCGCGCGTGAGGACGCTGACGCGGCCGTGCTGGATGAAGTACATCTTGCGGCCTACGGTTCCCTCGCGGATGATGAAGTCGTTGGGCTGAAACACCTCAAACTTCAGCTTGGTCAGAACCGCAGTAACGAAGTTGGGGTCGGCGTTGGCGAAGAGTGGCATGTTTGCAACCAGACTGCGACAATTAAAACTGACGATCTCCTGCCGGAACAGCACACGCACCATCACCACACTGACCTCTCTCTCTCTCTCTCTGTCTCACCTCCTTCAGCGGCTCACTCAGTTCTCCTAGTATGTTGTCCTCGTCGAACATCTTCCCCTGGTACCTGTGCTCGTAATACTCGTGGATCTTCTGCCGCACGTCTGTCGGGAGCTTGTGGAAGGACATGTACTGCTCCACCTGCTTATACTGCAGGACACACACACTTGGTTAAAATTTCAAATTCAAATTGTATTTGTCACATACACGTTGTACATGGTACGACATGTAGTGAAAGGTATTTTTCGATCGTCCAGCATTTAAACTTGGGGGTTGGGGGGGGGTGCATTCGAGAAAGAGGATAACTAAGCAAGAAAAGAAATACAATTAAATTGAAGATAAAAATACAATAAAATACAGTAAAATAAAGATAAAATATGAATAAAATACAAAAAAACTGTGAAGATAGAACAATACAATAAAACAAAGATAGAAATACAGTAAAAATAAAGAATTAAGAAATAAGAAAGGCTCTTCTTTCTTTCTCTTTCATACGATTCCACTAAATAAAACAGCCACTCTTAAAGGCACAGTACACTAACATCAGAGCTGCACCCACATATAGTTCTTACGCTCGAGTGTGTGTCGTCATTAAAAGTTGTAACGAAACAAACGTGTTTTACTTTGTTAAAGTGTCTATATGAGTATATATAAAAAATTAATTCATGAATGTGTGATGATATCCACAGTATTGCATAATCCATATTTTGGCACAACTCAATACCAGTTTTCACGTTCATACCAGTTTTGCTCTCACCCCCAGTGTCCAGTAACCAGATTAAAGTGACCAAGTGTGTGACTAAAGTGCAAAGTCTCACTTTAGTGGGACAGTTTCTGTAGTAGGTGCTGGGACACCCTGGTTCAGTTATCAGTTAAATCTGACATCAGATTCAGGAATGGGGTTTGGCGGACGCACCTTTTCCTGGTACTGCCTGCGGGACGAGTCGAGCGACTGGATGAGGGCGGTGGCGTGCCCGATGAACATGGCGTAGCAGGTGGCGCCAACAATCATGCTGAGCATCGTCAGCCAGACATCAGTCATGCCCTCTGGAGCCTGAGCGCCGTAACCGATGCACAGCATGTGACTCATGGCCTTGAAGAGAGCGTACGAGTACTGCACGCCCCACGTGTCGTTCTGTACACACACACAACAAATCAGTGGATCAACAGTAACCATGACAACCGACGAGTAAAGTCTGAGTCCATCAGACAACGAGAATCATCAGACAGCAAGAGACATATAAAGAGAGAAGAAGAGCGACTCTCTCACCACCATGTTGTTCTTGGACACCCAACAGTCGGGGGGAAAGTCCTGCAGCATGGGCACCAGGAACTGCAAACAGCCGTCCCAGTGACACAGCAGCAGCATCATCCCGATCAGATTCACGATCCGAACCATCGCACTTGCCAAGTCGTACGTCATGTGAAAGATCTAACCAATCAGAGCCCAGGACCGCATCAGCCCTGCGTGTGTGTTTGTGTTGTGTGTTTTGATGTGTATTGTGTGAGTGTGCATTTATGTTTGAGTGTGTGTGTGTGTGTGTGTGTGTTTGTGTGTGTTATGAGTTGTGATTTGTGTGTTTGTTACGTTAGTATGTGTATGTGTTCTGATGTGTTTTGTGTGGTAAATGTGCGTTGTGTACTTTGATATGTATTGTGTGAGTGGGTGTGTTGTGTTTATGTGTGTGTGTGTGGTGTGGTGTGGGTGTGTGTTGTGTGTGTGTGTGTGTTTGTGCAGATCACGCTATAATGTGTTTAATGTGTATCTGTGCATGTGTGTTTATGTTTTTAGAGTGTTACGTGTTGAGAATGTGTGTGTGTAGTAGGATTGTGTATTGTGGGTGTGTATTGTGGTGTTGGTGTGTGTGTGGATGTGTGTGTGTGTGTGTGTTATGTGTTGTGTTTTGTTTGTGCTTCACACTTGTTTGTGTATGTGTTCTGTTGTGTTTTGTGTGAATGTGTTTTATGTGTTGTAAATGTGTGTTCTGCTTTTTGACATGCATTTTGTGTTGTGTGTTTATGTGCTTGCTTGAGTTTGTGCTTATATCAATATGTCTATTGTGTTCTGATGTGTTTTGTGTGGGAGTGTATTTATGTTTGAGTGTGTGTTGAAAATGTGAGTGTGTATTATGTATGTGTGTGTCACCTCTTCCCACTGGTGTATGTAGCGTATGAGTCGTGAGAGTCTCAGAAGTCTCAGGAGACTTAAGATCTTAGTGAAGCGAACAATCCTCAGCGCTCGGGCCGTCCGATACACCTGCACAAACACAACACACACATCACACACACAATCACGTCTCACACACACGAGGATGCTGTACCTCGGAGTCCAGTCGTGCCTCCAGGTCGACCATCAGGAAGATGTAGTCCACTGGGATGGAGGAGACAAAGTCCACCAGGAACCAGCTCTTCAGGTAGCGCTGGCGGATGGCGGCCGGGTCCAGCAGGATCTCGGTGCTGTCCTCCTTCACAATGCCCGTCCGAAAGTTCAGCACCAGGTCCACCAGGAACAAGGTGTCTGACACCACGTTAAAGATGATCCACGGCGGTGTGTTCTCGTCCTTAAAGAACGTTATTCCTACCGGCAGGATAATGAGATTCCCGACCATCAGCAGAAGCATCAGCAAATCCCAATAAAACCTGCCAAGAGAGAGAGAGAGACATTTAGAAAGAGTGCGAGAAAGAATTAGAAATTGAGACCGAGAGAATTAGAGCAAATAAGAAAGAGACCGCAAGATTGGGAGAGAGTGAGAGAACAAAATTGAGTGAGGAAAAGAATGAGAGAACGAGATTGTGGGTGAGTTTGAGAAAGAGAATGAGACAGAATGAGAGTGAAAATGAGAAAATAAAATGAGAGAGTGAGAGAAAGAAAAAATGAAAGAATAAAACAAGAGAAAGAGAAAGAAAATGCGCTTAGAGACAGTTAAAACTGTGAAAAGCGCCTTACAAATGCTCAGACTTGAACTTGTATGAGTTCTATTTGAACTAGAATGAGAGAGAGAATGAGATAATAAAATGAGTGAAGACTGAGGGAGACACACTGGGTAAGTAAGATTCAGAGAGAGGGAGTGAGAGAAAAAATGAGTGAGCGAGATTGTCTTTCTCTCCCCATTGCTCCCTATGTCTCTCCTCTCGCTCTCTCACTCCCTCGCTCTCTTTCTGCTTCGTTATTCATAGTTGCAATTTAATGTAACGGGGAGATTCGGTGATTGAGTCGTGAATAATACAGCAGGAGACGAATCTTTAATTCACAGCTCATTTACAGTCGACTCACTGAGCTTCATCAATCTCACCTTCAACGTGTGTGTGTGTGTGTGTGTGTGTGTGTGTGTGTGCGTGTGTGTGTGTGTGTCTCACACACACATTGAGCTGCAGGAGTTTGAGAACGGGACGATTTATTTCTGTCTTCCATAAATATCGCAATGACAGAATCATTTCTGCTCAGATTTACCGCAATGATTCTTCCTTTCACCGCAGAAACGAAGCACGTTCTTCACTCTGGGAGTCAATAAATCTTAAGAGAGTAAAAGATAGTGATTTAGAAAGATTTCAAGTGAATGCGTGCGTGATTGAGAGTGAGTTAGAGTGATGAAGAGTGAGTAAAGGACAGAAGTAGTGAATAAGAGTGAGTGAGTGAGTGAGTGAGTGAGTGAGTGAGTGAGCAAAAATGAGTGAGCGAGTGAATGAGTGAGCAAGTGAAAGTGACTGAGAGAGCGAGTAATTGAGTAAATGAAATTAGTAGTGTATGAGAAAAAGTGAGTGCGCAACTGAGTGAGCGGACGAGCGAGCGAGCGAGAGAGTCAGCATGAGATAAATTAATAATTTAACTTCGACAGAACTTGATTGATGTTTCTGATGTTTTATTCCAATCAGACAGCTGTTGGACAATATTTGTTAGACTTCTAATAAATAAATCATAAATCCAGACTCCGCCACTCCCACCCTGGCTCAGTGTGGGTGTGTTTGTGCTACCTGAAGTCACTATAAGGGTGGATGATCCAGGCTCCCGCAGACTTCAGTCTCTCCTGCTCCAGGGCCACGGCCTTGTGGCTGCCGAACATGCGCAGAGAGAACTTGTTGACCCCGGGCTGCAGCATGGCCCCAAACTGCCTCTGGATGAAGGTGGACTGATTGGAGTAGCTGTAATCTTCTCCGTCCAGACCAGGTCCGGCATCAGGGGTCCCGGCCACGGTGGTGCTTGTCTCGGGTCCAGTGGCTACCACGACCATCCCGGTGCCGGAGGAGGTGGAGGCCAGTGCAGCCCGAGGAGCTGCGAATCCCACCGAGCGGTGGACAGTGGGCGGGGCAGAGCCACCGGAGGGCATCGGGGTGGTGGGGGTCCCGGCCATCATGCCTTGGCGGTACGTGCTGCCGTCCTTGGTAGAGCTCATGATGGACAGACGGCGTCGCCCGGACAGCGGCTCGCCCCGATCGCCCTCCAGAGACGCCTGGGAGAGTCGGTAGCCAGGAGACGGAAGGCTGGTCTTACTGCGCCGCTTCGAGTCGCCATTCCGGGCAGGTCGAGAGTCTGTGCCCGCTGTGCCAACATCCATGCTGAGAGATCTCACACACACACACACACACACACTCTCTGTGACCTGCTATCCTTCTGACCAGACACACGCGGATTTCTTTCAGCTCGCCCATCGCTCGTGCATCACGGAGCTCAGGGAAGGTTTGACCTTGGCGCCGGTAAAATGACACGCTCTCCTTCAGGCTTCCTCCAGAGGACGACTCGCCGTGCCGCCCGAGCGACACGCGTCATTTCTCCTCGTTCCTCCTCGCGAGTGTCCTTGAGGCCCAGCCGCTCCACGCAGCTCCGGCGGCGGAAGACATCCAGGATCGAGTTCGCGCCTCTAGTTGTCACGCGGATGTCGCGAGCGGTGATCGTGGAAGAAGCAGTCGAGCTCGTCCGTCTCAGGGACGAACGTGAGGCGGTGACGGTTCCGTGACATTCATCAGTCAGTGTTTCTCTCACTCACTCACTCTCTTCCTCACACACCGGTCAGGCGTCAGACACGCGAAGGCGCATCATCAATTTCATCATGACGAGCAACAGGAGAGCAATTGTTGCTATGGCAGCAGCATCCATCCCTCCCGCGTGCACGACGGTATCAGTTAAAAGCGCTTTACGGTTGGGCGGGGACGCGCGTTCAATGAGATCAATGATTGGCTGGAGGCGTCTGTCAATCTTGCCAAGCGTGCGAACAATCTTGTCAAAAACGCTTCAAACAATCGAGGAAAGTGGAAAAAGATATGCTCGTTAACTAAGCCATGCTGATTAAATATGCCCTGAATCACAAATTCACGAGGATATGTTTATTCGTGTTGTGATTTATTGGGTCACGTGACAAGCTTGACAAAAAGGAGAAAGATTTGAGTTTTTCAACAAACCATTTATTAGCCATAACCACACTCAGTTAATTAGCTTCACATCAACGTGGAGTTAACTAGTCTTCTTCTTCTTCTTCTTCTTCTTCTTCTTCTTCTTCTTCTTCTTCTTCTTCTTCTTCTTCTTCTTCTTCTTCTTCTTCTTCTTCACTAGTACTCGGTCAGGGCACGGTGATCGCCCGCATGATGTTAGTATGTCCTGAGCCTGGACTCCAACCGGTTACCACGATCACCATATCACCCGTCCTGAAGAAACCCCTCGCTTGACCTGAGAGAGGATGCGGGCGTGGAGGAGTAAAACAAAAAAAAGAAGTGGTAGCGGAAAGAAAAGAAGAGAGAAAGATCAATAGTTGGTATCGCGCCCGCGCACACGCTCATTTTGTAATAACATTAGGGAGATCAATACACTCACCGATCTCCATTCCAAAAGACACTCGTCCGTCCACGTCATCGGCCCAAACATCCGCCGGAGGTTCCCGGTAGAGGGCGGGGAACACGCCGCGGAGAAGCTGCGACTGTCGGGCGACCTGGGCGTTTCGGGTGACGGCTATGATGGGACATCGAGGGCGGTACCGCGAAAGCAGCTGAGCTGACCTGAGGACACAGACCACACTCGGTGACGTCACACTGACCAATCAGAAGGGAGCGGGCGGCCGCACCTGCCGGATGTGGTGAGGATGATAATGGCTCCCGCGCAGCACTTGAACGACGACTCTACCGCTCCGATGGCCGTGACTTCGGTGGGGTCGGAGCTCAAGGGGGTCAGACGACGCAGCTCTTCAAACAACTGCTGGTGAAAGATTGCCGCCTCTGCCTCGCGACAAATCTGAGTGGATGGATGGATAGATGACTCAGTCAGGTTCGAGTTGATGATAATGGCCATGATAATGAGGCAGAGAAAGGTCAAGGGTCACATACTGAGTGCATCATAGCCACAGCCTCCACCGGAAAGTGTCCTTTTGCCGTTTCTCCAGACAGCATCACACAGTCGGCCCCGTCCAGCACAGCGTTGGCCACGTCACTGCTCTCCGCGCGGGTTGGACGAGCGTGCTGGACCATACTCTCCAGCATCTGCGTGTGAGAGACAGATCGAAAATCCCTTAAAAATGGCCAATCTGCTCTTTTTCGGCTTCGGCCAAGATGACTATTTAATAAACACTCAGTTATGTCAAACTTTGTAAGCAGAAGTTTTGTTAATGTAAATCTCGTGAAAACATAAAATGCAGAAAAAACGCTTCCTTAAAAAAAAAAAAGAAAAAAACGTGATTATTTTATGTTTTTATTTTATTAAGACTTTCAATTAGAAACAGGATCTGGTATGAACTATGCATGCTATTTAAAAAAGCATACAAAAGTAAGTGAGTTCGTCTATATGGTCACTAGGGACCGTACCAAAAAACACAAACCCGGAGCAGTGGGAGTATTGGTGCCGGGAGCATGTGGGAGTTAGTGACTTACTCAAGAACACTCGGTTTAAAGGAAGAGCAATTTTGACACAATACCTATGGGCCATATTAACACATTTTTGATTTGCGGCCTACCTTTGCTTCGGCCAAAGCTAAAATTTTTAATTCGTCAGACAGCAAACAAAGTGGAAAAAAGCCAAAGCAGGAGACCTGTGTGGCGCAGATCACCGGTTTCCCTGCCGAGTTACAGCGTCCAATCATCATCTTCTGAGCAATGAAAACCTTCTCAGCTGGAATCTCAATACCCAGGTCTCCACGGGCCACCATCACGCCATCGCTGGCCCTCAGGATCTCCTCAAAGCTGCACACACAGCGAGTGAGTGTTTCTCGCACATACGGACCATAGTGTCGCTCTCACTTCCGGACTCCTTGTCTGCTCTCCACTTTGCTGATGATCTTGATGTGAGCGGCGGGGCCCAGCGCGTCCCTCACCGCCTGCACGTCCTCGGCCGAGCGGATGAAGGAGGCGAAGATCATGTCCACGTTCTGCTCCACGCCAAACAGCAGGTCAGCCCGGTCTCGCTCGCCCACCGCTGGCAGCCCCAGCAGATCCACCCCGGGCAGATTCACCCCCTTACGGCTGCCCAGGACCCCCCCGCTCTCCACACGCACATCCACCCACCCCTCACCTGACACACACAGAGAAAACGAGAGTGTGTGTGAGTGTGAGTGTGTGTGTGTGACTTACCGATCTCCAGCACTCTGAGAGCCAGCAGCCCGTCGTCGATGTAGATGATGTTCCCACTCTTCAGCACCCGGGACAGACTGGGATAATCCACCCACACCTGTCGCTCATCAGTCTGGTCTTGCTGGGACGCCGAGGTCACGACTCGAACCTGAGACCCCCGCTCCAGCACCACCTCCCCGTCCGCTCTCTGTCACACACACACCGTCACACACACCCACAGGCGCGCACACACACACACACTCACCCCTTTCACTAGCCCGGTGCGGATCTCAGGCCCTTTGGTGTCTAGAGCGATGGCCACAGGCCTGTAGTACAGCGGGTCAGAGGTCAACGTCTCCACGGCCTCGCGGACGTTAGTGATTGTCTCGCCATGATACTGAGAGAGAGAGAGAGTGAGACCAGAACGATCATCTCACACACACACACACCTCGTGGGAGCCGTGAGAGAAGTTGAGGCGTGCGATGTTCATCCCAGCTTTGATCATGTCCTGCAGCTGAGAAACAGAGCGCGATGCGGGACCTGCGGAAGACCAGGCGGATCAGAACATCACGATGGATGTGGATCTCAGCAGCATGTCGCAATCGGACCGATGGTGCAGATGATGCTGGTGTTGCGCGCTGTGATTGGCTCCTGGTCGATGTCCAGCAGACACAGATGCTCCAGGAAGGTGTCCGCCATCGAGGCATCAAGCTGCTGCTTCTGAATGAAGGAGTCCGGCAGAGCCATGACGTCAGAGTAACGCCTGATACGAGCTGGAAGAGAGAGAGGAGCGACAGAACAACCATCAGAGAGAGAAGAAGTCTCTGAAGGAGGACAAGATCATCTGGTGTTGATTTAAGTTCTTACCATCCATAGTGGCGGCTAACAGAACCTGTCGCTCACTCTAGCACATCGAGCTTGATCTCAGTGAGACTTCGACCTCGCTCACTCACTCCCCCCCTATCTCTCAGTCTGCCCACAAACTATTAGTTAATCACTAACTAGTACACAAACAAACCTTTGAGCAAGATGAGAAACAGCGTGTGAACTGTATTGAGGAGCTGCAGAAAAGTCCTCGAAGTAGCAGTCGCACAAAATCACAACTTAGAGGAAAAGTGAAAATGGAATAAAAGACGCAAAATGAAAGAAACATTCACTTACAGCGACTGAGAAAAAGTGAAAGTCAGCGAGAGAACGGGAGAGACGGATAGAAACAGTGAGTGAGACAATGTGTGAGAGAGACACTAGAGAAAAAGTGAGACAGAAAGATAGAGAGAATGTGTGTATGAGAGAGAAAGAGACAGTGAGAGAGAGAGACTCTTACCTTAGCAAGCCCTGGACCTGAATAAGACATAGCAGTTCCACTTCAAGGGCTTTAGCGGTCAAGGTCAAAGGTCATTGGTTTAAGTTCCATTCATAGATAAAACACTTTTCACAATCAGATTGTTTCCATATTACACACACACATACACACGCACACACACACACGCACACACACACACACACACACACACACATTAAAACTATATACAGAATTTATATGCCTATACAATTTACCACGAAGATATCAACATATGAAAACACAACACCCCCCCCCTCCCACACTCACATCATAGTGTGGTCCCACCATTGAATTTAATACAATGCTAAATGTTTCCACTCCCCTCATCCTAAGCTCATCCTCGCTACCTCCCATCCCCTTTAAACTACACAGTACTGTAACCTCAGACCTAAAATCTCATCAGGCCCCTCAAACAGTCTCCAAAGTTGTGGGGACTAGTCAAATGTCAACAGGACCCACTATAGAATAAAAAGCATGCATTTGGGCCCCACTTTAACCTAAATGCATGTACAGTTAACACACACACACACACACACAATACCCACCTCCATGCACAAATACACAACTACATACAATACACACAATTTTAGAAGACATTTGTTTATTCATTAACAGAGAAGAAGAGACTTCAGAGCTACATGAGTACTGAATCAGGAGATCACCACATCATGGCCAGAAGGGGTTAAGCGAGGGGGTGTGTCAAAGCCCTTGAGTGGGAGGGTGCTGAAAGTGATGGTGGGCGGAGTCTCGGGAAGGAGGATCAGAGTGTATTTAGTGTTCAGATCCTCTGTGGAGGAAACACTGAGCCTGAAGTTCCTCAGGATCTGCGCACACACACACACACACACACACACACACACACACACACACACAACCTTTGTATTCTTTTGAACATTCTGTATTTTGCCTTTTGAATTTTTGCTGTATATTTTGCAATCTTGAATTTTGTATTATATTCAGATATATATATAAAAACACTTACAGTATTTTGGATTTCGTATTTTGCATTTTATTTTGATATATTGTATTGTATTTATATTCGGCTTTATTATGTGTGGATATTTCTCCACTCATTATATTCCTTTTACATTTTTCACAAATTTTCTTCAGTTTCATTGTAACCCAGTGATACAATGACAATAAAGTCATTCTATTCTATACAGATGTGTATTGAACGCTCGTCATTGTTATTTTCTCCTCTGATGTTCACTCACGTGCAGTAAAAGAAGCTGCATCTCGTTCTCAGCAATACGCCGCCCCACACACTGTCTTGACCCAAAGCCAAACGCCAGTGAGCGGAACCCTCCTCCAGAACCTGTGTCCGTGCTTAACCCTTCCCCGTTCTGCTTTGCGTGAGATCCGGCCCAGCGAGTTGGGTCAAAACTCTCCGGACGCTCAAACACCTTTGGACTCCGCCCAAGAGGATATAGACACACCTGAACCAGTGTCTGCAAAAGTCAACACACAAACTGAGTGTGTGTGTGTGTGTGTGTGTGAGAGAGAGAGAGATAGAGAGAGAGAAAGCTCATACCCCTGCAGGGACATGGTAGTTCTGGAGGACAATGTCTCTTACTGGATACCTCTGAACTGTGATTCCTACTGGATAAAGTCTGAAACACAGACCCACACACACTACATCAGACCTAGGAATCATCTCGACCCGGGGCCACATGGGCCTAATGCGAAGACTATAAAAATGCATACATTCAATATATCTTTTCTGCCATTTTATTTTATTTGAGAAAAAAAATGCAACTCACATTATGCAGGCCTTTTGGTCTGGTATTTTTGGTCCAAAATATTATCAGTTTCTTATGTTTTACCGCAGAAAGAATAAATTACCAGCGACTCAGACGTTTTTTTTTCAAAACCAAAGGATGACGATAATGAGATATGGTAATGATATGAGATAATAATCTCAGAGTAATAATGAAAACAAATTATTAATAATAATAATAATAATAATATTCATAACAATGGTAACCTTTACTAAAACAAATTAGTCAAAAATCCTGGAAATTAATTCTAAATTTAATCATGAAAATTCAAACAACATAATACTAAATTATATCATTAGCATAAAAACATTTTATAGAATTTTTTTTTTATTATTATTGTTGTTATCATGTTTGTTCCAAAATCAAACTATTCTGTGGTTTTGTGTCAAATCAAATTCAAATGACTATCAAATAAAGATCCGATTCCCGATTTATTCTCTCGGGGAATAAAAGACGAATAAAGGACTTTTCTGATCATATCTTATCTTATCTTTCTCTCTATTTTAACATTACAAAAACACTACTACTTAATATTACAGTGCAGTATGTTAAATATGTGATTATCAATTAGTTATATTGATTAACATGAACAACAAATAATAACCAACTGAAAAAATTGGAGTGGCATTGACAGTGAGACTTTATTTTGTTCTCGCCTGAGCGTTTCCTTCACAGTTCCTTTCAGCAGTGGCGCCCCCTGCAGAGCACGATGAGGGTCTCCGCACGCCTGTTCCCAGGACGCCTGCACCTGCTCTCGAATGCGCTCCTGCACCTGTGGGTTTCTCGCCAGCTCAAACAGCGCAAACTGCAGCGGAACGGCGGTCTGGCGAACGCAGAAGAGCCTGTGAGGTCTGAGCGGCGAAACACTGACGGTGAAAAGCAGGTTTACCGTGTCAACGCCTCCAGCCATCAGCTCGGTGATGTTTGCATGGATCAAATCCAACGGCAACTGCCCTGCCGCCATCAGCTGCCCCAGCACGCCTGAGAACTGCCCTGCGGATGCCCCGTCCACAGCGCCCCCTGTCTGCATCTGCAGGCGCTGACGCCCCCGCTGGATTCGTTCCTCCGCTGCACACGGAGATGTGTGTGTGTGTGTGTGTGTGTGTGTCTGTGTGAGTTCCCCACGACTTTCAAAATTAAAAACAAAGAAAATAAAACTTGAAGGCCAGACTCACCGTGGCTGAAGATGTGATCCCACGCACTGGCGTGTTGCGTCCACAGGGGGGCACGGAGACTCTTCAGCAGCCGGGGGGGCAAGTACAGCAGTGGCGGGGTTGTCGCCAGCATTCGCTCCACAGATGCGATGAAACGCTCTGCCTCTTCCGATGGAGACGATGAGAAAAGCCCGATCCGCTCGCCGTACAGGACATGACAGCTGGCTGAAACAGAGCAAGAGAGAAAGATGGAGAGAGAGAGAGAGAGAGAGAGAGAGGCGTGAAACTCGCCAGGTCATGAGATGCTGATATGAGATCTGACCTTCGAGAGCAAAGCGGAAGAGATCGGGGCTGGGGTCAAGGGTTAAGCTGTGGCGTGACTCGCCTGTCCCCTCCCTCTCCACACGGCGGTGCAGTGAGCGGCAGAAATCCTGAGCCACGTCGTCCAGCAGCGGCAGAAAGCGTCTGACGGCCGAAGTCATCATCACCTCACGGTTCAACAGCAGCCGGTCCGAGCGCCACTCCAGCCCGTTCCTGCACACACACACACACACACACAAACACATAGTGATTCACGGCACACACAAATACACACAACACAAGTGGACACAGTAAGACATAGAACAAACACACAACACACAATCAGTTACATACAGCAAGAACACACACCTTTACACTCAAAGCACAAGCAACACTGTAACACACAGAACATATTCTTAAAAAACACAAATGGAATTACTCTTAACACACAACATAGTTGAACTAAAAAATACCATACACACAGTCAAATCACACACAGAGACAAATGCAGAAACCACAATACCACAGTGAAGAGTCGACCACACACACAGTTTAATCAACCACACAATTAAAAGCACAAAACACACACACACACACACACACAACACAAAGAGACATAAACACAAAACAGTCAAACACAAGACATGGTCACACAGACAACACACAACACAGTCACTGACTTGAGGAAAACTCCCTTGCTGTGTCTCCGGGTCTCGCGGTGAGTCGCCCACGGCTGCAGTGTCATTCTCCGCGGGTGAAGACCCTCAGAGCGGAACAACTCACCAATGTCCATGGGCATCATGATGTTCACGCTGCTCTGAGTGCCCAGATGCTCCCTGAGAGAGAGAGAGAGAGAGAGAGAGAGAGAGGGAGAGAGAG
>CM051501.1:7285532-7439245 GCA_028031935.1 Paedocypris micromegethes | reverse complement strand
AGAGAGCGGGCAGAGAGGGTCAGCGGGGGCGCGGGCGCGTGACCGAGCGCTGGTCGGGTCCGGTACCTGTAGATGGGACCGAGACGTCTGAAGCTGGACTCCATGTGCTTGTGCAGGAGGCTGAAGCGACCGTCCTTCCAGAAGCGCAGCAGGTTCATCCAACCGTTGCGTCCCGTGTGAGGAATCTCCTGGAAGTGCTTCGGTCGCCCGCTCGCGCATATCGCGCGTGACGCCAAGTGAGACACGGGCGCGCGAGACGTCACAGGCCTCGAAGAGGAGAACATGTCTGCGTCTCTGCTGCACAACCGCGGGGCAACTGGAAAGCCCGTTTCCTTTTCGCACTCACTGTCTCCTCGTTCAGCACATCACACACTGACACACCGTGTCAAAGGTCAAGAGAATAACAACACATCAGTCTGGTCCACGGACAGGGTCAGTGAGACTGACGCGGGCGCGCACGCATAAAAAAACGCACAATACATCATGTGAAGGTCTGTGTTTATTTGATAACAAGAATTTAATTCAGATTAAGTCTCTGGTCTTGTATACTAAACACTGCAAGTGTTACAGAATAATAAATCAGTTGTCTCTTCACACATGTAATAAAATTAAGTGAGTGCATTCAGGGCAGGAAGTTGAGTAAACCACATAAAAAAGAGTGTGTGTGTGTGTGTGTGTGTGTGTGTGTGTGTGTGTGTGTGTGTGTGTGTGTGTGTGTAGGTGTGTGTGTGTTTTAAAACAGTTAAAGAAAAAAACTGTGGCTCCTGAGTCACGACAGTCGCGTGCGTGATCACATGACCTTGCACGTT
Organism: Paedocypris micromegethes; assembly: GCA_028031935.1. Lineage (NCBI taxonomy): Eukaryota > Metazoa > Chordata > Actinopteri > Cypriniformes > Paedocypris > Paedocypris micromegethes. Next base: position 7,438,436 of record CM051501.1, on the reverse strand, counting down.
GGGGTCAGGGTCTGTGTCGTGGGTACAGGACTGAAACTGAAGCGTTGGAAGACATTGGGAAAGCTGAAGCTCTCAGCACCAGATGTTTCGCACCCAATCATTCGTGCCAGGTCTGCAGGAAGAGACACGTCTTTCCCCGCTGCCCGGAGATGCTCCGCATCCCTTGCATCCTAAAACCACAAAGAGTGAGTGAGTGAGAGATTGACAAAAAGAATGTGAGATGGAAAAGGAGCATCTCTGGGATGGATGGATGAATAGATGGATAGATATTTGACCTTGTTGAGGTGGTATTTCCTCCTGAAATACGCCCTCATTGCAGCTCGTTCAGCATTCTTCTGCGCGTTTAAAGCCTCACGCGACTTTCTGAACAAAGATTGAGAAGATTCCAGAAAAATCAAAACACACCAGCATCAGACGGTCACATGACCCGCACATCTGACGACACACTCACCTCTCTTTCTCCAGCTCAGCCTGGTACGGTCTGATGGGCCGTGGATCCTTCACTGGACTGATGCTGGGGGAGTGGGTCTTGCCCTTTGATCTCCTCTGGGCCTTGTGATTGGTCCATCCCGATAGCTCCTCCTCTCCTGATACACAGTGTTTGATAGATTTCACCGGGGCGAGCAGAGACTTCCTCACTGCAGACTCCATGACCATGATGAAGAAGATGATGAAGAGTTTCTGATGGTGTGTTTTGTCACTATCTGTGTGTGCGTGACAGGATCATGTTCTGATACAAACACTGGCAGATGGAGTGATACAGGCCTGCAAAACACACACATAATACACACACATTATCAGCTTGATGTGAAACTGAGGCCTGTGATTATGAATATGAAACACCAAGACAGTGATTAATAACTGCAAGTGATGGAGAAAAATAAACACGTCAAATGAATAAACAAAAACATATAAACAAACAAATAAAAAGTGAGAAAGAGAAAGAGAGAGAGAAAAGTAAGAGAATGAGGGAGAGAGATAAAGAGGGAGAGAGCGAGAAAGAGAGTGCGGTTGAGATAGACAGACAGATACAGACAGACAGACAGACAGACAGAGAGAGAGAGAGAGAGAGAGAGAGAGAGAGAGAGAGAGAGAGAGAGAGAGAACGAGAGCGGGATAGAAGGGGAGAGAGACAAGGTAGAGAGATACAGAGGAAGAGTGACAGAGAGAGAGAGAGAGCCAGAGAAAGAGAGAGGGAGAGAAATAAAGAGGAAGACAGACATGTGAATGAGAGACTGATACAGATGATGAAAGGGTAATAAAGACAGAGAGAAGTAGAGAGAGAGAGAAGAAAATGAGGGATAAAGATAGGGAGAGAGATAAACAGGGAGACCAGATGGAGTGAGAGAAAAAGAAGAAATTAGAGACAGAATGAAATAGTGAGATGCAACGAGAGGGAGGAAGAGACACAGAGGAATGCATATTGAGTGAAATATCAGTGTGTAAGAATGAGAAGAAAAGAGAGAGTGAGACAGAAATTACCTGCAGTAGCACCCGTCGCTGACACTCTTCCGCCGCCGTGTGTGTGTGTTTGTGTGTGTGTGTGAGGTGCAGCAGGTTGATGCGCAGATCTCCACTCGTGTGCGCAGATGCAGATTATTGCTCTAAAGCGCTTAATGAGGGGAAGCTTATTACTGACACACACACGTGCCGAGATATAGACTACACACACACACACTCATCATGACACCACCCGCTCAGCAGAGTCATCAGAGGGATGAAGAGGAGAAGGTTGTTAATGTCCACTTCCCTCGACCCTGAAGCCTTGACAGGTGAGGACGCCATCCATCAGAGAGAGAGAGAGAGAGATAGTCAGCACGTCTGAGAAGATTAACAGATTGAGGGATGAGCGCCAACACGTGAAGACTCTCTGTCTTTCTTTCTCTCTCACACACACACACATTCTCTCTGAAATACACAGAGACTTTTTATTGTATAAAAACATACTCTCTCTTTCTGTTACTCTCTCTCTCTCTCACACACAGACACAGAGAGACTTGCTGTTGTATAGACAGAAGTCTCTCTTTTTGTCTGTCGCTCTCTCTTTCTCTCTCACACACACACACACACACACACAGGCAGACTAACTTTCTTTTTCACTCTCACACACACACACGCACACACACACACTTGCACTGGGGACACTTGTGTAATAAAGAACAAACTGTATTGACAAAAATAAGTGTACAAACTTGTAAAATATATAATGAATATAATCCAACCATGGACCAATCAGAGAGCAGCTCAGCTAAACACCTCTAGTAAGCACTCGGTCTGACGAGACACTTCACAATTCAGAGTTTTTGAGCAGAAGTAAAAAAAAGGCAGATTTTTCCGAGGTCACCGTATTGTGTCCCACATGGCACGGAAGCGTCCAGTGTCTCGGTCAGACCTGAAGAAGGGGTGACGCAGAGCTGTGGACAGAGACAAGCGGCGACCTGGTTCATACTGCATCAACCCCTCCAACAAATCAAAGAAGAGATGATGCTCCTCCGAGTCACACAGAACGTAACTCTGAAAGAGAGAGAGAGAGAGAGAGAGAGAGAGAGAGACAAGCGTAACACATCAGGGTAAAGGTTAAAGTACAAAACGGGTCAGTGAGGTCAATGGGGATGATAGCCAGATAGTGATGATGATGATGATGACTGATGTGCTGATGATGTCAAAACATATGATGATGCCAGATGTGGTGCTGATGATGTCTTACCAGATGATGATGTCAGATGGACTAATGATAGTGATGGACTGATGATGTCAAATTTTGTGGGATTGTGTCAGGTGTGCTGATGATGTCAGACGTGGTGCTGATGATGTCAGACTTGGTGCTGATGATGTCTGATGTGGTGCTGATGATGTCAAAGAGACTGATGTCAGATGAGGTGCTGATGAGTAAATTCTACTGATGATGTCAGATGCAGTGCTGATGATGTTAGATGTGATGCTGATGATGTCAGAGTGGTGGTGGTGATGATGTCCGTGCTTCACTCACTCTGAGCGGTTTACAGGTTTCTTTCACATATCGTCCAGCTGAGCAGTTCTCGTCCCAGTCCAGTCGACCTCTGTAGAAATACTTTTGCTTCCTGGGAGCAAATAAAACAAAGGTTTCACACTGGGTTAAATACTAGTTTGATTCCTACAGCTTTTAAAAACACAGAAGGACCTTGTTCTTCGGATCATCTGGGATGGAATGGGGCCGTGGACTCTCTCCATCATGGCCAGATGTTCCATATTATCATGAGTCTAAATCAAAAACACACACTACTGAGACAGAGAACACACACATGAGTGCGTGCGCGCGCACACACACACCTGATAAAGAGTGTAACCACGGTAAAACTCGAACAGGACACAACCGATGCTCCAGACATCACACGGCTGACTCCAGCCCAGCTCTACACAAGAGATGCTCCATCAGAGACCAGGTGTGAGACGGACAGAGAGAGACAGACAGACGGGTGCAGTACCCAGAATGACCTCTGGTGCTCTGTAGTGTCTCGTGGACACAACGTTACTGTGATGCTCGTTGTCAAATGTGGCGCTGCCAAAATCCACCAACCTCAGCTCGGTGTTCTTCACAGTTCGCACTTCCTGCTTCTAGCGACACACACACACACCTAGCACACTTATGACCACACAACAGTGATTGGTCACTCACCGTCTCTGGGTTGTAGCTGACACTGTAGTCAGAGTCCACGAACAGAATGTTCTCAGGCTTCAGGTCAGTGTGGGTCAATTCATTCTCATGCAGAACTGAAAGAGATACATGAGAGAATGACACAAGAGAGAGAGAGAGAGAAATAAATGATCAAGAAGAGAGAGAGAGAGAGAGGTGCGTGAGAAGGGAGAGAGAGAATGACGTAGAGAAAAAGGTTCAATAAGTAAGAATGAGCAGTGAGAGAGAGAGAGAGAGAGAGAGAAAGAGAGACATATTGTGGCTCTTACACTGCACGGCGAGGCAGATCTGTTGGCCCATGTGTCGGACCTGAGCGATGGAATACGGCAGGAAGTGATTCTGTCTCATAAAGTCGAATGTGCTGAGACAAAGAAGCTGGAAGCTGATGCAGACGTGGCCATGAAAAACAAACCAGTCCAGCATCTGCACACACAGTCTGGCACACACACATGCAAAATCCACTTCTTTATTGATAGAACTCGATTTACCAGGATTCCTTGTGATTCTTGAATCTTGATGTTCTCCTGTTTGCTGATACTAAACGTGTTATGATTGTGATTCTTACTTCTTGTTTTCTGGATCTTTCTGGTTGATTTTGTTCAGAACGTTGATCTCCAGTCGAGCAGCTTCTCTGTATTTTTCCACGTTCCTGATGATCTTCAGAGCAACATGAGATCCTCCACTGCAGAGCACACACAACCTCCGTGACCAACACTCTACAGAAACACACTCTCGCTCTGACCTTTGATGGTCGACACACTCCAGCACCTTTCCAAAGGTTCCTTCACCCAGTGTGCGCACAACTTCATCTACACAATCAACATAGGATTGACAATAACACACAACCTCCACCAAAAAGCTCCAAAAGGTTTTAGACATTCAGTTTTATTAAACTTTTTTTTTTGTCCACCCACCCCAACCGCATCCCTGACCTTTATAGAAAGAGAGAGAAACACATACATCTGTCTTGCAGCTGCTCGCCCGGTCGGTACGTCAGGTGACTGTCTTCATCATCTCTGTCCTCACTACTCCTCTAGAGGGAGAGAAAAAGAAAATGAGAGACAGAGAGAGAAAAAGTGATAATGAGGCAGAGAGAAAGGAACAGGGACAAGGAACAGAGGAACAGACAAAAAGAAAAGTTCAAGATGAGAGATTGAGACAAGAGAGAGAGAGATAGGTGACAGGTAAAGGAGAGAGAATGGTAATGAGACTTAGAAAAATGGAGAGAAAATAATTAGAAAGTAAAATATGCAGTTAGTGCACAACGAATCTTTGAAGATGTTTCAAGAGCAGCTTTGACTGAATCAGATCTGAGGAAGAGGAATGAAGCAGATGACTGAAACCGAGACAGACCGAGACTTTTAAAGAATGCAAGTAAACCAAGTCATCCAGCAGAACAAACACATTCCGAAAGATGTGCAACACACACAGACACTTCCGTGACTTCAGTAACACACATTAAATACTCACACACACACAGAGACAGTCCAGGAAGGTCTTCAGCATCGACTGAAACTCTGTTTTACCCATTTTCCCAGTGACACATTAACCGGGTTCAGAAAGAAGACTGCAGAGCGAGAGTGAGAGTAAGACGGACACAGTAAGAAAGAGAGAGAGGGCTAAATTTAAATCCAGCTCGGGCCCCTGGGTAAATCCTGAGACCCCAGTTGAGAAGTGTCAGGAACATAAGATCTCGTTACACTCGTTCGCCCCTGAGGACCCTCAGAGAGACCCCTCGCTCGCCTGCAGAGCCCAGCAAATCACACTCCACCGCACATTAATTATCATGGTACCTTGTGTTTAAATAAAACCAAATCAAATTAACAGTATTAACAGTGTGTGATGATTCAGAATAATTTTATTAGGGAAATTGAACTCAGATTAAATTATTCAGACTGAAAATTTGAACATAACCGAAAGACTATAAAAAGACTCCAAATATATAAAACAATGCAGAAAATATAATAGTGTTCAAAAGAAAATGCGCCAGTTTCGGTCACGTGACTTGGCTGCGTCACATCTCATCTGCATGCGGCAGTTTGGCTGCCTCTGTGCCCGGTGGAGGTGGATCTGGATCCGTCAAACTTCCTGTGTGGTTCCTCGGTTCCTCCACCTCACGCAGCCTGGCAAAGTCCAGGTCATCTGTGTCCAGTTCAGCAGCTTCGGTGTCAGTCAGAGAAGCCTCGTCGTTCAGAATGTTTCTGGAGACGACTGCAGAGAGAGAGAGAGACGGTGAAGGATTCAGAGACAGAGGGTCTCCACAGTCAGGGGTCTCACCAGCAGCCGGGCCGTAGGAGTCTTCAGCGGCCTGCGAGTGCAGACTGAATGGACTGTAGCTGGGGAAGAGGAAGAGAGCCAGAGAGAAGATCAGGATCTGGGAGAAGAGAGAACCTGTGAGTCACGGTCACGGTCAGCGAGTGTTGCTCATCTGCGCAGACACACTGACCATGACGCAGGTGCTGGTCTGCGCGGCTTTAGTGGCCGTCTGCTTGATCAGAGCCTGCAGCGTCTGCAGCTGAGCCAGAAGAGACCTGCAACACAGCAGAAGTGTGTGAACGGACCCGGATCAGGCCATCCGTGGACATCACGCACATGTTGCGCTTCTCCAGCTTGTCCACTGTTCTCTGCAGCTCCTGATTCTGAGCCGAACACGCCGCCACCCTGCCCAACAGACACATGGGTGAGAAAGCGCCACCTTCGACCACATGACCTTCACACTCATCACCTGTTCTCCAGGCCGTCCACATACTCCTTCTTCCTCTTGCGACTGTCCTGCGCCGACAGTTTGTTCCGGATTTTACGCCGGACCTTCTTCAGGACCCTTTCCTCGGCCTGTCCAGAGCTGATTGGTCAGATGCTCTCTCTCACAAAAACGAGAAATGTTTCTGACCTTAGTGAGGGGCAGGTTGCTTGGCAGCGAGATTCCCTCCTGATCCAGAAGCTTCTGCTCCTCGTCTGTGAGCTGAAGCTCGGGAAACACCTGAGGGGAGGGAAAATTCAGAACCCAGAAGATCCAGCTCCACTCAGTATTGAACCACCCGCACCGTAACTCCGTCATCTGGAACGTTCTCTGAGAGTGTGGGCGGCGCCAGCTGGGAGATGATGCAAGTGTCCGAGAGAAGCACCCGGGTGCTCAGGTCATCTAAACACGTGACACATGGCTACTGTAACTCGGCTAAGGGCCAACACGGAGCTAAAGCAGAAACCTGTCTCACCAAGCTCGATGGAGATCACGTCCACCCGCTCCGACTCTGAAGCCACGCCCTCCACGCCTCTGATGTCATACAGCACGTGATAGAGGCCGGGCACCTCGCTGTCACTGTCACTCGGCGACCCCGGTGTTGCGCCAGTCGTGTACACCTCGTTGGGGTTGATGGCGCTCAGAACTTCCTCTGGATCACTGTCGTTCAGGCTCTGTCAGGGATGGTTTAGAGTTTGGTGATTGACCACATGGTGCAATTCAAAAGAACCGGAGCAAAGTGACTCACGCAGCTCTGTTGTGGTGCTAGGACCCAGGGCTGCGTCTGTCCGTCTGATGCAGAAAATATCAGACCTGAAGAAGTGTCGCCCAGCAACAGCGCCGCCTCCAGGATCTCGGGAGAACTGACACCTGTAGTCTGACGCACACACGCACACTTATCACATCTCCATGTATCTCTCTGTATTCTTTTTTTTTTTTACTTTTAAGAATAACGAGACTTAATGCTCACATTTGCAATGTTATTTGTTTATATTATCCAATGTCATTACATTTTTAAGTTATTCCACAGGGGAGGTGAAAACTTGACAACAGTTAAGCCAATGTCGGAGACTGCTGTCAAAAAAGCAGTCAAACTCGGGCTAATTTACTCACGGTGTCGGTGACGCTGATGTTTGTGGACATCACATCTTCTTCTCGCATTATTCAGCGTTTACACTGCGAACTCACGCCGATGTTTTCCAGTGTTGATTCGGACCGTCCACATCCTGTAAATCACATCCGTGTTGGTCGAGTGGGCGGTGACGCCACAGACCAATAGCAATCGCCTCTGAAACCTAAATGTTTTTTTTTTTTCAAAGACTCTATATAATTTGTAATATTCAGCTTTTTGTTGTTGGCTTTAAAGTATTCTTTTTTAATTAAGCATGCATTTAAACATCAAAATTCGATTCAGATTCGTGATGCGTGTCACGTGACCCAGAGCAACAGTTCTAACCAATCACATCTGTGTTTTCTTCTCTGTTCCGTGGAATTTACGCCAACATTATGAGATTATAATTTTTGCAAAAAAGACTCAATACATAAAAGTAACTGGGAAATGTATTTGAGATTGGCATCAGATATTCATTTCGAGTAAAAACGACGCAAATAACACATAAGAGTCACTTACGCTTCTGCTTTTAAGAGCGCCATGTATTTCCACGAATTCATATGAAAAAGCCAAGTCGGTTCATTTTCAATCATAAAAAACATAATTGAAATGATTTTAAATCTTCGGAGTCGCCGACTCTCAGACAGAATCTTTCATTTAACTGATTCAGATTCGGATCAGACAATGACTCACTGGTTCCGAAAACAGGAAGTTTCATGACACCAACTTCTGCAAGACGAGACACGGTCACAGTTGAAACAAGTGCCCGGAAGTGACCGTGGCCGTATTATTTCTTTATTCATTATTCGTTGGAGTGGGAATTTTTTGTTTTGAAGAGAAATACAAAACGTTTACTGTTCTGCAGAAGATTGCAGATGAACTCCATGAACTTCACGGGTGAGGGTGTGTGCGCGTCTTTGTGTGCGTGTGTCGTGCTCAGGTGTAATGTTGGTCTCGCAGATGTGCTGGTTTCCCTTGAGCTGGTGCCGCTGGTTCTACTGTCCGGTGTCGGTCTGCTGTGTGGTCTGGGTCCAATGTGGGTGACGAGCCGCATTACTGCACGGTTCTTCAGCTCAAACTCCGGTACCTCACACACTCTCTATAATAATAACATTAGCAGATTGACGATTTTCTGTCTGTCTCTCTTCCAGGGTCACCACACAGCAGAGCTTTGTTGTGGTGTTTTTCCAGCGGAGTTTTTCTGGCCTGGTCTCTGCTAGATCTTCTTCCCGAGAGTCTGGATGATGTGAGACAGGCCTTCGGTCATCTGGGGGTAACGGTGAGTGTTAGAGCTTGTGCATGTAGTCGGTCTTTGACTAAATGGACATTGTTGCTGAAGTATTTTTGGCTACTTTGTAATTGTAACGAGTATCAAAAATATAAGCAACCTTTACTCACTACTTGATTACTTGTAAAGAGTATCTGTATCTTTACTCCACTGCATTTGAGCGAACACTTACTGTTACTTGTTACATTGTGATTGTGCATTAATTTCTTGGGTGGACGAGGCGATATCGCCATCTGCAGGGTGCTGAAGGAACTGGATGCTATATATGAGATAAATCATAGGGACGTGAATTAGCAGTTCCATTTATTTTTGCACATTTGAGTTTGACTGAGATTGACATTTTCATTTCTTTATAAGGAAATAAAATATACTTTAAAATACTTTACAACTTTTAATTCAGACTAATTGACTTGACTTGTAAAGTAGTAATTTCTACAGTAAGGTATTTTACTGGTATTCGGTACTTTTACTCGAGTATGGTTCTCAGGTACTCTTTTCACCTCTGTCTTTCGCACAGCTGCAGTTCCCTCTAGCCGAGTTTGTGCTGTCGGTGGGTTTCCTGCTGGTGTGTGTGCTGGAGCAGATGCTGCTGGTCTTCAGAGAGCACTCGCAGACCGACACCAAGAGCAGCTCGACCAGGACGCGACTGTCGGGGGCGGACGGGGGTCTTCAGGTGTTTTTGCTGCAGCTGTGCGTGTGTGTGCTCTCTCTCTGTCAGAGTCTGTCTGCAGACCACCGGACCCAGATCTCTGTGCCTGCGCTACTACACAAGGTGGTGCTTGGTTCAAGCCTGGCACTGCGTCTGAGCGCTGTGGGCATCCGAAGGACCCTGGTCAATATTTGTATGCTGCTCTTTGGCATTACATGTGCACTGGGAGTCGGGTTCGGGACCCTCCACATCCACATAGGCTCCAGGCCTCAGTTTATGCTGCTCGGCTCCGTCACGGAAGTTCTGATGACCGGGATGTTCCTCAACATCACTGTTTCTGGACTGATGAGGTCAGCAGAATCTCCCAAACAACACACGCATGGACTGGCGTGTCTTCTAGCGGGGTTCTCGAGCATCACTGCGATTCTGCTCGCCAAGATCTGATGGAATCTGAGGAGGTGATAAATGTATCTAAATGTTTGATGTATAAAGTTTTTCATATCTTGCTTCTGAGCTTCTTTTAAATTGATGCCATCAAAATATGTTAGAATTATACGGTATTACATGATTTATGTGGAGTTAAAGGGCAGAATGACGGTTGGAACTTGTTGCAGGTTCAAGTCCCTGATTGATAAACTTCAACTAGAGTGTTTATAGTGATCACACTTCCACTGGATCACACAGTCGTTGATCACCCCATTAAAAGAACGACAAGAAGCTTTAACGGGTTCGAAGAGGCTCGTGCACGACGAGAGCGTGAGCCGCACGCGCTCACGCCGCTGGAGGGCGCGTCCGTGTCACTGACGGCGTCTGCTCGCCCGGTTCGTCGGTTTGTATGTGTGAGTTCGGGCTGTTTCACCATCATGTCCTCCGCGAGTGCAGCAGGAGCAGGAGGACAGATTCACGGAGCTTCTGTTCCCGCGCACGGTTCGTCCAACCCGCGAAAGTTTAGCGAGAAGATCGCGCTGCATACGCAGAGACAGGCGGAGGAGACGGCAGCGTTCCAGGAGGTCATGATGGACCTGACCTCCACGCGGGTAAGACCACCAAGCGCGAAGTGACAGAACAGGACACAGGAGGTCGTGTGAATCGAGTTCGAGTCTCGGGAGGAAACGTGCCAAATCTGTGTTTTTCTCTCGGGGTGAGAGCGCGGCGACTGGCCGGGGCAGGTAGTTAGCATTCTAGCTAACGGAAGCTTGAAAAGTCAAGATTATTTTCAGACTTCTCGAGTTGTAAAGGGAAAGTGTAAACGCGCCTGATGGAACCAAAGATGCTGGTGTTGTAGTTTTGTCCACGATCGCGGATGACGCGCTGTGGTCCGCGCGCGAGAGTTTGACGGCCGCGTCTGACAGGAAGCCGTTTAGCCTCAAAAGATTAGCACCAGAAAATTCTTTCACGATTCACTAAATATTTTTCGCTTCTCACGTTTCTGACGAAGAAGATCAAAGCGCGGTTTATTTTGCCGGCCTCGCGTTTGTTAAATGTTTTACAAGTAACAAGATTTCTATACAGTATGTCATAATTATTTAATAAGCTTATTAAATAATGTGATATACACGTATACAAAGTGTATATAATTTATCAATTATTCATTTTATGTCAATGTATTGAACAATGAATCTGATCATGTGCGTTTGTTTACGTCTGATGTGGCTGTTATGTCTTCAGAGCCAGGCTCACAAGGTCCGGTTTGCCAGAACTCAGGGCCCGTATTATGGTGGGTCTCTGCCCAACGTCAACCAGATTGGCAGAAGCTCTTCAGATGCACAGGTGTGTGTGTGTGTGTGTGTGTCCAGACACATGATCAGCATATGTGTCTTGTCAGGCTTCGTTCCCGTCTCCTCTGGACTCCAGTCGCTCCACGCGGCATCATGGTCTGGTGGAGCGGGTCCAGCGGGATCGTCGCTTTGTTTCTCCCGGCCGGCCCTACAGGAGACAAGTATCCTTCATGCTCTCGTCACACCACACACTCGGAACACTGCCCACAAGCCTTGACCTCTGACCTCAGAACGACATCTCGCACAGCAGTTCTGTGTATCTGACTCCTCCCCCTGAACCCACCTGGAGAAGGTGAAATGTCTGTTGGTCCACTATACGTTATTTGGCACATTCACCTATGTAGACGTAAAAATAGATTAATTCTGCCATTCTGCACAGAGAACTTGCTCTCATCCTTTTCTGCATTATTTTTCCACCAAACAATTTTTTTCAATCTAGAAGGAATGTGGGAAATTACTTTACTCCAGACAAGAGTCAGATATTCCAGCAGTTTCCAACCACGGCGCTCAATAGGTGCATTCTCTTTCTGTGTTTCTTTCTCTCTCTTTCTGCAGGTAATAATGCTTCTCTCTTTGCAGGACAAACTCTGATTCTGCACTGCACACTAGTGTGATGAATCCTGCGGGGCACGTGTTCAGTGGCGGACACACTCTCGCTCCACAGGCCAGACGTGGAGGTTGGTGGCATTAAACAGTGCATCTGATTTCTTTCTCTCCGACTAGTAAGTGTCTCTCTCTCCTTCAGTTTTCTCCCACCCTGCTCCTCCCATCGAGGAGAATTTCCCAGATGATGGACAGCTCCTCAAACCCTGGGACTCCAGAAAGGTGCTAGTGTGTGTGTGTATATCTACATGCTCATGACTGTGTGCCGCTCTCTCTTCAGCATTCATTGCTCGCGTCACGACCAAAGTCCTGTGAGGTGCCGGGAATCACGTAAGTTCGGCCAATTGTGCCCTCGTCTTTAAGCCAATTTTTGATAACTTTCTAAATTGCTCTGTTTTTGTTCACAGTGTCTTTCCGTCTGAGGACCAACAGAGCGGAGTATCTCACAGCCCAGCAGTTCTGAACACGGGCGGCTCGCTGCCAGATTTATCCAGCCTGCACTTTCCCTCCCCACTGCCCACCCCACTGGACCCCGATGAGCCAACTTACCCCTCCCTCAGCGGCGGGCACAGCACAGGCTGCCTAACCTCCATCCTCAACGACCTGGGCATCAACACGTCCAACATTTACCAACATGCCCACCCTCCGGGCCTGCAGAACTCTCCCACTAACTCCTCCCTGCAGTCTTCAGTGAGCAACCCCAACATTCAGTCGTCTCTCAGCAGTCAGTCCTTCTTGAACTCTTTGAGCTCCGCCTCTCTGCATTCATCTGTGAGCAACCCCTCCCTCCATTCTTTAAGCTCCTCCCCCTCATTGAAGTCATCATTCAGCAACCAGTCCCTCTGGATGTCACCCAGTAACTCCACCCTCAGTGGCCACTCCCACCAACTGGTCAATAGTTCTGGTTACAGTGGCAATATGTCCTCCAAGTCACAACTAGACTTGCCACTCAACAGGCGAGGACCGCCACACCCCACCACCCTCCATATAGACACACGACATCATTCCAAACCGTTCCCACCCTCCTCGTCCCCTCTCAGCTCCATCACACAGGTAAAGTACCATTGACCCTTCTCTGCCTCTAATGGTTAAGCAAGTCCAGTGAGGTGGTCTCTCTCTCTGTCAGGGCGTGGCTTTGGACACCAATAAGGCTGGTCACACATTGTCTCCGCCTGGCTTTGTGCACACCCAACAGCTGATCCAGCAGGATAATAATTCCGATCAACAGAACCAGTCTGTGCCTCCACCTCATCAGTCTCTCGCCTGCGACCTGAAGCTTTTCCAAGTCAGTCTTTGTGTGTTTTTTTTTTTAGCGTGAATTCGAAATTAACGTGATATGTCCCTCAGGATGCTCTGTTCCTGAACTCTGTGCTGGACAACTCGTACCTGGACTTCCAGCTGAGTGGTCAAAAGAACCAGAACCTAAATCTGAACCAGCAGGTCCGAAAGCACTGATTCTTTAGCTCATCATCAGCATCATCACATCACATCACGCCTGTGCCCCTCTTTCTAGTTCACGCTGGACTCGGGCACCGGGGTCAAAAGTCAGACTGGTTCTATTTTTGGGCTGGACCCTACAGAATCACAGCTGCTTTGTCACAGTTACCCGGATGGATGTCACCTGCCCAGCATCATCCTAACGGGTGAGACCAGTGCTATGCTTGATCACATAACCGCATTTGATTTATCACATGACCCTGTGTGTCAGGAGACTCGTCTGGACTGTCTAAGGAGATTACCAGTGCACTGTCTGGGGTCGCGGGCTTTGAAATGGACCCGTTCTCCTCAGATGACCCACTGCAGATGGACCCGCTGGCACTAGAGAGTCTGGCTGTGTTGACGGATGGAGACTTGATGCTGGCCGACCCGGCTGTTGAAGAGTCTTTCCGCTCTGATCACTTGAAATGACACTGGACCGTTTGAGGTTCTGCTGGCAACTGGACTCTCAGCAGAAAATGCTTGAGCTTCTGCCCTTTAACCCCACGCTCATCACACTGTGCCTCCTCACCAGCACCTCTGCTGACCCAGCATGCACCAGCCTTACGCTTAAGGGAAAAGATTCCCATAATTCACTGTGACCCAAAAATGCAAAGCAGCTTTAGTCAGTTATGTTCACACTGAGGTCATGTGACGTTTTGTATGCCTTACTGCCATTAGTGAGGAGTGCCTACTTTCACTCACTTATGTCCTATAAATGACCTTTGACCTCCTCTGTCCTGCTGCCTCAGACCCTAGATGCATTATGTCTGATTCTTACCCACGAGTTGTGGTCAACGATTCAGAACAAAGGACTGTGTGACTTAAACTCTTTTCATGTTCAGCGGTGAAGATCCAAAACAAACCAAATCTGTGCTTTCTGTGTTTACTAAATGTGACTTTAATTGTGATTTTCTGAAAAGCAGGGAATATTATAAATATATACAAAAAAATAACAGAGTTGCAGCTGCTGTGTACCGGGATGTTTATACCACTGTATCATCATCTTTTACATAAAAATAAAGAGTCAAGTGAGTGTGATGGGTGTACTGATATATTTCACCTATCTATCTATCTATCTATCTATCTATCTATCTATCTATCTAATTTTTCTTCATGTTTCATAATAATACTAATAAATAAAACAGGGAAACGTGTATGTCAGATTTTATTGAGCTGACAGAACTTAATCCAAACACAAAAACAAAAGAGCGAAATATAACACATTTCTATAGTTTAAAAAAACGTTTACTTACGTTACTGGTAATTTAAACGTTAATTAATAGTGGCTACTTTCCCGAGTGACGTTTAAACCACGCCCACTTTCCACCGCGTCACTCCCGCGAAATCGAGCCTGCAATTCTGCTCCGCGCCACTGCGCGCGCGTCCTGCTGCAGCTGCTGGTTCTGTTCGTAATGGCGGAGCGCAGCGACGACTGTCGGTACCTTCACTGAACCCGCACAGCTCGAGCCCTGCCCGGTACTTGGCGGACGAAAGTCAGACGAACAAGTCGAAATGAGCTGAAATCTGAAACGGACCAAACAGACCCGCACTGCTGCTGCTGTGGTAAGTTCCGAACCGAAGCCGCTGTAGAGACGTCAGTGGTTCGGCGGGATAAACGCACGACGCGCTCTGCAGCAGTGCGATTGATTTGTGTCGCGAACCGAACCGCTGTCGTGCAGAACTGCTCGGTTCCAGCTGTTTGAGGCGCGTCCTCGTAGCCCTGCGCGCCCTCGCGACCATGTGTTTAGACACTAGGAGAAGTAACTATAGAGTGTAACGTGACGGCTTATTTCAGAACGTGACAAGTGTATTTTAGAATAATATTGTTAAAAAATCAAGAACAGTTCAACACGGCGAAAACACACTAGCGATTTTTTTATAATTTGATCAGTATTGGAATTCAGAAGTGATATTTTCTAAATTATTTTAAAGGGAAAGGATTTGTCATCTCCAGCCTTGACCTCTGTGTGTGTGTGTGTGTGTGTGTGTGTGTGTGTGTGTGTGAGAGAGGATGTGAAAGTGAAAAATGCTTGTAAATGGATAAATGTAGCCGATACAGGAAACCGACAACATCAAACAGGAAGTAGGTTGCTCTCTTTCATTCTTTCTATCATTATTTTTCTCTCTTCCTCTTTTTTTGTGCTCTCTCTGTTTTATTCTCTCCCTCTTTTGCGCTCTCACACTTTCTTTCACTCCCTCTCTCTTTTATTGTTTCTTCCTCTCGCTTTCTTTTTAACGTTCTCTCTTTCTCTTCGTCTCTCTTTAATTCTCTCTTTTCGTCACACGCACTCTTTCATTATATCTTCCTCTCTTTTGCCATTCTCACTCTTTCTTTCTTCCATTCTCTCTCTTTTTTCTGTCATTCACTCCGTTCCTCTCTCTGTCTTTCATTTTATTTTTCCTTTCTCTTTTACTCCATATCTCATCTCATCTCATCTCATCATTTTGTTTCTCTCTCTCTCTCTCTCTCTCTCTCTCTCTTCACACACACACACACACACACACACCACACACACACACAGACACACAGACTCTGTCTCTCCATTATGTAAAAGTGTTCTCTATGACTAATGCTTGTGAAACCTTAAGGTGGTGTTCAGTAGTTGCGCATGAGTGAGTGAAGTATGTCAGTTGCAGGCTGTGAGATCAGCAGGAAACATGCTGACAGAACACACTTCCTGTCTCTCTCTCTATCTCCAGATTGGCGGGATGACAGACGAGCGATGTCCGCAGCTGGTGGACTACTTTGTGGTTGCGGGTCTGGCGGGCGACTCGTCTCCGCTGGACGAGGAGGGTCAGCGGGGCGTGCGGGCGGTGCAGCCGGTCACAGATGTGTGTGTGATCGCTCGTGGCCTGGGCGAGGAGGTCCCGGAGGGCTTCACCTGCATCGAGAAGAGTCAGGGTGGCCACTCGGCCGAGCTCAGCGCCGGCCTCCTCAACAACACACACATGTTCCTGTGCTACCGACGGGGACACGACAAGCCGCCCGTGGTGGAGCTGGGGTGAGGGAGTCGCTGGTGACCCCGTGTGACCCCTGACCCTGTGTCATGTGTGTGTGTGCAGGGTTCTGTACGAGGGCAAGGAGCCACTGCGGCCCGGCTGGAGTGTGATTGAGACGACGCCCTACAGCCGCTCCGCCAGCCTGAGCTCCGCTGGCCCCGCCTCTCACCGCACCCTCATCACCTTCCGCCGCGCACACGACTCGCTCGCCCTCGACACGCTGGGAATCACTGAGATCTCGCTGCTCATGCCGGGGAAAGGCGAGACGGCGCCGCACACGTACTGCAGAGTCGACAAGAACCTCAACACTGGAGTGGTGCTGTCTCTCTTCCTTTATCTCTCTCACTCTCTTCTACTGATCTCCTCTCTCTGTCTTTCCCCTGTGCTCTCTCTGTATCTCTCCCCCTTTCTTTAGCCGTGACTCCCTCTCTCTCTCTCTTCATCTATTTTATTCTCTGTTTCTCTGTCTGTCTGTCTATCTCCCCTCTCTCTTGTACCTTTTCTCTCTCTCTCTCTCTCTCTCTCTCTCTCTCTCTCTCTCTCTCTCTCTCTCTCTCTCTCCATCTTTTTTGTTCTCTGTTTCTCTGTCTGTCTGTCTATCTTTCTCCCCTCTCTCTTGTCCCTTCCTTCTCTCTCTCTCTTCATCTTTTTAGTTCTCTGTTTCTCTGTCTGTCTGTCTGCCTGTCTGCCTGTCTGTCTATCTATCTCCCCTCTCTCTTGTCCCTACCTTCTCTCTCTCTCTCTCTCTCTCTCTCTCTCTCTCTCTCTCTCTCTCTCTCTTCATCTTTTTTGTTCTCTATTCCTCTGTCTGTTTGTCTTCTCCCTATCTGTTGTCCCTTCTCTATCTCTCTCTCTTTCTCTCTCTCTTTTTCTTTGTCTGTCCATCTTTCTGTCTCTCCTTTCTCTCTAGCCCTGCCTCTCTCAGTCTGTCTTCATATTTTCCCTGCATTCTTTTTCTCTATCTGTCTGTCTTTTTCTCTATCAGTCTCTCTTATTCTCACTCTCTCTCATCTGTCTCTCTTTCTCTGTGTCTCACTTTGTCAGATTTTCCATGTCTCTCTTTTTCTCTATTTTACTCACCTGTTGCTATGTTGTTACTAAATGCTTAGTGGATGATTTTCTGTCGTGTGGCGTCTGTCTCATTGTAGTGGGGTCCAGCACTTTACCTCTGTTACAAGCGTTCCGCAGCTAAAGCTAATGCACTGGTATATGAAGCAGGTGAGTCTCTCGTCTCTCTCTTTTTCTTTTTTTTCGTGCAGTCTCTCTCTGTCTCTTTTCATATCTTTGTTTTTCTCTCTCCATCTCTATCTCGCTCAGCGCTTCCTTCTATTTCTTTCTTTCTTTCTGTCTCTATCTTTCCCTTTTCGTGCACTCTTTCTATCAGTCCATTTTTAGTCGATCTTTCTCTCCATCTTTTTCTCTATTTCTCTCCTTTTCTCTGTCTCTCTTTTTATGTCTATTTTCAGTTCTTTCAATTTCACCCTCACTTCCCTCTATCTGTCTCTATCATTCCCTTTTCATGCACTCTTTCTTTTCTGTCTCTTTTATTCTGTCCTTCTCTCTCTTTCATCTCTATCTCTCAGCTCTTCTCTCTTTCTATTACGCTCTTTCTTTCTGTCCACTTTTTTCTCTCTGTTGCATTTTTTTCTAGATTTCCATCTCTTTTATTATCTCCATTTCTTCATCCCTTACTTCTCCCCTCTATTTTTCTGAGTGTCGGGTGTTTTCAGGCCTCATCAGTCGTTATCCCGAGGAGGACCTGGAGTCGTTCCCGCTGCCGGACTCTGTTCCAGTCTTCTGTCTGCCGATGGGTGTGAGTGTGGAGAGTTGGCCACTCGACACCAAGTACCAGCTTCCAGTCTTCTCCACGTTTGTCCTGACCAGCGCTTTAGGAGACAAGGTCCGTGTGCGGTTCCTAGTGCGTCTCTGCTCTCTGTGACCAGACTGTTCTTTGATCTCAGGTTTACGGCGCCGCCATCCAGTTCTACGAGTCGTACGAGCGTGAAAAGCTGTCGGAGCAGCAGCGTGTGCGTCTGGGGCTGGTCAGTGTGGTGGACCGACGGCCCGTCTCCGGCCGCAGCGTCCAGGTGAAGAAGAGCGTGTGTGTGCTGTCACACTGGCCCTTCTTCAGCGTCTTCCAGAAGTTCCTCACCTTCATCTACAGATACTCCGTTTCCGGCCCTCACGTGCTACCGCTGGAGAAGTGAGTGATGGTCAAGTCGCCCTCTTGACCTTCTGATCTCATGGCATTGTCTCTCTCTAAGGCACATCTCCAGCTTCATGCACAATGTCCCGTTCCCCTCGCCTCAGCGTCCTCGTATCCTGGTCCAGGTGAGATTCTCTGCAGGCACGCGTGATGTCCATGCATCTGCGGCCGAGTATCATTAACCCTCAGCTCCCTGTGCAGGCGGCTGCAGTGCAGACGGTCACAGTGCTTTTGGGTAATGTTCAGTGGGGGGGTGTGGGGTCATTGATCATCAATCAGAGCGGGTGATACAGTAATTGATCATGGGGTATTTGTGATGATTTAAGCTGCGTCTGAAGACCCGTTCCTCACATAATCTAGTGTGCTGTTTTGATTGGTGGTTGCTGATGTCATGTGATTTCTGACTGGACTATTCTGCTTTGCCCACAATGACTGGGATCAATCGGTGCTAGTGTATCTGTAAGGTGAAGATAACAGAAGTCTTGATCATTGTTTGAGTGAGTATGTGTTATTCCGAACAAAATCCAAAAGTTGTCTAATTGCATTCACAAAGCGATGCGTTGCTGCGCAGAAACAGACACAATTCTAATGAGAATTTAATTCAACGACTCAATTTTTGAGATCAGTTTGAGGGAAGACAGAACAGCCAGTCAGCGTCAGTATGCAAAAACACAGTGGCACACATACTTTGGCATGTAGTTCACTACACACTGCTCACTAGATAGTGAAGTGTGTTTTCAGATGCAGCTGGTTCCTTCTGGAGATATTAACCATCTCAGTGATCCTGCTTTTAATTCTTTTCTGATCTGAGAACCACTAAGAATAATTTACAGTATAATTTGCAAATCAGTGTGTGTCTGATATAAATGTGTGTTTTAACGGTGGTGTTTGTGTGTTTGCAGCTCTCTCCCTATGATAATCTGCTGCTGTGTCAGCCGGTGTCGTCTCCGCTGCCTCTCAGGTGAGAGAA
Organism: Paedocypris micromegethes; assembly: GCA_028031935.1. Lineage (NCBI taxonomy): Eukaryota > Metazoa > Chordata > Actinopteri > Cypriniformes > Paedocypris > Paedocypris micromegethes. The sequence continues at coordinate 7,418,939 of CM051501.1, read as the reverse complement.
AGTTCTAGAGCTCATGTCATCTCTCTCTCTTTCTCTCTTACCAACTCTCACTTGCTCTATTTTTACTCTTCTCTACTTTACTCTTCTTTACTTTCACCTTCCCTCTCTCTCTCTCTCTCTCTCTCTCTCTCTCTCTCTCTCTCTCTCTCTCTCTCTCTCTTTCTCTCTAACACCACCAACTGTCCATTTTCTTTTTCTCTCACCCACTCTCCTTTTCTCCTTCACATGGTCTAATTTTGTTCCTCTTTCCTTCTTCACTCTCTTTCCATTTCTCCCTATTCTTTCTCTCTCACCCACTCCCCTTACTTGTCCTTTTCTGTTTTTTTCTCCCTCTTCCCTTCCTTTTTTCATTCACACTCTTTCTCCCCATCTAACTTTCCCTCACTTGCTCTATTTTTGCTGTAGTTTGCTTTCTTTCCCTCTTTTTTTCTTTCACTCAACAACTCACTCTTTATCCTTCCCTCTATTTTTGTTCCCTATTTTTCTTTCTCTCTCACCCACACTCCTTATTTGTCCTATTTTTGCTCCCTGTTTTTTTTCTTCCTCCTTCACTCTACATATTTTTTTCTCTCTCTCCCCTATTCCCTTTTACTTCACTTTACTCTTTTGCTCCATTACTCTTCCTCACTCGCTCTTTTTTTTCTGTTTCTTTATCTCGTTTTTTGCTCTCTTTTTGTCTTTTCCTCTAATTTCTTCTCCTCCCCCCTTCTTCGTCTTGCTCTTTCTCTCACACACTTTGTCCGTCTCATTGGTCTCTCTCTTTCCGTCAGTGGTGCGAGTTTTGTGAAGCTGCTTCAGAATCTGGGTCCCGAGAACGCCTGCACGCTGCTCCTGGCGGTCCTGACTGAGCACAAGCTGCTGCTTCACTCGCTGCGGCCCGACGTGCTGACGTCTGTGAGCGAGGCTCTGGTGTCTGTGAGTTCTGATTGGCCGACCTGTGTGATGTCACGGTTCAGGTTCTCATTGCTCGTGTCGGATCCCCAGATGCCGTTTCCGCTGCGCTGGCACTGCCCATACATCCCGCTTTGCCCGCTGCGCATGGTGGACGTGCTGAGTGCACCCATGCCCTTTATTGTGGGCGTTCACTCCAGCTACTTTGACCTGTACGACCCTCCGACAGACGTCATCTGTGTGGATCTGGACACAAACACCATATTCCAGTAAAGTCTTGTCACTGAGAACGTAGATGGTTTGATCGTCTGAATCTTGGTCTTTCTCTCTCTTTCTCTTTCACTCTCTTCACACTTTACATTCTTTTTTCTTCCCTCTCCAACTCTTCCAATCTCACTCTTTGATTCACCCATTCTCATTCTGTCTCCCTCTTTCTTTTTTTTTTTATTCTTTGACTGTCTCTTTAATGGCCCTTTTCTCTGTGTCTTTCTATCTCTTTCTCACCCCCTTTCCATTTGTTTTCTTTTCTGTCTTCTTCTCCTGTCATTTTATTCTTTCTGTTTCTCTTTGATTCTCTCTGTCTCTCTATTTTGTCTATCTCTCTCTCTCTCTATGACGTCACTGTTTTGTTTTGTTTTTTTATCTTTCATGTTCCCCTTCTCACTATCTACCGTCCCCCTATGATCCTCTCTCTTTTTTTTCCTTTTAATTTCTCCTTCCTCCCTCCTTCTCTCCTCACTTTCTTATTTTCTCTCTCTCCCCATCCCCTTCTGACTCTCTCTCTCTGTCTCTCTTTGACCCTCTCTATTTTTCTCTTTCAACCTCTCTCTCTTCTCATCTCGCTCTTTAGGTCTGAGGAGAAGAAGCCTCTATCATGGAAGTCTCTACCCAGAAAACATGGAAAGATCCTGCTGAACTCTCTGAACAGCCTCCACAAAACCCTCGAGAAGAGTGAGTGCATCAGTCTCACACACACACAATCACACACATACCAACTCCCACTCAATATAAACTTTTCCACTCTCTCTCTGTCGATCTGTATGTGTTGTGTGTAGTGTACAGTCCGGGGCAGGAGGAAGTGACCCTGGAGCTGCTCCTCACAGACTATGATCTGATCTTTGGCCGTCAGCAGCAGCTGGAGCTGGACATCCAGGACGTGTTCCTGCGCTTCATGAGCTGCTTGCTGAAAGGATACCGGTCCTTCCTGCTTCCCATCACGCAGGCGCCGTCCGACACCACCACCGACTGCAGCTCCCTCTTCAACCTGCAGGGTGAGTGTTGGTGCACACTACCTAGTGCACTGGATCAACAGCTTAAACGTGTAGTCATGTGATGCGACGCCGCAGGTTTTCTGAAGTCTCGCGAGCGCTCGCAGCAGAAGTTTTACACTCAGCTGACGCGCACTCAGATGTTCACGCAGTTCATCGAGGAATGTTCCTTTGTCAGCGACAGACACGCCAGCCTCGAGTTCTTCGACGAGTGTGTGCAGAAGGTCAGACGGCGGCCTGAGCGTGTGACCCTAGCAGCCAATCACAGGGCTTGTGCACATGATGTCGCTGTGTCTTTCTCAGGTAGACGTGGAGAAGCCGGATGAGGTGCGGTTAATTGACCGCGATGAGTGTCACAGTGGCGAGCACACGGTTTTCATCATGCCCCCGGAGGAACCGCAGGAGGCAGACGGTTCGGAGTGTCCAGCGCTATACAGGTGAGTCTCTCCCTCTTTCCGCCTGTTTCCTGAGCTCTCACCATATTTATGTGAATATAAGCATCATTTTTTTTTTTCAAATTTTAGATGCTCAAAAACTGGGGGGGTGCTTATACTCGCTGATTTTAAATATGCGTGTAAATACCTATAAGCGCCCATTTGTCCACTTTTCAAGTCAGGAGCAATCAAAACTAAATGGAAATATGTCGTCTTTATGCAGCAGTGCTCTTCTTTTTTTCTTTAAATAATGGTTTCGGAGGCAGACTGAATGCATATATGGTTTTATTGGCCGACTAACAAAAATAAAGAAACATTAGCCACGCCGCGACACTTATCAGTGGATAAATAACTCTGGAAAAAGTAAAAACAAACTAAATACAATCATTAATATTGGAGCAGACAGAGACGACAATCAAAAGAAAGAGAATGTTGTGTCAGTATTTTAAGAAGAATTTAATTTAATTCACCCAGAAATGTATTTAGTTTTTTTTTTCTGGTAATGTTGTCTGTATGATTGCAGTTACGACACGTTCCCTGTTCTCCGGCCTGACCTGTTTGATCAGCCACTGGATCCGCTGCGTACCCCTGTTAAAGGAAGTGCCCCCAACAGCCCCGCCCCTCGCCGAACCAAACAGGTAGCGCACAGCATTTACCCATAAATCTCAGCGCAGTCCACTGACCCTGTTTCCTTCTTCAGGAGATCAAGCTTGCGCAGAAGAAGGCGCAGAAGTACGCAGCAGTGCCCGACATGTGGTCCAAGTGTCTGCTGGGCCACTGTTACGGCCTGTGGTTCATCTACCTGCCCACATTTGTGAAGGCTGAAAGCTCAAAGGTTCGAGCCTTGAATGCGGCGTATGAGTTCCTGAAACACATGGAGACCCGGAAAGTGGTTCTGCCAGATGAAGTGAGACTCCAACACACACACACACACACACCATGCGCTTGCTCTAAGAGTTGTGTGTGTGTGTGCCGTGTCAGGTGTGTTATCGGATCCTGATGCAGCTGTGTGGTCAGTACGGGCAGCCGGTTCTGGCAGTCCGTGTCCTGCTGGAGATGAAGAGAGCCGGGATAACGCCCAACACCATCACATATGGATACTACAACAAAGTGAGGTTCACAGGCCTTGGCACAGACGTGGTGTGGAAGCGGTCAGGCTTTACTCACGCTGTTGGTACTTTGCAGGCTGTGCTGGAGAGCAAATGGCCCTCCACAAACCAGGGTGGCCGTCTTCTGTGGGCGAAGCTGCGAAACGTGGTGTTTGCTGTGGCTCAGTTCCGGCGGCCAATCAAAGATCAGCGAAGGAAGTCTGTCGACGCTTGGCCTGGTGAGAAGTTGTCAGTGTCTCTTATGGCAAGACTCTGAACACTTTCTGAAAACAATCTGTTTGTTGCAGAAGACGTTGTGCCCAAGCCCCGCCCCCACTCTGTTTTGATTCGCCAGTCCAGCTGGAGTGGGTTGAGCGAGGGCGGGAGTCACGAGTCTCTGACGAGTCTGAGTAAGAGCAGCAGTGTGAGCAGCTTTCCGCCTTCAGGAGACAGTGAGCGACCTTTTTGTTTGATGAAAAGCACTTTTTGAAATATTTTTTTGTGGGGGGCTAATAATTTATTTATTCTCATCAGCCAATCAGAGAAACAGAAAATATGTACGTATTCATGTTTATTTTATGAAAGGTGAAAAAGACTGAACCAAATTAAATTAATGAAACTAGTGGCAAAAGTCCAAATGCAAAAATCTGAAACGCGATAAAATCTGAACCGATAAAAAAAAGTTTCAAACTAAAACGTGTAGATTGCAGGGGGTCGTTGCTCGTTGATATTTTGATATGTTTGAAATGTGTTTCCTGTCCATCCTCACACCTGTGTGTGTGTTTCAGAGGTGAACCTGGTAAAAAGGTCGACACCCTCCAGTGACATCACCTCCCGCAAACCCCCGGTCGGTCGCCGTGACGCCGCCCCTTTGCTGCTGACCCCCTCGGTGCCCACCCGTGTGCGCAGGAGCGACATCTGTCTGTCCACCTTTCACAGGGACTGCGCAGAGACGGCGGACGGAGTGAGTGAGAATATGCGGCGGGACGGCAGGTGACACGCACACATTTTGTGGGAAATAAAGTGATATAACAGAGGAAGTGACACGTTTCTCATGCGAATGGGCTTTTACAGGTCACAGGAAGTTAAGGTCACACTAAACAGGAAGTCTGTGGATGAAAACTACAACACGGTTTCTTCTCCAAGCCGTGGACTGGCAGGGAAGCTGCAGCAGCTGCTGACACCCACACGCAACCGGGCATCGGTGCGTCGGGCAGCGAGTGTCGATGAGCGGCGTGGAGCTGGAGGCCCGACACGCAAGGCCGAGCAGAAGTCACGCGCCGCTCAAGTGACTGAAACCCTGCTGAAGGCCAAAGAAAGACTGTACAACGCCACGTCCGAGGTGAGACACTCGCTGACCGGTTCTGGTTGTTTGGACCGAACCAAGTACAACTAAAGATACATTGTAGTGTTTTTGTTACTTTGGTTCCTTTCACACGCGACTGATTGCTCCGGGCCGAACTGGTTTAATCAAACCGTAATTCAGCCACATACTGAACCCACGTGACTCATTGGTGTGTCATTCAGCTGGATTTCCTATTGATTTGTCATGTGTTTCCCGTCAATATTATTAATGTCCATTAACGTTCAATCTACTTAGTGGAAGAATTGAAGTGTTGCAAATTAGCAAAGGATTCATTTGAGAATGAAGAGTGGATGCGGATGGAATCAGATCTGTGCCAAAAATATCAAGTGTTTCACATTTTTGTGAAGCTGCTTCACATTTTGGTTCGTTTTTTTATTTTTCGCTTGCAATCTTCACAATTTTGTTCAAACCTTTTTCACCGAGCGTACACTACATCGTTTCATAGCTTTTTAAAAATATTTGTGTACAATAAACTGATATTAAACTGTTAGTTTTGCACAATTTCGCATAGCTGATTCCTTCAGAAAAATAGTAGATTGTTTGTCTCTACACGTCAATTTTTAAATAATCTAATTATTGCCACCTAATGTCAAATGTATTTTTATAATTGATAATAAGAATAATTATGTGTTTGGTTTGAGAAAAACTCTTATAATTTTGTGTTAATTTAACATGAAACCCTGAATAACAAGCAGTCACCGCAGTCATTGCTTTGTTGGTGCAGTGACGTGAAAGGTGTCGGTCCAGAACTCGTTACTACAAACAAGTAATTATCCAATGATGAAAGTGTCTTGGTCAACTGCTGCCAATCACATTCTCACTATCCAATCAGAGAAAGAGCTTGCGACTAGTGCCAAAAGTTCTGAATCTGAACGCAAAACACAAAAATGTGAAACGCACAAAAAAGTCTGGGACAGAAAAAAAGTTTTGAATGAAAATGTGTAGATTGCAAGCATAAAAAATAAAAAGCTGAAAATGTGTAGATTGCAAGCATAAAAAATAAAAAGCTGAAAATGTGAAGTATTTTCACTCCTTCCTTAGAAATGTATGTTTGATATTTTTGGCACAAATCACTAATGTTTTAATGCATTACAAACCACCATTGCCACATTCTGGAAGCGTCCCAGTAACGGCCGCTCTCTGTCTCAGAGCTCACTATCTGTGGGGAGTGATGGCAGCGACACACACTCTCTAGCCGTTCCTCTCCGGAAGTCCTGGGACTCTGCGCAGGAAGTGGTGGGGATGGAGGTATGAGGTCAGAGGTCAACCCTCAGGTGTTCACTTGACTGAAGTCTGTGCGCGGCAGGTGCTGATGTCCAGCTGCTCTCTGTGCCGCCGCTGTGACTCGCTGGTGTACGATGAGGAGATCATGGCGGGCTGGTCATCTGATGATTCCAACCTCAACAGCACGTGCCCGTTCTGTTCCGCGCCGTTCGTGCCGCTGCTGAACGCGGAGCTCTGTGACCCCGGGCCTGTCTGCAGGTGAGCGTCAACACCGCGTCTCTCGCCACTTCCTGTCACTGCTTAGGTGTGTGTGTGCAGTCAGGAGCGCAGTAACCTGAGGCTGGAGGATGAGGTGGAAACCCCCATGCGTCCTCCTGCTTGTCGAGACACGGCGGCCGCGCATCTGTGCAACGGCATGAGAGACGGCGACTGCAGCTCTGAGACCAGCAGCCAATCAGAGAGCAGCGGCCCGTCAGAGGTCAGAAGCGTGTGTGTGCAGGGTTCCCGCGGGTGCTTGAAATCCTTGAAAATGCTTGAATTTCAATAATGTTTTCAAGGCCTTGAAAGTGCTTGAATTTTAAACAAAGTGCTTTAAAATCTTTAAATTTGAATTGTGTGGAAGCAAGTCATCTTATGAGCAGTGTCTCTCTTAATGATCGTCACATGTGCAGTCGTTTGAATTTTTACCTGCAATATCATGCATTAAAATAAATATCGCTATTGAGAATTTAAAATTAACCGCATGCGTTAATGCGCTAATTTTGACAGCCCTACTTTAAATGTACATTTTACAACAAGGTGCTGGAAAAACTTGGACATGGACCTTGAAAGTGCTTGAAAAGTGCTTGAATTTTATCTTTCGGAAAGTGTAGGAACCCTGCATGTGTGTCCCCAGGCACTGTCGGGCAGCGGAGGTCCGCAGGTGACGGTGGCGTACCTGAGCCCACTGGTGCTGCGCAAGGAGCTGGAGAGCCTGCTGGAGAACGAGGGCGAGGCTGTTCTCTCTCAGGTCCAGCTGTTGGAGAGTCACTCCATCCTTTTCTGGAACCTGCTGTGGTACTTCACTCGGCTCGGCCTGCCCACTCACCTGTCGCAGCTGCTGCGGGCGTCTTCGCTGACAGCACACCTCGCACAGGTCAGAGGTCACGCCCTGCGGGTGGCCCGGCGGCCGCTGACCCTCTGTGTCTCACTGTCTCAGGCCGCGGCGGAAAGTGGCGTGCATGTGCGGCTGCAGTGGGACACCCTGACCCCTGACCCTGACCACTGGCCACCACTCCACGTCATCTGGAAGATCCACCGTAAGAAACGTCTGCACGACACGTCAGGCTAGCTCTCTGTGACATCACTTCCTGTGTCTGACAGGGGGCGGGGCCATGCGCGGCTGCAGCTGGCGACATCACAACCATCCTTTTAGCCTGAGCGTCCTGCAGGAGCTGCTGGACTGCGTTGGGATGAGCGAGGTGCACAAGGCCATCGCCTGCTATCTGGACGCTCTGGGTCGGCAACTAGGGACGCCGCGTGTTCAGAGGTGAGGGAGCGCCGTGTGGGAGAGAGACACAGGCTGACACTGTGTGTGTGTGTGTGTGGCAGGAGTGTGTACAGAGAACTGCTGTTCCTCACACTCGCGGCCATGGGAAAAGATCAGATTGGTGAGTTGGATCCACACAACCTCAGTGGCTGGTCAGTTTCGCCTCTGCTTGACTGTGTGTGTGTGTGTGTGTATGATTCACAGGTGCGTTCGACAAGCGCTATAAGGCAGCGTACGCACATCTGAGCAGGTCACTGAGCCACGAGGAGCTCCGGAGGAAGAAGGTCCAGCCGCCCAGCGCTAAAGCCATCGACTGCAGACGCTGCTTCCTGCGGCCACTGGACTGCTGAACCAGAGGACCCCTGATCCGGAGCTTCTCAATGACCCCTGCTTTCACATTACTGACCGCGGCAGTACAGTCCAGACTCACTGGACGTGATACTGAGAGGGCGCTGTCGGTTCTGACCCGCTCGTGTTTGTGTGTTTCTCCCCCGAAACTGAAGCGGTTGTTCAGATTTCACGCGTAGAGTCTTAATTTCACTGCGAAGACGCTTCAGTCGTGTCACTAAAAGTGGGTTCCTTCTGCGTTTTAAAGAGAACAAAGATTATAAAGATTTATTTAAGTTTTAATGTGTTTGCCTTGTTAACTTATATTGACGTGACCTTTTGACCTTTTTTGTGATTGTTATTTTTTTTTTATAGAAATGGTTTAAAACCCTTTAATGTGTTTGTGTTTTCTTCACGTGTGTGTGTGTGTGTACAGTTTAAATAGTTTCAGACATCATTTTGGAGGTTATTTGATTACACATTCTACAGTAACACTAACCCACTATTCTACAGTAGCACGTTGGTTTTGTCAAGTACTGTAATCTGAAATACTACTACTTTTTTTAATCCACACAAGCGCAGGTATCTTGGGCTAGAACGTTGTTATTGTAATATCTAATGAAGTATTTTCATTGGGGCGTGTCTTTAGAAGTCAGCTGCTCTCGGACTAGCTGATGAATGAGCTCCGCCCCCTCCGCGGGAGCCTGAGCGCATCCTCGCGCGGTGCCGTCGCATCAGTCAGTGAGTGTCGCCGGACGCGGGACGTGTTGAGCCGCCGAGAAGCATTTGTGATGCTCCGTGTATGAGGATTATGAGCTCGTGAAGCTTTTCCAAAACTCTCCGCCGCGAACATGAAGAGACTCTCCGCGCTGCTGCTGCTCGTTTTCTCAGGTGTGTGCTTTTCTCTTATTCGTGTGTTTGATAAAGTTTAATAACGTGTGGAAACGTGCATGTAGAATTGCTGTTGTATTCATGCGCCAGACTTCTCGTGCTTGAAGTTAGTTTAGTTTTTTTAGGCTGGTCAGATGACTTTATAAACGTACGTTTCATACTCTGTGTGTGTGTGTGTGTGTGTGTGTGTGTGTGTGCGCAGCTGATTGTCCTGTTGAATAAGTCTGAAGTTCATGTTCATGAGACAGGGACAGAACGGACCCAGACACTCACTTGACCTCTGACCTGCCCCTCATTTTCATATGACTGGCTCTGAAGGTCAGAGGTCAGGCTGAGGGGGTGGTGTGATGGAGAGCTCATTATATAGAGCCGTAGATCTGCAGCTGCTGCTGATGCATTTACACACACACACGCACGCACACCCCCTCTCAATCACATGACATGCAGTGGTGACCCGGCTAATCCAAAAGATCTACAGCACATGTCTGTGGGTGTGTGTGTGCGTGCGCGCATCAGACACGAGAGGGGCGACTGCCTGATTTTCCTAATTAGCTTCAGAATCTTTTCAGCAGTGTGGGAACCAGATCAGTGTCATGAATATGATAATTTCTTAGTGGGAACAATCACACACACATTTTTAACACACTCGCACTTAAACTGCACACACACACACACACACACACACACTTTCACAGATACCTTTATACACAGCACACACACATACATAGTAACATAAAAAAGAGCACCACACAAACATACACTGATATATACACACACACATTTAAGCTAATTTATATGCACACACACAAAAGCACCCTCACTGACACACAAACTCACACACATTCAGGAACTTAAAAAACACACCCTCACCCAGATACTTTCATACACATACACCAAAACTCAAATACAATAAAATGAGCACCACACTTAGAAACTTACATTGATGTCTACACAAATCATTCATATGTACACTCACACCAACACACACACACAAACTCGCAACACACTAAAAAAACAAGGAACACACTAAAAAACAGAGACACGCGCGCGCACACACATGCATTTTAACTCACTCACATATTCAGGAACACACTTAAAAACTCACATTCTCACAAACAAACACGTACACTTTCACAGATACCATTATACACAGTACACACACATACTAACACAAAAATGAGCTCCACACAAACATACACTCATATCAACACACACATTTAAAAGCATTCAGATGTACACTCACACAAACACACACACAAACACAAACTCGCAAAAATTCAGGAACACGCTAAAAAACACAGACACACACAGACCACAACACAACACATGTTTAAACTCATTGTTGTAGATGGTGTTTTGATGTGTGTTAGTCTGGCGAGGAAACTTATTTGTGCTTCATTACGTTTCTACAGCCCCAGCTGCATTCTGGGAGTTTTCTTTAAGCAGCTTCATAAAGAAGACATGTGATGGGCCGGGTCGGTTCTGGTCACATGACTTCAGGCACAGACGTGGCAGATGTGGCGCAGACGCGATTAATAAACATGTTTCACATGCGTCAAGTTCACGGCCACGGCACAAAGCGGGAGGAGCCAGACGGATTCTCCCATGACCTTTAGGGGCCGAGGTTACGTCTGCCGTCTGTGCGGGGGGCATGTGTTCCTCAGAACTGACCTCTGACCTCAGATCAGATAAGTGTCTCATCGGCCTGAAATGAACCTGAGCGGATGCGCGAGTTGACTGTAAATATCAGAAGAGCATCTTTTAGTGTTTTACTCTGGGTTTGATACTCAGTGATGTTGTGGTTGAGGGTACCGATGCTGGACCGGAGGGTTCTGGGGTGTTTGTGTGACGGATGGGGTGGCATGGGAAAGTCACCCTGGTGCGGCGGCGCGGGCGGAGGAGGGGCAGATGCTCCTCAGACTCCATTGTGTGTGTGAGCTGCTGAAAGAGCATCAATCACACCCCAAAGAGTCAAGTTTAAGTTTAGACGACCCACAATACTTCACTGGAGCAGAGTGTGTGTGTGTGTGTGTGTGTGTGTGTGTGAGAGATGTTTTTCACAGTCCATCCTCGGCCTATGAGTTTATGAGTGCACTTTTATAAATATTAAATATTATTCAGACTTATTACAGTTTATGGTGAATTTCACCACACAAGTTTGACTATGTGGTTGCACACATTCTTCTCCCAGAGAAGAACCTAGAAGGTCGTTAAAACTCTTCAGAATACGAGTGAGAGCCAGAAGATCAAACTGAAGAACATTAAAGTCTCTCAGAAACTATTAGAATGCAAAGACTTTGGATATTGTTAATAAACATGTTTTTTTTTTAACTCATAGGCCGAGGCGTCCCTGTAAACATATATATTTTATGTATTTATTTAATCTCTTTATTTAAAGCTTCTTCTGATGACCATCCTCCATGATGCTCCATCATTATCATCATCATCATCATCATCATCACGCTCCTGTTCAATGTTTGTGAGCCTCATATCCTGCCTGCTTTATAGTTTTAATCTCTTAATTTCGAGTTATATTTATCTCTTTTTATTTTCGAAGGTTTGGTGATATCTTCAGAATTATCCTTCGTCAAGGAACCAAGTGATGTCATCGCGGTGAGGGACCGCCCCCTCCGGTTGGACTGTCAGCTGAACGGGGAGGGGCCTGTGACGGTGAGGTGGCGGCGAAACGGCGTCCCGGTGCGTCTGGGCGCGAGAACAGCGCTGCTGGAGAACGGGACGCTGCTGATACGAAACTTCCAGAAGCGCCGTGACGGAGACGAGAGCGACGCGGGCGAATACGACTGCACCGCGCAAAACCGCTACGGGCTGTTGATAAGCCGCAAGGCGCATGTGCAGCTGGCTTGTGAGTGCTGCCGTCTGATTGGCCGAGCGTGTGTGTGCGTATGTGTGTTGCTTTGCAGATGCTAAACGCTCTCGTCTCTTTTTCTCAGCGCTGCCAAAGTTCCACACACACCCCGAGTCCACGAGTGTCGACGAGGGCGGAGTCGCGAGGTTCCACTGCGCCGTCAGCGGAGTCCCAGACGCCAACATCACGTGGGAGAGAAACAGAACCACGCTGAACCTTAACGATGACAGGTCACACACACACCTTCTTGAACACACACACATACACACACATTGGCATGTTACGGTGTGTGTAATGTGTTTATCTGTGTGTTCAGGTACACGTTGCTTCCTAACGGCGTCCTGCACATCACAGCCGTGCGTCGCTCTGACGCGGGCGTTTACCGCTGTGTTGCCCAAAACATCGCAAACACCCGCTACAGTCACGAGGCACAGCTGTCAGTCACAGGTACTGACCCTTCTCACCAGACCCCTCCCTCTTTTTATCACTCTTCTCTCTTGCTCAATTTTAACTTATCTTCTTCTCTCTCACTAACTGCTCATTTTCTCTCACTCACAACCTTGTCTCTCTTCTTTCTCTCACGCTCTATTTCTATCATTTGCTCATTCTCTCACTCACATTTTTATCTTTTTTTTGCACTCCATTCATCATTCACTTGCTTGCTTGTCTCACTCACCTTTATTCTTTCTCTCACACTCCATTCTTTCTCACTCGCTCATTTATCCTACTAACCTTTTTCTTTCTCTCACACTCAATTATTTCATTCACTTGCTCATTCTCTCACTCGCCTTTTTCCTCACACAATTCTTTCTATCACTCTCTCATTCTCTCATGTTTTTTCCTCTGTCTTTCACTCACCTCTCTTGCTCTCTCTCTCTTTCAGTGGCAGCGAGTCGTCTCTATCAGGAGCCAGTCATTCTTTCCGGACCCCAGAATCTCACTTTAAACGTTCACCAGACAGCCATCTTGGAATGTATCGCCACTGGAAACCCACGCCCCATAGTGTCCTGGAGCCGCCTGGGTAAGTGCACACTACCCATGATGCACCAGTGGGACTTTAGCAGCTCATGTCCTGTGTTGTAGATGGGCGATCAATAGGGGTGGAGGGCATCCAGGTGCTGGGCACAGGGAACCTCATCATCTCAGACGTGACACTGCAGCATTCAGGCGTGTACGTCTGCTCCGCCAACCGACCCGGGACCAGAATGAGGAGAACCGCACTGGGCCGACTGGTCGTGCAAGGTACAAACATGCAGAGCAGCAGAGTGAGAAGGAATCTCACTTTTTGCATTTCTCAAGCCACACCCCTCAACTCACGCTCATTAACATGTGGGAAGGGCTTGTAAAATCCAGACCAATCAGATCAGTTTGCTCATTAACAATTAACAATAATGTTATTGAAAAAGGATTCGGATTTGGTTTGAATTTAGAGATTTCGGAACGTTCTCTCTGCTTCTATCAGCTCCTCCAGAGTTTCTGCAGTGGCCGCAGTCGGTGTCGAATGTGCTGGGCAGTGGAGTGGTCTTCACGTGTCAGGCTCAGGGGTCTCCGGATCCTCATCTCATCTGGCTGAAGAATGGGAAGGTCTTGACCCCTGGAGATAACCTCAAGCTTAGCGACAACAACAGGTGAATGTCTAGAACTTTCTGTTCAGTCCTCATGGTGATGTTCTCTCTCAAGACACCCCCCCTCATATCTCTCTGCATCTTTCCGTGCCCCCAATCTGTCTTTCTGTCTCCGACTCTCTCTTTCTCTGTGTATCTCTCTTTTACATTCGCTGATCTTCTGTCTTTCTCTTGTTTCCTTCTGTATTTTGTCTCTCTCTCTCTCTCTCTATTCCTTTCTTTCTCACTTTCTCTCCCTCTGCTTCTCTTTCTTTTTCTTTTGAGTCACACTTTCTATACTTTCTATTTTCTCTTTATCTCTCTTTACTCTTTGTCTTTCTGTTTTTCTCTTTTTCTCTCTTTCTCTGTTTCTGTCTGCTCACAACTCTTTTTCACTTTCTTTTTCTCTCTCTTCCTCTCTTTCTATCTTTTTCTGTGTCTCACTTTTTATTTTTTCACTCTTTATTTACCTCTCTTTCATTCTGTCTTTCTGTTTCTCTCCTTCTCTTTTTGTTTTTCTTTCTTTCGTTTTCTGTTTCGGTAATATTTCTTTGTGTCTCTTTCAATGTATTTTCTGTCTCTCTCTCTCTATCTCAGTACTCTCGCGGTGACGCGCATCACTGCGGCGGATGAGGGCATCTATCAGTGTATAGCAGAGAATAGTGCAGGAACAAACCAGGCCAGCGCCCGATTGGCTGTGTCGCCGTCGTCTGATCTCCCAGAAGCCCCTGCGGGTTTGAGCGTGGCCCCCCTGTCCAGCAGCAGTCTGCAAGTCCGCTGGACTCAGCCGGAACCACACGTCACTGACGGCATCATCGGATACGTGCTGCACATACGCCGGCTGGGAGGTGAGACAGCGAGTGTGTGTGTGTGTATGTATGTGTGTGTTCTGACGGCGTGTGTGTGTGTAGAGGGAGACAGCAGTGAGCTGCAGGAGGCCGTGAGCAAAGACACATTCCAGCACGACTTCCTGAATCTGGACGTCGCCACCACGTACAGCATCTACATCCGGGCCTATTCACCACGCGGTGGAAGCCGCCAGTCCGACAGCGTCAGCGCCACCACGCTGGGTGGAGGTGAGTCAGCAAGAGAGAGGCAGGAAAGAAGGAGAGACCCGGATTCTCAGCTCTGATGATTCTCTCTCTCTCAGTTCCTGTGATGCCGAGCTTCTTCACCAAGGTTCTGAACCAGACCGCGGTGCAGGTGTTCTGGGATCTTCCCACTAAACCAGGCCGCTTGGAGGGATATAAGCTCTCACACCGCAAGCTTCCGGACCCCGAGTTCTGGCCCGAGGACCGTCTCCCTCCCCACATAAACACACACACCATCTCTCACCTGGGTGAGTCACACACACACACACACACACACACCAGTAGTGACACTGAATGTCACCTGCAGAACCGGACGCTGTGTACGAGATCAAGCTCTCGACCTTCAACGGCAACGGCGACAGCATCAGCAACAAACGTCTCGTCTCATTGGCTGAGACCAGGAACATTGTGAAAGACTCAACAGGTGACCTGAGAAGATTGTTCTGTAGGACTGATGTGATCTACCACTAGAGGGAGACAGAGAGACCAACTGTTTGTTATGTGTGCGCAGCGGATCAGAGTGTGTGTGACTGTCGAGTGGACGGCGACACTTCTATGACCAGCATCGTTGTTGGCGTCCACATTGGCATGGCCTGTATCATCTTCTGCACCCTGTTCCTGATGTTCAGCTATCGTCACAGGTGTGTGTGTGTGTGTGTTTCTATTTTACTTGCGAACACACACACTTTCTCTCTCTCTCTCACGCTCTCTCTCTCTCTTTCTCTCTCCCGGTTTCTGTCTTACTCTCTGTCTATTTTTCTCCATTATGTCTCTTCCTCTCTATCTATTCTATCTTATTTTTTTTCAAAAACATTTCTGTTTTTGTATCTTCCTTTTTTGCATTTCACTCACTCTCTTATTCTGTTATTCTCCCTCACTTTCTCTCTGGCTCTCATGCTTGTTATCGGCATCTTTGTTTCTCGTGTCTCTCCCTTCTCTCTATTACTTTCTCTCAACCTGTCTCACATTTTAACCCTTTCTCTCTGCCTCTCCCTGTTTTTCTTTCTTTTTTCACTCTCATTTTATATCACTTTCTCACTCTGTATTTTTATGTCACTCTTGTTTACAATTAATCTCTCTCCTACTGTCTTTTTATGTCACTGTCATTTACACTTTATCTCTCTTATATCTGTCTCTTTCATTCTGTTTCTCACACTTTTTTCTTTGTCTTTTTTCTGTCTTCTTTCTCTCATTCTCATATTTACTGTTTTCTCCCTCCTTCTGTTTTTCTCTGTCTTGTCTCTTCCTTTCTCTCTGTCTCTCCCTTTCTCACTCATTTGCTCTCTCTCACTGCAGAATCTTCTGTAACGGGGGTTCTGGTGGTCACTGGACCATTGGGCCGGTTGTGTCTCAGCGAGACTCTACAAAAGACCCGGCTTCTGCAGCTCAGGTTAGAATCTCTCCCTCATGCTTTCAAAGTCTCATTTTGGTCATTTTATTGTGAATGTCCTTTTAATGTTGTACTTTTTTATTTTTAAATTGTCAAAATGCTTTTATAATTAAAGATGACTTGACTAAAAGTAAAAAAATTTTTTAAATGTATAATCATGTTACTGTTGTACTGTCGTTTAAAAATCTTTTTTTTTTCCCAACAAGGAGGCGCCTCAGTGTCACGTCACCATTGAAGATCAAGCTTCTTTGCCAGAAACCAACACAGGCACC
The DNA here is from genome assembly GCA_028031935.1 of Paedocypris micromegethes. NCBI lineage: Eukaryota > Metazoa > Chordata > Actinopteri > Cypriniformes > Paedocypris > Paedocypris micromegethes. Next base: position 7,402,699 of record CM051501.1, on the reverse strand, counting down.
AGCACAGGGACAGAGTGACCGGACACACCCATCTAGCCACACCCACACCAGTTTTCCAAGCCATCTGTCTGGAGCACTATACTAAGTCAATTACATAACCAGCATTTTTTAGACCCCTGCTTTGTATTCCCGCAATGCATCATGGAACCAAAAATATTGTGCGCTCTTGTCTGAGACGAATTTGCAGGCTGTGAAGGAAACTCTCCTGTGTTTACATGGATCTGATTTTCACTCACATTCGGATGCAGCAGAACTATGACCTCAGTGTGTGTGTGTGTGTGTGATGCTGTTGTAGTCATGTGCAGCTGCAGACTCCGCCCTCAACCAGCCAAAGTCCGTGCACTCGTTTCCTTAACTTTTCTACCTCACCGACCAAGCCACGCCCCTTGGATCTGCCTCCCAAGAGAGTTAGTGAGAGAGATAGAGAGAGAGAGGGAAGCAATGGTCTCTCCACCCGCTGTGATGTTTTTCTCTTTCCTCTCTCTGTCAGCCTTTATTCTCAGATGTTCCTGTTAAATAGAAGCTTCTAGAAAGTTCCCAGATGTCCAAAGACTCTCAGGTCACTCCTGCTGGGGATCCGACAGATTTACCAAAGCCTCAGCGATGCTTCTCCAGAGATTAGAGCTCATATCCACCCGCAGATGTGACGTATATTTTCATATCTATTTTCTGAAGCTGTTCTTGCCAAATAGTGGAAGTGAAAGTGCTGAGACGGAACCGCCAGTCCCGTCGCTTTAGAACCGCAAATAAAACCAAAATGTAAATGAAAGCAGATTCCAAACTGAGGCCAAATTTACTGCTGAACGTAGAAGACGTTCCATTTTAATGTTCCTCTGATGAAGGTTTTTCAGGAAATGTTGCCAAAATAGATTTGGATCGTTGTGTTTTTTTATTCTTAATGTTATTCATATTTTATCTTGGTTAGCGTTGTCTAGTGTTTAAGTCTTGTAGACGGTTAGAACGGTAGTGTTGGATCGAACAGAAACAGAAGCTCACACTCCCCGCTGACGGATGTTTACTGGCGTATACAGATGTTTTCAGGAATTAACACACATTTGTAGACGTCTACAGAGAATTACTAAAATTACACAGATGTTTACTGATAATTACAGATTATACTGTAATTATCAGGACACTTTTACTGACTTAAATGCTTTACAAATATTTACTGACATTTACAAATGTTTTACCGAAGTTTACTGATTTTTATGGATGTTTTTCAGAAGTATTCTGACATGTTCAGGTGTTTACCGAAACTTACAGATGTTTTTAAAGGTTTACTGATGTTTTCGGAGGGTTATTGTCGTTAACAGATGTTTTACAGTTCACAGAAATGTACTGATGGGTTTAATTTGATGGAAATCTTACAAAGGTTTTGTAGATGTTTCCTGACCTTTATAGATGTTTTACTGTGGTTTACAGATATATTCAGATATTTATCAAACGATTACTGATTTACTGTATACAGAGGTTTATTGACAGTTACAGACTTTTTTAAAAGGTTTACTGATGTGTTCAGATGTTTATTAGGTTTACTGACATATACTGAGGTTTACTGATGTATTCTGATTATGAATTTACTGTTGTATACAGGTGATTACTGACATTTATAAATGATTTAAAGGTTTACTGACATTTACAGATGTTTATGATGTTCCAGACATTGTTTATTGACGTATACGGATGTTTACATACATTTTTTCAGGGGTTTACTGACGTATACAGATGTTTATGGACCGTAACGGACATTATTCAGATGTTTACTGACATACACAGATGTTTTACAGATTTACAGATGTTTACGGATGCTTCCAGTGGTTTTCTTTTTGACATTTACTTTGATGTTGACAAATGTTTGCGGCCGTTTCCTAACGTTCACTGAAGTTTCCAGATGTTTGGTGTTTGCTGATGTTTACTGGTTTACCGTGGTAGATTAAACTCGTGTTTGTTTTCGAGAGAAGTTCAGCTGCTTTAGGAAGATTATTGGAATTCACATACGCTTGAACCAATGAGAAGTGACGCTTTAAGGTTGGATTCTTCTGTTCCTCATGTAGCTTTAACATCTGTCTGTTTCCTCTACTTCTGTCTTGATGATGCTGAGCCAAATAAAGAGCCTCATGTTGATTGTCTCTTGTGAGTGTGATTTAATGGAAGAGCAGTTTGATTTTCTGAATCAATCAGATCTGATGCCCCTCTCCACAGTCAGAAGTATCGAGGTTCCTGAAGCTCTGCACCGTCACCGGACCAAACTCAGTCACACCACGGTCAGGTGTGTTCCACTCACACACACGGCGTGGTGTGCGGCCCCTTGGAGGCGCTCTGGACCGGGCGTGGCACTGCGGCAGCAGCAGGCGGCGAGGTCGGCGCAGAAGGAGGGCGTGTACAGGCCGTAGATCACAGGGTCACAGCAGGTGTTCAGGTTCCCGAAGATGAAGAGCAGGTGATGGACACACTCAGGCGTGACCTTCAGCATCTCCGGCTGGAACCAGTACCACAGGCCCAGCAGGTAGTACGGCGTCCAGCACACCACAAACGACAACACGATGATCAGCGTCATCTTCAGGGTCTTCACTCGAGCCTTCGGCATCACGTCCGTTCCACTGCGCCTCAGACAGTCACCCGCTGAGGGGAGATGGAAGAAGAGAGAGAGTGAAAGTGTGAACAAAAGGAAGAGAAAAAGAGGGTGGGAGACATCATGTTAGAGAAAACCGTTCCAGAACAAAAGAGCGAGAGGAGGGAATCCCATATAAAAAAAAAAAGTGAAGGAAAAGAGGGTGAAAGGCTGAGACAGAGAAAGACAAAACAAGAGACAGAGTGTGAGAGAGATGGTGAGATAGATAGAAAGACCATGAAAGAGAGAGAGAAAGAGCAAGAGAGAGTGAAAGCTAGAGAAAGGGAGAAAAATAGACACGTATAGAGACAGTGAGAACAGAGAGTAAGCAAGAGCAAGAGACTGAGGAAGTCAGAGAGAGAAAAAGTGTGAAACAGTGAGTGAGTGAGAGAGATAGGGAGAGTGAGTGAGAGAGAGAGAGAGATTACAGTTGTCCAACTGAGACGCCCTGATGGAGAGAATTATTTCTCTCTGCACGTTTCTCCAATTAATCCTACAGGAATTCTGACAATGTGTTGCAATAAAGCGTTTCTTCGTGTGTGTGTGTGTGTGTGTGTGAGAGAGAGTGTGCACCTGTGTTGTGCAGCTGTCTGTTGATCTCCACCAGGATGCAGGAGTAGCAGCAGCTCATGACCAGCAGTGGAATGACAAACAGTGTGGTGAAGTGGAACATGTTGTAGAGCGTCTCGTGCCAGCGTCGGCTGAAGCTTCCATGGGTGACACACTGGGTGAAGTCGGCCGTTTCTGCCCTGACGGCCCGGAAGATGACGAGCTGCGAGAGAAGAACACGAGGAGCTTGAGAGAAGACCACCGAGCAAAGCTTTACCTGCGGAGATGCGATCAGCGCACTGAGCGTCCAGGCCAGAAGCAACATCCTCCGGTTCCTGCGGTGGGCGTCCAGCGAGTCCAGCGGGCGCAGGATGGCGTGATGGCGGTCCAGGCTGATGACCACCAGGATGAAGGCGGAGGTCTGCAGCGCAAAAAGCTTGAGGAAGCACAGCAGTTTGCAGAGCGTGTCTCCGCCGTGCCACTGCACCGTCACGTTCCACACCATGTCCAGCGGCATCACGATGAAGGTCATCATCAGGTCAGCCGCCACCAGGCTGAGCATCAGGGGTCGCAGGTGAGAGGCTGGACGCCGCACATGCCACACGCTGACCAGCAGGGCCACGTTGCTGACGGCTGCGAAGAGGAAGAGCACCAGTGTGGCCGCTACACGTGCCCGAGCTGCGGTGGTGAAGACGGGCGCCGTCCAGTCATTGGGCAGCGAGGAGCCGTTGCCGGACATCACGAGGGGAGAAAGTGAGGAAAGAATGTGTCCACCTCCGAGTTCCGTGTTGTGTTGACGCAGTAATGCCACCGCCGGACCTTCTCGCCACAGTCTAATCTCACGCTTAAGCGCAGCAGGAGGGATTTCACTCAGATGGGACTTGCTCCAGAGTTACAGGAAGGAACTCTCAGTACTCAGATAGAGAGACACTGAATCTTTCTTTCTTCTCCGCTGACAACAAAGCATCTCGAGAGAGGAAGACAGAAGATAAGAGAAGAAATTGAAAGAGTTTTTAGCACATTGTGTCAAAATGTGATTTTTTTTTTGTTTGTGGAAGTGGTGTAAAGTACTTGAGTAATTCAAATTTTTTTGATTGAGTATCTGTATTCTGTGGCAAACAGAAATTGTGAAAGTTGGCATGAAACTACATGAGCTTAAAACGACTAATAATGCGATAGACCTTCTGTAAGAGTGATTATTTGATGAATTGACATTTAATGCAAGAGTTGAATGTTGACAGCTTCTGATTCGGGTGTGAGGCTGCATCTAGGGTTCCAGGCCTTCCCTTATATGGTTTGAAGTATAAATTCCTTTGTTCTGTAAATTACCATAAATGAATGTACCTCTCTCGTTCTCTCAGATACACAGGGAACACATAAGAGAGACGACATGTAGAGCAGGGGTACTCGAAAAAAATAGTGAGAATTTGAAGGGCTATCTTCTGCAGGAGAGGAACACCTGCTGCAGTAACCACCTCTGTCCAGAAGGTGACAGGGTCACAATGAGATTCCTGCAGTGCAAGATTTTCTTTGAGCTCAATTAGTTCTGTTTGCAGAGTAGCAGAATGAACCCAATGGAAGACTTTTGTGGCTTCAGTTGAGAATACTGCTACACTTTTGACAAGAAATGTATTTTCAATGCACAAGACTTGTTTTCCAAGAGGGAACGCTTCAGCTTTTTCAGGAATTCAACACTATTGTGGCAATGATGTTTACCTGCAGTCTGGTCCAAAAGTCTCGGGAAGTGAAGCAGGTTCTGCAGTAAGTCACATTTGAACACCTCCAGCTTCCTCTGTAAAGCACAGACAGCTGACATGAGGTTACACACTGTGCTGTTTTTGCCCTGGAGCTTCAAATTACTGTCATTGAGATGGGAAGGTATGACAGTTATAAAAGCAAAAATGTCCATTTCTTCTTCATTCTTCATGAAATCCACAAACGGTTTGGCTTTTGCATTCTTCTGTTCAACCAAAAATGTATCCAGCTCTTTCCACAATGCCTAACACCGATCCAGTACCTTGCCTTTACTAAGCCAATGAACATTGTTGTGAAGCAACTAATCATCAAATGTTGCATTCATTTATCAGAATTAGAAATGAGCGCGACAACTGATGTTGAAGAGCAGAGGGAAAAAAAACGTGATTAGTGCCCTTTCATGTTAGACGGTGATCAACATTCGAATGCTACAGAATAAAATTGTCTCGTTTTTCGTGAGTGTGTGTGTGTGTGTGTGTCTTATGGTGGGTGTACGTGTAGCTGTGGAAAATAACTGCAATCGAAATGAACCTTATCAAAACTTATTATTTTATTAAGTATATAACTGTCTATTGATGCAATGTTCATGCCTGTGTGACGTCACCAAACGGCGACACACGTCATTCTTTCGCGATGCCGAACGGACCGCGTGCGATGTGCGTGCGGCGCAATTTCAGAGACCCACATGCATCACAGGAAGACGGACGTTTGTATGCGCGGTCGTGAAGAAAGTGTGTCAAGTTATTTTATATCTGTGTGCAGGTATGTTTCGATCGGTCGGGAGGTTGATGTTCACTTTATAATGTGTTTCATGTGTTTTGAGCCAGTTTTACACTTTGTTTGAGGTAAAGTTATTTCATTACAACCGGTTGCAAAACGTATGCACCTTATGCTTTCTTGTGTTGCACGTTTAATATGATATATGTATTTTCTTTATAAGTTTTATGCACCTATGTTTATTTGTATTTTATTTAACTGGCTTTTCAGAGACACGCATGCATCGCGGGAAGACGAACGTTTGTATGCGCGGTCGTGAAGAAAGTGTGTCAAGTTATTTTATATCTTTGTGCAGAATAAACACCTTTGGAATTCATCAACCTGTGTCCGTCTGAAGAAGAGAAACAAACACAACCAAAGTACAACTGCTACATACGTGTATGATAGTTTTCCTCAAAAATGTCATAGAACGTTGGGGATGTGTAGAAAACATTGTGGACGAAGGGGTGACTGGAAGTTTTACTGTGTTACCTTCCCACATCGTACTGGCAACATTCATTTTAACTTAACCAATACACAACCCATTCATAATGTTGGATTTAAGTTGTGTGTTAGTACGCTAGGTGGCCAAATGTCATAGAATGTTGGGGACGTGTAGAAAACGTGGAAGTGTTGCCTTCTGTCACAGCCGCTTTTGTTTTGATCACCCTGATTATTATTTGTGTGCACGTGACCTGCTAATTTCTTTATAATGAACAGGTGCTTGAGTGAAGATGGTGGAGGGATTGTTTATTGGAATTGCTGCGTGCCTGCGGACGTGTTTGCGACCTGGCTGTGATGCTGAAGCCTTTCTTTTTGTTCTATCAACCCCCTGGATTTGATTTTAGTTAATTTATTAATAAAAACCTATTTTTGTTTGTGACCCGCCTGATCCCCACTTTCGTTTTTGTTAAAGTTTTCGAGACGGGCCGTAACAAAGTGGGGGCTCGTCCAGGAGCTTTTGTGCTCGAGGAGAAGAGCTTCAGCGGATAATTAGGATCACCTGCTGCTGAATAATCAGGATCACCTGCTGCTGAATAATCAGGATCACCTGCTTTTGCTCGTTAGTGCTTTAGGTGCGGACACACGCACACGGATCGGCTGCTGTGTCAAGAGAATCGTCAGTTTGGTTCTTTGCTTCTAAAGAAGTTTGGTAAGACGATTTCTTGTTTAGTTCAAAATTAGCAGAATTTGTTTGTAAGCTTTGTGTTTTTACACAATCGAACACACAATTCCATTATACATTTGATTAGTTTTCTCAGTGTCTTTTCCCAATAGGCTTAGAACCGTTTCGCGTTTGTTTGTTATTTTTGTGCTGAGGCTGGGCTGAGGGCACCGCTGCGGTCACTTCACCTCTCGGTCTGAGGGTGTCTGGACTGTCGGTATTGGGGCTTAAAGGAGCTTGGCTCTCGGCTGAAGCACGAAGACTAGGGTGAGATAGTTAAAGGGGAAAAGTCACAGAGTAAAAGTGTGTATTTGAATTGCGTGTTACTAATTATGATGTCAGAATTAGACAACTTTGTGCAAGATCCCACATTAGACAAACTACAGGATTTGTCTAAAAGCAATTGTTGACAGTGGCGTCTCATTATGACATCACTGTGTCAAGTAGTGAGAAACGATTGAAGGAAACACTTATTGAGAAGATTAATTCGGGCTTAATTGATCTAGGAATATTTGCAATCAACCCATCAGACACCAAATCAACAGTTGATTCTGAAGTTGTTGGAAAAAAGTCAGACTCAACATTAACAACAGAAAGCATTGTTACATTTGAAAATTGAAAAAACTAAGTTGCAACAAGAGATTGAAATGCAAAAATTAGATTTGGAAGCTCAAAAGCTCCAACTAATTCGGGACGGGGAAATGGAGGCTAAAGCTATTGCTCCTTTGTATGCCGAACAGTTACTGGTACGGGGTTTTGACGTTGCAAAGTGTATTCATCTCTTGCCTAAATTTAATGAAAATGATTTGGACACTGTCTTTAATTTATTTGAATGGCTACATGGTAGAAATTGACATCGCCAGGCCTTCGTTTTCCAGCTGGGCCTCACCTTGTTTGCTAGTTGGTAAGCCTGATGGAACTTACTGATTTTGTACAGACTGTCGGAAACTAAACCGTGTCACAAAACCAGACTCTTTTCCTCTGCCTCGAATGAAGGATTGTGTAGATCAGATCAGGTCAGCTGCTTATGTAAGTAAATTTGACATGTTAAAGGGCTACTGGCAGGTACCATTAACACCTTGTGCTCAGGAATTGTCATCATTCATAACCTCATTTGGTTTATTCTCATATTCAGTTGTGAGTTTCGGCCTGAGAAATGCACCGGCTACCTTCCAACGGCTAATGAACGTCACTGCTGGGTTAACAAGTTGCGCAGTCTATCTGGATGATGTTGTGGTCTACAGTCGGAGCAACATCTGTCCCGAATTCGGGTTCTGTTTGAGCGACTCTTTAAAGCCAGGCTAACTTTAAATCTGGCCAAATGTGAGTTTGCCCGGGCTACAGTAACCTACCTAGGTAAGGTTGTATGAAGGCATGAAGACCTAATTAAAAAGTAAATCATGAGTAATTACCGTATTTATGGGGGTGTATTATTTACAAATTAGAGTTACTTACCTTGAAAAAGTCCCATTTCGACTTAGTCCACAAGTTTGGTACACTATTCTCCCAGTGGAGGGCCATTACGTCAACCGCGTGTTTTTCGATTGTTTCTTTAACAAGTTTGCAGTTTCTGCACAAGTAAAAAAAAAAAAAAAACTTCTGTTCCACCAGAAATGTCTCCAGCTCTTTCCACAATGCCCAACACCGCTCAAGTACCTTGCCTTTACCAAGCCACTGATCATTGCTGTGAAGCAGCAAATCATCAATTTCACTTGATTCACTTGGGTTTTTTCTACTCACTCCATGTCTGAAGAAAAAAGTTCTGACCTTGGTGAACAAAAATGGAGGTGGAAAATGAAGGCCTTTGCTCATGCTGAGTGCATACTGTGAAAAGCAAAGATGATGAGTCCAGTTACGGTTTATAGGATACGATTACGATTTTTAATTCAATATCGTTTCTATAACTTAGCTTGTTGGTCTGTTTCTTCAACTGTTCTGTACAGTATTTTTTGCTGTCTGTGCATCACCCTGGTTCTTTTTCTTTATTTTATTTTTGTTCTCTGTCTCTTGTGTTTTTTTTGTATTGCATTTAATGTACAGTTACTCTTTAATACACTTACAGACATATAACACAAAACAGGCTTTTGTGAGTGGAAACTGCAGGAAATCAAGAAGTCTGGGGTTTTTAATTTTCCAAGATTAAAAAAATTAATTCTCCAAGAGGCAAAATTTATAAGAGTATGAGAAACAAGAGAACTAGGTTCATCACTAGGTGACAAAAGTCTGCCATTTCAAGGCGTACAATTGACTGGCAGACGGCATGTAGGCCTGATCGACAGTGTCCTGTACCGACAAAGGCAGTTCGTCTTACGAGGCGTCTTATCCAGTAGGCCTGAGTGAATCAAAAATTGAAGAGGCTGCATGTGAAGCCTGCCTAGCGGGGTCTTCATGGAGGAGTACTGCAGATCCAACAAATAGCTTTTCGCCAAGGATTTGAAGAGAAGATCATGCGACCGGCTTGAAATCAGATTAGAGTCATGTGCATTACGTGCGTGTCCCTTTTTTACCACCTGATACGGTTCAAAGGTGACATGCAAATTCATGCAGCCATGAACTTGAACGTTCATTGACTCGTTTGAAGAGTTGAAGCGGCGTGTCGATTCCATCTGATCTTCCATCGTCAGTATAACTGACAGACGTCGAAGTGAACTGACGATCAAAGGGAACGGGTACAAAACGTATTACACACATTGAGAGAAAGGTTGAGAGAGAAATTCACATTAAATGTGGTACTCAGAGTAGAAAGTAAGAAAAAGAAAAAAAGAAGAGTGAAGGCATTCCACAGAGAAACAAAACTAATGAAACAGATCCAAAGCATTTATGTCGTACACAAAAGTGAGGCGAACTTACCCTCGATGTTCCAAAGTCCGTATGATGGAGCCTCCAGTTCAACTGCAATTCAAGCATTTTTAATAAAAATACATTAGCAAATATCCAACAAATCATGTAAAGCCTAAAGTAAGTTGATGGATGGATGGATGAATACATTTAATAATATACATCCTTGCCTGTTTCATTTCCTTCTCGATATTTTTTGCTGGAAACGTTTCTATCTTTTCATTTAATTTGGAGGCCAAATCTTTAAATATTTTAAAGCACCTCATATACAGGTCGTTGCTGAGGGAGGCCCGGGGAGAGTGGACAATGCTGTTACGTGCCCAAAGTGCCTTAAAAACATGATCACAATGTTAATTGTGTGCAATGTTAAAAGTGTGCAAACGCGTAATGTTAAAAGTGTGCAAACATTCTTGTATGTAACCATATTGCTACTTTCCCTTTAAAGTAGATATATAGAATCAAAGAAATGTAAAAAAATATTCAGAATACATACATTGGTGAGAGGTTGCCTCTCAAGGGCACATTTGGTGCAATTTGCCAAGAAATTTAAAATTGCCGAGACATCAAACTCCTTAAATTGTTCTTTTGTTTTTTGCCCTCTGGGCATGTAGACCTGTTAATTCAAAAGTAAATCATGAGTATTATTTTTATTACCGTAAATATGGGGGTGTGTTATATACAAATTACAGTTACTTACCTTGCAAATCTCCCACATATTTTGGGTCCACTTTCGCGGTTCACAATTCTCCCAGTTGAGCAAATCTTTGCTCACCGCATACTCTTCTATGGTGTCTTTTTTTTTTTCACAGGTCTTGCACAGCTAAAATAAAATAAAAGAAATTAAATACATTTTTTTCATTCACAAAACATCACTCTTCTTGCAAAACCGAACTTTCACCACAAAACAGCTTAATCTTTAGCTCAAAACTGAACTATGTGATCTAATTGTGTCTCGAGTAAGTCAGAATGAAAAGCACTAGTGATCAGTCACTAAACACTACGCAGAAAAATACAAAACACAACGCTCAGAATGTGAAGCAGGAGAAATAAAAGTTTATTGTTCACTGTATAAGAAATGCAGATTGCAAAACAAAGAATACCTGCGGATTTAGAACAAAAAGACAAAACTAAAATTGTGTGCATTTACACGTGACGCGCATATTTCCATGTGCTGTTTATGTGCAGTCTATTTGAGGACACAATCAGACTGTCAAGACTGACACTATTACGTAATATTCTCAAAATGTTCATTGTCCTAAATGATCTTCTGCTTCTCAGTTTACAGTATTGAAATAGCATTGTTCTCACGGACCATATCACCATACTGTGTCATTTGTCATCTGTGATTCTGAACACGTTGAAACGATGTCTTAAACAAGGTTCAGAAGGTGCAGACTCTTACTCCAAACGAAGTAATTTATACGATGTTGAATTTACCTAACGAATTAACGTCGCCAAAACGTCTATATAACGTCTAATTCCAGTAGATGGGCCACTAGGGACTACTATTTAATTTAAACTATTCCAGGGGGCAAAAGATATCAGACCGGCATCAAAATGACATAATGTTTAGTGACTGCTCACTAGTACTTTTCTTTCTGACTGACTCGAGACACAATTTGATCACATAGTTCAGTTTTGAGCTCAGATGGAACTGTTTTGAGGGGAAAGTTCGGTTATGCAAGAAGAGTCTGATGTTTTGTGCATGTTGCTTGAAAATTGGGGATTGTGTTTAGAGTTTAGAGAAAAGGAGAGCAGCGTTGCGTTTGCTATAAAATAGCTCCACCTAGCGCGCCAACATCGAACTAAAATCCCAGCTGGGTTCAGTTACACATTAAACCTGTTTATTTCCCTTGTCTTTCGCATGTGATTTTGCTTTCCTGGTATTTTATGGTTGAGAAATAAGTACTGTATGGGTTGTATTTATTGAAATTGACTTGAGTGTTTTTTTGTATTTTATTTATTTCGTTTACCTAGCCTCACAGCAACACTTTGTGATTATTGTTTTTTATTATCTCTAATATGCTTCTGGGTTTAATGCTGTGTATTGTTGTTGGTTTTATTATTATTATTATTATTATTGCTTTTATTATTGTAATACTATTACCACTAATTATATATTGAATTAAAGACGGAAAAGAAGTCGAAAAGAAAATAAAGCCATTATAATTTTTTTTCACAATTGTATGTGTGTTACATTTGTATATGTTTTGTGCTAAATTTGGAAATATTAAAGCCTTGGTTAATTGCAGCAGTCCTTACAGTTTGTAACGGCCGGAACGGTAATATGGCCTTAAGCCATGTAGCAGTAGCGTGAGTGAAGTGCTGACGTTAAGGGGTGACATCAGACGGAGAACAAGAACGACGAGACCAGCATGTAGCTCCCTTAGTGTGTTTTGCAAGTACCGGTTTATTTTCTCTTTTTGTAACGATCTCCCACGGGTTACACAGACCCACGGGTTACACAGACAGGGATATACTGCCTAATAAAGGTACTTTTGTGAGCTTCCGATCAGCTGTCTGCTTGTTTTTCGGCGCATCCCCGTGGCGAATCCGGGAAGGCGTTACAAGTTCTTCCGAAAAGTGCCCGTCAGGATTGGTGTTTATATGCCACTAGGTATAGCTATCGTATACAACCGTCTGGCGGGAGGGTTTATTCAAAATAATGAGCTTTGTCTCATCCAGTAATCAGGAAGTAAGTTGATTTCTGATTTGCTGGGGAAGATTCCTTCTGCACAATGACGTTCGTTTGCGTGCGCAGACCAGGCGCACAATGAGCCCATTTGAGACGGTAAGATAAAACTTGAATATTCCGTGACCTGAGAAAAACCAGATAGAAGTGAGTCCCCAGCAATTTTATGAACAACGTAGTAAGTTTGTTCGTTAAAACGATTGCGTGCCGTTTTGATTGGCAAACAAGCACCTGTTTGTAGCACAATGTATATGTGGGGTCCCTGTTAAAATAATTTAAGTTTAGAGAAATGCCCGTTTCAATTGTATTTTGTATTTGTTCGTGTTATTGCTTTTATATGTTCATCCTTAGGTTATTTTTTTAATTAATGTCGATTTTTGGTAAGGCAAATAAGAGCTGCAGAAGAATATTGCACAGGCACGGGCGTGGCAGCACCGCGGGGGGTCCTGTGTGTGTGAGGGAGAGCAGCGCGGGCAGAACGGGAAAAAGTTGATGTGTTTTCTGGACCGCGAGTTGTTGCTTTTTTATTTGGAAATAAAACAGTTCATAACCAACCCACACGTGTGATGACCTTTTCACGCGTGTGCAACATATAGTAGCCTTCGTTTGCGCCCTCAGACAACAAGCAATATATATATATAATGTAAATGTAATGTAAAAGTAGCGTTCAATAATCACCATTACATATAAAAATAAACATACCAAGAAACAGTATTATGTACAGTTGAGGACAAACTTATTAGCTCCGTTTAAAAGCACACACACGCACTCGCGCGCAGAATAAAATTATTTTTCGGGAGCATTCACGGTCTGCAGGTTATAGCACGCTGCTTGAAATCGTGCGTCGGTGTCCGACACGTGCGTCCAGTATCATTACGCCCACGAGATGCACCCCAAAATACGACAGAAATAATGCAAGATCTTTCCTTTATAATATTTAAATGATCGCGCACATCTAAGTTTTGCTCGATACGAGCAGAGTTTTCTCTTGTCGTGACCACGGTTTTGCGGGACGACTTTCACAGTGCTTGAGAGACACATCTTCTCTGCTGAAGACAAACTACTGCCAGATTTCAGAAGTGCCCTTATTTAGGCACCAGTTCGTCCCAGTAATCTTTAAACACGCATCTAATTCTGCCCTCTTCTCGCGTTGCTCGCTCAGGTTCACGTTTCAGCCGGTCTAGCCAATAGTATCGCATTTTTTTTTTTATTGCAAACTTCCGTGATACAAGTATCTAATATCGCGATAACAGTATTTTTGCGTTATATCGTTTGGGCCAGTATCAGTTGTGTCGGCGTTACCGTGGCTAATTTTTGATCGCACAATAAAAAATAATCACCCCAGTAATCTATTCTCAAACCCGGCAACGTTCATCCAAGTCGTAGCTGAATCCTCCAGCTAGCCTGGCCCCAGGCTACCTGTTACGCCAGAGGACGCCGCTCTGGGGAGCTACCGAGCTCATCACCCCGAGCTCATCACCATCACCTGCCGAGGCTAATCAGCACTCCGAGCGACACTGCAGTAAAAAAATCCTCTTTGCTCCATGGAAAATTAAACTTTAAGCTGCTTCCAGACGGAACCATCGACAAGCGAAAGGTAATTTGCACTCTGTGCGATTCGGAGTTTGCTTACTGCCGGAGCTCTAACAGTCTGAAATACCACCTGAAGGCCAAGCACCGGTCGGCGACCCCACTTACAGGCAACCGTCCAGGCGGACCATCATGAGAATTCACGACCAGCATGCCGCCGAGAGAGTCACCAAAGCCGCGAAGCTAGAGGAGGCTCATTGGGTAGCGCTTTCAGTCGACCACTGGACCTCCATAAGTAACGACAACTACCTGTGCGTGACTGCACACCTGATCGACTCCGGCTGGGACCTTCACTCCTTCACATTAAGTGGGTCGGGTTCAGTGTCTTTTTTTATTTATTTTTTTCAAATTGACATTATCAACCAGTTTCGACAACCACACTGATTGTCTGTTCATTAGGCGTGATGAAGACAGAGGAGCGCCACTTTGCCGAAGCGTGCACTAATCAGTTCATGGACGTGGCCAAAGACTGGGGGATCGTTGACAAAGTCAGCACAGTTGGCACAGACAGTGCCCCGAGTATGGTGGCAGCGGGGAGGCTACTGCCCTTCGAGCACATCCCCTGCGTTGCGCACATCGTGCAGAGGGCTGTCGTCATCTCCCTCCGGGAAGGTGGATTCGAGGCTGCACTGACTAGAGTCCGTAAAGTGGAGGGACATTTCAGGCACAGTCTGGCCAACTTGGATGAATTGAACCTCCAGCAAGCCTCACTCGGGCAGGATCACGAGTCCCGACCCTGGTGGAACTCGATCCTGGAGATGATAAGGCGAGTGCTTCGTAACAGGGAAGCGCTCCAGGCAACACTGTTTCAGCAGAAGCACTGCCTGGCCCTCCCGACGAGCGCCGACTACGAGAGACTGTCCAGGCTGGAAGCAGTGTTGGAGCCTTGTAGGTATGCCACGCGTAAAAGCCACGCGGACCAGCGGGTCGTTAACCAAGGCTCTGCTTCTGTCTGCCTCTAGGTACGAAGTACGTCTCCTGCTCTGTGGCACATCCCACCCTGTGCCACCTACAGCGCACCACGGAGGACAATGATCCCGCCTACATCGGCCGGTTCAAAGCTGCCTTCTTTAAGGACCTGACCCAGCGGATGGAGAACTTGAACCTGGAATGGCTCAAGGTTCGCAGAAACTGACCAGGGGGAGCGGCATCCATTGAAATGTGTACTGTTCTCCTTTTTCCTCACTTCTCGTTTATTCACCCAAGGTTGCGACGGCTTTGGATCCACGTTTTAAAGACCTAAGATGCCTGACCAGGGCAGAGAATACCGTCAAGAGCCTGCTGCCTTTCTGGATCCGTGTCTTCTGAAATGGTGGCTTTCTAACGCGGCCACATTTCGTCGCGTGGCCGCAGTCGCCCAAAAGTGCCTCGGGACTCCTGCCACAAACGTTCCGTGCGAGAGACTTTTTTCTCTCGCGGGCCATATTGTGCTGAGAAGGAGAGCCAATTTGTCACCGGAAAACGTGAACTATATACACAGTACTATAGTGTATATATATATATATATATTATATATATCAGAATCTGATTCTGATTCTGATATATATATATATATATATAATATACACACACACACACACACACACAGAATTTCTTCAATGAAATGCATTCATAATTGCATTTCATTCATTCATATTTCACAGAATCCAGAAGAGAATCTTCAGCAGCACAGGTTTGAAATGGTGCTGGTTCTGTTCAGTGGGTTTATTTGCAGCTTTGCTGTTTATCTATGTGTTATATTGTTTGATTGAAATATTAGACAAAAGACTGGTTTTGTAACAATAAGTGCACAATGCAGTATACGCATGTTAGATCTTCTCAAAACTCTGTACATGAATGTCTTGGTGAAATAAAGGCATTAAAAATAAAATCAGATAGACGATCAAGTGGAAACAGACTCTGAAAGACTAAACCTGAGAGGCTTATCTGTAATTACTTAGTGTTACTTAAAAAAAACTATTAATTCACTAACTACTGGTAGAACAAAATTCATGGGGGTAAAAAAACCCTTTTAACATATCAGTGTTTCTAATCTTTTGCAATTATTGTTAAATATTGACCTGTGAACGTTCTTATTTGGGGAAACAAAAATCTTGTCTTATGTCGAGAGACTGTTCTAAAACATTTGGCAATGCTAAGATTTTCTCAGTTGATTGTGGATTTTAAAACATTGGAATGGAAAATGGATCAGATTTAGATAGAAAAACAATCAAAGCTGATCCATACAATTAACACAGTTCACACAATATTGTGAAAAACACAAGAAATTATTTTTAAATTACCCTAATTTTTGTGCTTCACAGAGAACGCCAGAAAGTTACAGATCTGCAGTTCTTGATATTTTAACCGATTCGACTCCAGCCATCAAAGGTATATAGATAAACTCTGTTTTTAATACCTTGAAATCTTCCCATGTTCAAATCTTCAGTCTCTCTGAGCCTTATGGCCTCACACACACACACACACACACACACACTTCAGCCTGCCATAAAGACGAGAGGAAAAAAGTGAGTGAAATGGAGAGACACAAAGTCACTCACGCTCTCACTCAATCGCGTACACACACACACACACACACACACACACACACACACACACACACACACACACACAACACACACACACACACACAGAGACAGGAGAAAAGCAGAGCTGCACACACAGGCAGCCAAAACACGCAAAAAACATTTTTCCTCTAGTAACACACAATTGCATCAAGTAAATGACTTAAAAAGCTCCGTACAAAATTTTCACAGCAATGTGTTTCGCAAAACACTGAGTGAATCACTAATTTGCTTAATTTACACCCAAAAAGCACTTTTTGATACAATAATATGATTAATGACTGGTCTTTTTTTTTTTGTTCTCTCCCCAGCGAAGGCTTCTGAACACTGCAGCTGTCCTGCATTCCCCTCATTAATCACGGACTCTCTGTGACACCTGAAGTTGCCATTCTGGACACTATTTAAACCATGCTTCTTTCACCATTCAGTGTCTGTTGTCGTCTATGTAACTTCACGTTCAAATCTCTCATACACAGACTGTTGTCGTTCAACATCCTCTGTCGTCTTCTTTTTTATCTCGGCCTCGTCATCATCTTGTCTTCATAGTTCACTCATGGTTAGTAAGTGTTCACTATCAGGGCATTAATTCACATTTTATTGGAACCACTCCCATCTCTGTTTAACTTTTTCACTTCCGCTATAGGTCGTCTCTTTTATACCTTAAGCTAGAGTGTGACAGAACAACAGACCAGACGATTATGAAGCAGGACGGTGGAGCTGGGGCTTCGAGATCACTGGGGCTACTGAGAAGTTTAAATACCCATTACCCCTGGTTTCTGCCGCTCATTGAAAATGGTCTCTGGGAGCTTCTCCTATGCTGGAAGGTCATTATCTCGTAATTTGACCTGAAATGTTCCATTTGTGTTTTGGTCCACGATGAATACAATCTTTTCTGAGTACCTCCATTTGTTTTGTTTTTGCTCATCTATCTGGATAATTTTCTTATTTCTCTCCAGATCCAATCCCTCATGTCCGCCATGTCTCGCTCATCTTGGATCTTTTACACAAACATACTGTTCCTAAAGCTGGAGAAGGGTGAGTTCCACGTGACCACCACTCACTTCCTCGGGTACGTCAACTCCCCTTAACAGATCCAGGTGGACTAGGAAAAGGTTTGAGCTGTCTGAGAGTGGCCTAAACCAGCGAGCCTTCGAGATCTCCAACGTTTCATGTGGTTTTTTAATTTCTATAGGAGCTTTATTGCTAATTACAGTCATGTATGTGGCCGCCTAACTATTCTCAAGCACAAACCCTGGCTGCTGGCTTGGACGACAGAGTCTGAGGAGACCTTCAGTCCGCTCCTATCCTCAAGCATCCATACCTCGTCTTTCTGTCCTGGTGCGATCAGGGTCTCATCTTGCTGTAGATTTTATCACTGCCTTTCCCAACTCTAATGGTTTTCTCTTGTGTGTTTGTAGCCGTGGACAGATTCTGAAAAGCCTGCAAGCCATCTTAATTAAAGGTCTTCCCAAGCTGAAGTGTTTTCCTGTCCATGTGTTCAGAAACTTCCAGAAGACAGATTCCGGCCACAGACCTCAATTTCATCTGTTTTTACTTCTACATCATTTATAAAATACAAATACAGCAGCAAGCTAGAGTTAATAACCCTATGTGATTTGTTATAGATGATAAATTATCATTTCTGTGTTTCAGAAAAAGGTTTATAACCTGCTGGTTAACGTCCGTAGTTGCTCAGGAAAACGCAACCAACCACCTCAGACGCAATAGATAGAAACTGTTGGGGTTTTGAAAAATAACAGTTACTCACTGAGTGAATCAAAGTTTGTCTCTGACTAATAAGTATTATTATTTTTTGTTTTGTTTAGCCTCTTCACTGGTGCCAAAGGGTTCATTTCCATATCAAGGTGAGAAGAGGCAAGTGTAGAGCAGTAAAAGGGTAAAGCCTATATGTGTAATGTCTACAAGGTTTTAACTCCTGCAATCTAAAAACAAAAAACGAGGGTAATTTTAAGTTCTAATTTTCCCATTTAAAAAATTTAAAATGCAATAATATTGAAAAAAGTTTCTCCACAAAAGATTTTATAATGTCTATTAGAGCTGCACGATTCTTGATAAAGTGAGAATCACAATTTTATTTTCCTGAGATCAATATTCTGGAATTAGTTGTTGTTGTTTTTTTTTAAGCTTTAATGCTGAACCACAGGTTAATAATTTAATTTAATGTAAAAGTAATGTTGTAAAGGAAAAACAATTCTTCTAGAACCCTTTTTACATCTGCAAAATCTTTCAACTAATTGTTTTTTTTAGGACCTGTCGTGGTGGGTGGTTACGACGTCCGCGGCGACGTTTTTGCAATGGATTTGTGCTCCTTTGCAATGGATTCGCTTTGACCAATCAGAGCAAGAGGTCAAAGTCAAACTATTTGTCTAAACAATTTGTACTCAAGCAGAAGCGATTTGCACGCACAGCAGTGCTCACACAAAACTCTTTTTGGCTCTAATTTGAATCCATAGACATACTGAAGTGCCTGTTATCTTGAGAGCAGACGAGGTTGGCTGAGTCGTCTAAATGCTGGATTAAGCTCACAGCAGGTGTGGAATAAAAATAAATAAATTAAATGATAACTGTCTTTCATGGTTCCAATTGTATCATTTAATATGATAAACAGACATTCTCGTTTACTAACATGTGGGACAAACTGTAGGTAAGAATTTTAATAGTGTATTCCTGTGCCGATGCAGTCATGAATTGGTGTGGTCTGCTGGAGCAGCAGCATGTCAGGCAAGGACATGAAGAGACTGGACAGTGTAACGGCCGCAACGGTAGTGTAGTGACGTGCTGACGTAGGGGGTGACTTCACGTCAGACCGAAACGAAAGGTTTTTGGTTACATCTTTGGTTTGCTTTTGTTTTATTTAAATGTTTAGTAACGCTCTCCACCGGGCTGCACGCCGGGCAGCACGAATGGACAACACTGCCCATTAAAGGTTTTGGTGAGCTTCCCATCCTCTGCCTTTTTACTTTTCGAGACACCCGTGGCCGACGCGTTACAACAGGATCATCAAAAAGTCCAGCTCTGTTCTAGGCTGCACTCAGGACACAGTGCAGGAGGTGGGTGAGAGAAGGACCCTATAAACTATCATCCATCCTGTACTCTCACCCACTGGTGGACTCACTGTCTGCTCTGGAGAGCAGCTTCAGTGGCAGACTGATCCACCCCCGATGTGTGAAGGAGAGATGTCGCAGATCTTTCCTGCCTGCTGTGATAAGATTCTACAATTTTGTGGTTTGTGTTTGTTTATTATGATGTGTGTGGTGTGTTATGGTCATCTTTATTTATTTAAATTGTGTTTCTACTCTTGTGACATGAAACTTCCCCGCTCTGGGACAATTAAAGGACTTTCAATTCAATGAAGTTTGGTCCAGGCTCTACTGAGGACTGCAGTGACAGACATACACAATCAGTCTGCCATAGACTGGAGAACAGGAGAGAGACCAGAGAAGCCTCGCAAGGCAGCCACGACACTTCTCGCTATTTTTTTTTCACTGCACACCCGCCTCACAATAATATTTGTTATCTCTGGACAAAAATGTGGTGTGTATGCATTTTGTAACATGGGGTTTTTGTTAGCAAAGACATTTGCAAGTTTGGTACTGAAGAATGTTTGACTAAATAAAGTTTGATGGTTCAACAAAGGTTGCTGTTTTTTAAATTTGTTTGGTATAAAATTAGTGTATTTTAGAAAGCGTTTTACACTTGTATATAAAGTAGCTATGTGAACATAATAAATTAGAATAGTATGAAGTATATTTTGGACTGAGTAACGATCTCTGTTAAAATTGACATCACATCGACGTTAAACCTCGACGTCTGAAAATCGTCTGGAATCTGGTATTCATCCTAATTTCGATGTCTGATTTAGATTTGTGCATGAACCTTTCATGAAAACTTGCATGGAAACTTTTGTTTGTACTGTACCTTTTGTATGTTTGTACATTGACTTTTGCATGCTCCTTTGGAGCATATTTCTTCGTACATTTTGAGTGCGATGTCCTCCACATATGGTTCAAGGTGCCATGTTATTTTTGTATAATACATTACTCCTGCAATCCAATTGAGAAAAAACTCATCAATGTCAATTGATGTTGAGCTCGGCATAGCGCACGCCATGGTAAACACCAACGGTCAACTATCGCGCTCACGCTCGTGCACAATCACAAAACAGAATTCCTCTAGATCGTTGCACTTAAGAATGTATTTTATTAATTATATTAAATTAAATATATTTCTTGCAGTAAATTGATTTCGTATTCTTTTTAAATCAATTTATGCATTCTATATAGCGATAGCGATTCTATAGTAATTATAATAATGAATCATAGACAGAGTTAAGTATCTCAGTTGGACTCTCGCAAGGACTTGTACGCTAAGTTCGTCCGCTATTTATTTATACTTTAAAAAGAGTATTAATAAACGAATGCATAAAAGCAGAATAATTGAAACAAAACAAAACAAAACAAAACAATGGTGTTATATCGATCAACCACTAGGTGGAGGCAACGGACTTGTGGTCTCTCAAGTAAGTACGCGAATGACTTTGTCCGTCCTCGTTTCACAATTCACGGTTCCTCATTAATAATAATAATAATAATAATAATAATTGAACCTTTATTAGTCTCTCATGGGGAATTTTTTCTCTGCATTTAACCAGAGCCGCAAGGTGGGCAGCCGCAAGGTGCCAATTTGCTTTGACGTTAAGTCAGTGGCGCCATTTTACCTCACACGGATCTGGCTCAGGGCATGCGGCTGGAAGGTGAGGTCTTTCTGTTACTGATACTCTGTTAGGATTTAAGTTAGGAAGGAAGCAAAAGTACGTGAACGTTTCCCACACCGAATTGAAACTTTGCGATTTTCTGGATTATGGTATTTTTTTTTGAAAAAGTATTAAACTGACATGCTGTTGACAAGGCTGCACCTGCTTTTGGTTTAGATTTTGTGTCATATGGCTGAACGTTTTGTGCGTGCTTGTCTGGGTTATTTTTTGTTTATTGTCAAAAATCTTTACGTTTATAAATCTGTCTCAACGTTATATTTTATGAATGTTTTTAATAGTCTCTATAATTCACTCTATAACTCAGTGCAAATAATACTGATTTATTTTACAATGCAGTCATGTGTTTTTATCCAATTTAATGTATGCTTCTGATCCATTTCAAAATAAAACTGTAGTGAACTTTTAAACTTAAGGAAATTTAGCACAAATAAACTAGCAAGATGACAATGTTTTTTTTTTTTATTTCAATATATTTTAGCAATTTTAACCCATGTTCCTCCAGTGCCAAGCGAAGAAAGTTCATTCGAGATTTCAAGTAATGCCTCTGATGGCACTGTTCTCCTGATGACAGCCCTACAAGAAAGAGGAGAGCTGATGATGAAGCAGGAGCTGTGAGTATGTGTCTTGTTTTTTTATTTTAATGTAAAAATTAAGTGCTTTGTTTGTTATTCTGACAAAATCACACGTGTCAGGAACATCGCATAATGAAACTAATAAGCAAAGGTTTGTGTCAAGTGCAATAAATGCACCAAAGGCTTCTGTCTAACCATCAGAGTAATGTAAAATTTGTGCTTCATTTAAATTTAAAGTAAGTCTCAGTGTAAAGTAAATACATTTCTTTAAAGTAAAGTAAAAATGTGCTTTGGATGAGAAGACCTTGTGTCTTGAATTGGCCAATGAGAATTGGCTTTTTGTTGAAAAGACAGCAGCTAGGTTTTCAGAGAAGTGGCCAACAATTTTTATGCAGAAAGCGATTCAGCAGAGCAAAGGACCTTCACCCCAACCAAGAACTTCAGGACCTGATTTTGTGCAGAATCAGCTGTGGACCCCGAATTGTTCACAATCGACGGTAAACTGATTTTTATCAAACTAATAATATTAATATGTTACTTTGATAACGCCAGAGGGAATTTTTTTTTGACAGCAGCATACATGGGGTAAACACTGATACGTTCCTACAGGATGCATGCTACAATCAAAAGACATATTGCACACACATTACACACAGCGCTTGTAAACATTTTGAGCCAGAGGATCAAACATCTCTGGTCTATATAAATACGACGCCTGCGACATCACATGTAAGTGGTCGACGTTGGAAGTGACACAACTGTGCAGTTTTTGTTCTGGAATTTCTGACAAGATCAGTTTTACAATTCCCAAAATGCATTATGGCCTAACTTCACAAGTGTTTGTGCCACCCACTGGGAGGAGCTATATGGCAGCCAATGAGAAGCGAGTGGGACAGTCAAACTTCAAACGAAACAATTGACAGACTTTGTTCGACGCATTAAGACGAATTGACATAAGCTAGAAGTTTGGAGATTATGACCTTAGTTTTTAGTTGTTAGGAGTGAGAGAAATAACTAGTTTACGTTACTTGTCTTAGTGCGTCTTGTGCTGACGTTTTTAGAAAAAAACAGTTCGGCGAATGCAACTTCTGGTGTGTCGGTGAGTAATTTGTGCTCAGATACTGAGAAAAAAATAACATACTTATAGAACATTTCCAGTGGAATATATTTAAAACTAAGTATTCAATTACCAAACCAAGAACAGTATCAATTTTAAAATAATCATCGTCATGATCAAAATCATAAATATTAAAATTCCTGTCTGTTTTATTTGTCATATAAAATAATCTCACACTGCACTCTGAGTGAGAAACTAACTCTGGTAATGTGTTGTGTTGTGTTGAGGTGGATGGAGGCCTGTCTGCAGGAAGATCTGCCCGTGCCGACAGAACTGGAGGAAGGGCTGAGGAACGGTGTTCTGCTGGCCAAGCTGGGTCACTGCTTTGCCCCGGACATAGTTCCTCTGAAAAAGATATATGATCTGGACCAGGAACGCTACAAGGTGTAGAATCCTGTTTCCCAGACGACATGGTTGCTTGAGACCTTCTGAAATCAGAATCCAAGATTTTAGTTTACATTAAGAGTCATCTTCTTCTGTGTGTCAGGGTGGCAGGATGTCGGACACACATGCACAGCACGAGATGGAGAAGGAGTAACAATAAACAGTTTATTCTCGGCAACAAATGACAATGGTCAATACAGGCAAATCCAACAACAAGACAAGACTAGACATGAAATAAACGTTGGATGACTGGCAAAAAGCACAGACGATCTGGCAGAGTAACGAGAGCTAAACCGCATTTAAATACACTAGAAAATTGTACAATAATCACTGATACAAAACACCTGGGTAAACATGGCAATCACGACAATGATGAGCTAAGTTGGCAGCGATGCGGCGAGCTTCAAAATAAATGTCTGTCTAACGTTCAAAATAAAAGTCTGTTATGTCAAGTGCTGGGATGCGTGACACTGGTTTTCAGGCCTCTGGGCTTCAGTTCCGTCACACAGACAACATTAACCACTGGAGGAAAGCCATGATGGAGGTCGGGCTGCCGCAGATCTTTCACACGGAGACCACAGACGTCTACGACAAGAAGAACATGCCTAGAGCCGTTTACTGCATCCATGCGCTAAGGTCTAGAGGTTTATCCTTCATCTCCCAAAGTCCACCTCTCTGAATTAACACTCATTTTTGTTCCTTTCAGTATCTGTTCCGACGGGGCCTGGCATCTCAGATCCACGACCTCTGAAGGAAGGTGAAGTTCACAGATGAGTACCCGTATATATACCCTATAAGTACCCTATAATATTAGCAGGTCAACAGACTTGAGTGTGTTGTCGTGCAGAGGAAGAGATCAACAACATGAAGCTGGAGCTTTTTGTTATTATTAAATATGGAATTCAGGTGCCAGTGTTCAGCAAGATTGCAGTGATTCTGGCCAACGAGTTATCGGTAGATGAGGCGGCTGGTGAGAGATGAAGAGAGATGATGGAATGCTGAGAGCTGGTGTGAGTCTGTTGTGTTTCCTCAGTGCATGCTGCCGTCATCGCCATTAATGAAGCTGCTGCATCCAGGAGAAGATGCCCAGGCTTCAGTCAAAGTGAGAATGGGAATAAGACATGGATGAGAGGAAAAGCTCTGGCTCAAGCTCATCGTTTCTGTGTTCCAGGGAAACGACATTTATGAAGAATATTTGACCCAGACTGAGATACAGGACGCCATCACCAAGTCAACAGTCTGTCTTATATCTTTATCTTTTCTGTACCAGTATTAGGGGTGGGCGGTATACCGGTATTAACGTGAATACCGGTATTGAGTTGTGCCACGATATGGATTTCGCAATATCGTGGATACCGTGATAATTCATTTGATTTTTATAAAAGTACATAAACCCATTAATACAGTATAACACATTAGTAGTTACAACTATCAATGACGACATGGACAATGCTAATCGAACACAGAAAGCAGTGTAACAGACTGAATTAATAGATCACACACGCGACGCGCACATGCCTGCCGCTCCGTTTTTTGCGCTGTGCCTTTTAGTTCTTTAGAAGAGCGGCTGTTTTAGTTTTAAACACTCAGGCGCGAGAAAATCTGCTTGTTTTATTTTGATCAAAGTCTGTTTTCGTTTGGAAATCATGGTTTCACATGCGCTATAAAGAAAGAGACCGGAAACAAAGCTACCGTAGGCAGCCACTCGTGCTCTCTTTCTCTCTCTCTCTTATGTTATTATGGTCTTCTAAAATGTAATGCACCCCCCCAATACCACAATAAAATATCGATTCCATCTGTACAGTAGAAAATACCGTGATATGAATTTTAGCTCATATTGCCCACCCATAACCAGTATCTTTAAGATTTACACCTCCCTGCGACCTGCGGGTCATTTCCGGCCTGTGAAGGTGTTGCATGTGCCCGCTCAGACGGTTGTTTTGTGTCTATACTTCAATTACATTTGGAAGAGTTATGAGTGTACACTATTTTCAGAATAACTTAAAATCTTTATGGAGTCTGTGAAGACCAATTTTGGAAAAACATTTTATTTAAACAGTGAACAGTGAACTTTCTAAATTTGCAAAAGGAGGACTGAAAATGCAGAGAATCAGTGTGAGAAATCTAATCTCAATTCATTCGAAAATGGTTTCCCAGAAAACTAATTATGAAAATCCATTTTTTATTTTCCTATACTTAGTATTATATTTAGTACTTGTGTTACTTGTGTTTAGTACGTTACTTGTGTCAGCAACAAAGTCAGAGAGGCCAGACTGAGATGGTTTGGACATGTGCAGAGGAGGGAGAGTGAATATATTGGTAGAAGAATGTTGGAGATGGAGCTGCCGGGGAAGAGGGCAAGAGGACGACCAAGGAGGAGATATATGGATGTAGTAAGAGAAGACATGAGGTTGGCTGGGGTCAGAGTGGAAGATACTCAAGATAGAATGAGGTGGAAAGGGATGACTCGCTGTGGCGACCCCAGATAAGGGACAAGCCGAAAGAGAAGTAGTAGTTAATATTATATTTAGTACTTTATACTACTTAAACTTTGGCCCATATTATGTAAGGGAAGCATCACTGCTTAAAACTATTCTACATTTAAATGGCATAACATTACATTTTTTGTAGTGATTATTAATTCACACTTTAGCACTTCTATATTACAATAAAGAACTTTGGACTAGGCTTTGGACTGGCTCTGATCACTGCCCTTCAGACCCCCAGTTTGATGATACGAGGACTGGTCCGAGACAACGCCGCCTGGTACCTGGAGCAGCTGAGTGCTGACCGGGAGCAGAAAGCACTGGTAGAAAGCACCTGATCTTTGTATGTGTTCTGTCGACTCCGCTGCCGAGCTCTGGTTGGCTGACATTCAGGAAGGCGTGAGACTGGCCAATCAGGACTCTCAGAAAGCTCTGAAGGTTGCGTATCTTCACACCTTTTTAAACACTCACTGCAGATTGATAGATTTTACCGCTGAATGTGTGTGCGCAGTGTGTCTGGCCCTGGCTGCTGTGAACCAGGCTGTTCGGGAGGGACGGGCACCCCAGACGCTGCGGGTTCTGCGTCTGCCTGAGGTGGCGCTGCGGAGTGTGTTGTCAGAGTGTGCTGATGGCTATCAGACTGAGCTGTCTGCTCTCCTTCATGCCAAAACACTGGAGCGTAGGTCCAGCACAATATTTACCCTAGCTCCACATTCAGATCTGCTGAAAACATCCATGACGCAACGTGAGAAAACGTTAACTTCACCTCATGTACATCTACATCTGCAGGGGACAACAAGAGCCCGTGGACCAGGACAAAGCTGCAGAATGGAAGCTGCTATTTCTTTCACCTGCAGAAGCTGGAGGGCACCTGGGACGGACCTCGGGACTTTCTGCAGAACAGCACCAGTCTGTCTCACGAGGAGATGCAGGTGATTATCTAGGGGTAAATCTGCAGACCACAGCGTGTGAAACTTCTACTCCGTTATATATCATGTGATATATTGGGGATGTCTCCATCACATTTTTTTGGATCTCGATCTGAGTCATTAAATATTAAACACGATCTGATAACAAATTCTCAGTGTTAAATAGTAATAATAGTAAATAATACAACAATGTAAAAAATATAAGAAAAAGAAAACAAATACATGCAGCTATATAAAATTATACAATTCTACTTACAGAACATTCTGACACAGCTACTGTTGTGTCTAAAAACCTTAATCCGGTTCGGTTGCCTAAGCTGCTGGAATCATTTAAAATAAATCACACAACTCGATAGGTAAAGTTAATCAAAATTACAGAGGAGAGAGCATAGACCTCTTCTTTGCCAACGTTTCTCTTCAAGTTTCTCGAGCTTATGCGCTGTTCCCAGCAAGTATGTTTATTTATTTGAAGCACAGGAGAATATAAAGTTTTAGACTGGATTGCGCAACATCAAGTTACACCCAGAAGAAAAGAAAAGAGACTGGGACCAAGCATCACATTGCAATTCGAAAAAGTTTATTTAGTCTTTGAAAAGTTATTGTGACACTAACAATCTCGTACGGGAATGGCATGCGCACCCATGCGTACAGGGGGAAGCCTCCCGAAGGTTCTTATTCTGATTAGACTTTAGATTTAACACACAGACAAATGAAGAAATGTCAAACTGACCTCATTCGCATTTCAGGCTTATTCAATATTAAATGTTTAAAACCTTTAAAATTACACTCACCCCAACAACTACAACAACATAAACTGGTTTTTATACAATTTTGTACAGTCAAACATGCTGTGTTTGCGGAAAATACAGTAATCCCTCGTTTATCGCGGTAGATACTTCCAAGCTCGACCACGATAGTTGAAAATCCGCGATGTAGACGCACAACATTTACTTATTTATTTAACACTTATTCAGGTTTTTAAAACACTTTTTTCACGTAGTATTCTTTATTAGAGTAATGTTAACAAACATCTCAGTACAAAAATGGAACGAATTCATTTCAAGCTATAAAACAGTGTTTTATTGTTTTATGCACCATGTAAAAAACGAAAAATATTTCAGTAAAAATAATACAGTATTTTAGGTGCGTAACGGAACGAAATACACATATAATATACCCCGTTTCTCGCTAGCACGCGTCCCAGCGGAGATATTAATTTTCAAAGTGTTTGAATGGGGGATATGAGGCGACGAGCGCACGTTTCCGCCCCTGGGGCTTGTGCGGTGGTCGCGGGGGGACGTCTCCGCGCCAAGACGCGTCTGCCAAGGCCCTTTCTCGAGCCGGTGCAGAGCATCCTCCGCCGAGATATGGTCGGCCGGCGGGCGAGCCTCCTAGTCATTTGCGCGTGAGATGTGGGCGGAGCTGCGGGTCGTTCGGTGGGAACGGCTCACAAATCGACATCAGCGGACCACGCGGTCGCGCACAAACATTTCAATTTATTTCTTTTATAATTTATGCATACGTAATAAAAAAAATCCGCGAAGTCATGAATCCGCGAACATAGGTAATAAAGAAATAAAGTCTGCGATGCAGTGAATCTGGGATAGTAGCAAGGGATTACTGTATTCTGGTCAGTGTTGGGAGTAACGCGTTACAAAAGTAACATATTACACTAATATATTACTTTTTGCTGTAACGCGGTAGTGTAACTTATTACTTTTAGTATTTTCAGTAATATATTACTCGTTACATGCAAGTAACGCTTGCGTTACATCAAATCTTTCACTTTCAAGACAATAAATCAAGAATTTAATATTTCCTGTTTGCAAAACAGACACGCACGTCATTCTTTCTCTTTTCGCTGGTGGAGCGTTGGATTTTGTAACGCTTCTCTGAGCTCGAGGTCCGCTGCTATTGGCTCTGAGCTCGAGAGCCGCTGCTATTGGCTCTGAGCTCGAGGTCCGCTGCTATTGGCTCTGCCTTATTCGCTCTAACTGCGTACTTGCTTTTGCGGCAGATTTGATAAAAATGGCAGACGACAGTACGTTCGGCAGATGGTCTTACGCGCATAATTTCACTTTTCTTAAAGACAAGACCAAGAACATTGTTGTAAAATGCAACATCTGTGCAAAAGAATTATCTACTTCAAAAAATAGCACCAGCAATCTAAAAAAACACCTCGAACGGTGCCATCCGACGGCTCGACCTGGGAAGAGGATGAGAGAGGAGAGTGAGCCAACGCAACAGAAATTAAGTTTCTCTCGGTCTTCCATCATGCCACTTGAACCTCGAGAAGTCAGAAGACTTGTGGCCGAATATGTCATTGAGGACATGTTACCATTGTCAACGGTGGAATCGCCTGCTTTTAGAAAGCTAGTTGGGAAGATCCCTGTGACCAAGATCGATGACAAGGTAAGCTAACAGTTATCTTGTTTAGCACACAATATGCTAAACTTAATAGGCAATTGTGTCGTTTAAAGACTTTCATTTGTATTATATATATATTTAATATATATATAAATATATAATATCTAAAAATATATGGCAAAATGTTAGTTTGTATTTAGAAAAAAACAAGGATTCAATATATATGTAATACAATGTAAATTGTGTAGTCAAGCATTGACAATATCATTGTCAGTTATCAGCTGACCAAACTAAATTATCATTGTGATTGTATGCTCTTGCGTCTGATCAGAACAGACAATAAATATTGAAATGTGTCATTTTGCAGATCATGATTATATCATTATATGCAGAGTTTTATATTATTTTATTATTGTTAATATATTTTATTATGGTATTAATAAAATGTTTTGTTTTTTTAGCATGTGCTTCCATGCAGAAGAACATTTGCCAAAGAACTGGACAGAAACTATACTGCCATGGAACAGGAGCTTAAAAAACTATTAACGAACAGCAGTATTTGTCCACAACTGCAGACATTTGGACTGCCTACAACAAGAGTTTTTTGGGAGTGACTGTTCACTGGATTGATTCAGAGACACTACATAGGAAAAAGGCTGCTATTGCTTGCCGGAGGTTTCGAGGCAGGCACACTTATGATGCAATTGCATCGGAATTAGAAGATGTTTTTTCCCAGTATGGATTAACTGCTGAGAAAGTGACAGCTTGTGTGACTGACAATGGCAGCAACTTTGTTAAAGCTTTTAAAGAGAACCAGCGATTAGAATATGAGGAGGATGGAGAAGAAGAGTTGGAGGAGGAAGATGGGGAAGTGGCCTTCACAGACCTCCACAACACTCTAACAGAAGGACCAGAAGAGGATCCCGAACAAGGGTTGCGTGTGCTGCCTGTTCATTACAGATGTGCAGCTCACACACTTAATCTCATTGCAAACAATGAGATTAGTAAATGGCTGTCATCCAACTCCGAATCCAGGACTGTTTACCGCAGTTCAACAGCTAAGTGTGCGTCTCTCTGGACTAAAGCTAGCCGGTCCACTATTGCATCTGATTGCATAGAAAAGATCAGTGGAAGAAAGTTAGTACCCTCTGTCACTCGGTGGAACTCATTTTATGATGCCTATGTTCGGATCATAGAAATGTCTCTATCCGACATTAACAATCTATGCACACAGCTTCAAATAAAATGTATGAATGACAGGGAATACCAGTTTCTGAATGAATACTGCTTGATTATGAAGCCTTTCAGCACTGCACTGGACATCCTTCAGGGTGAGGAAACATGTTTTTATGGGACACTTCAACCAACACTTGAAGTGCTAATAGCCAAAATTGTATCATTACAACATGGACTTTCACAAATGACCACTGGGTTGCCTGAAATAATAGTGGGAGCAATTAAAACCCGCTTTGCCAAAACGATTGATTCCAAGGAAGCCTTACTGGCCACCGTCTCGCTGCCCAAGTTTAAACTGCGCTGGGTAAAAGAGGAAAGCAGGAGAGATCACATCAAGTACCTCCTCACCACAGAGTGCCGCTCCCTAACAATAGAAGAGCCAGCTACCTCATTAACTGATGCTCCTCAATCTGCTGCAGTCACCTCGCGTGAGGATGACTTCTTTTCATTTGATGAACAGCCCAATGACAGGGCTAACACACAAATGTCTGTGGAAACAGAGGTGACATCTTATTTCAATTCTGATCCTGTAATGGAAAGCCTGCATCAGTTTCTAAGGATTAAAAAAATTGCACTTCGATATAATGCACCAACACCATCCAGTGCACCAGTCGAAAGACTTTTTAGTCTTGGGGGTCTAGTTCTTGGTAATCGTCTTGGTGATGGACGCTTTCAGCGCCTTATTCTGATGCGTTTTAACAACTATTTTAGTCAGAGCGGTGAAATGGAATAGCCTAGCCCCCACCATAAGCATAAATACAGGCTTGATTTCCTTTTACCATGTTCAACTGCACTTTTTATGTTTGACCATTACTGATGTTTATTGAGTTTGATTATTGAACAATGTTTTCTGTTCAGCCTTGTGAGCCCAAAACACTTTAATTTCAGTTTTGTATTTACAAAGCCTTTTTTATTTTCTTTTTGTTTCTTGTGTGACTTTTAAGACTTTTAAGAGCCATGTTTCCTGTTAGGCCTTGCAGGCCAAAGTAAATAAAAAAAATCTTTGTTTTTCTTGAAAAGTAGTTTTGTAGTTTTAGCCTTGTTAAGTGAAGAACATTTAAGGTAAGACTAGTTTTTTAAGAGGCACTGAAGTTGTTTATGTTTGTGTAAGTTATGTAAGTTATGTTTGATCTGTTTTTCTTCTGAGCACTTGGGGTGTTTAGCCTACATGTTAATTTCTGTTCACTAGAATGACAATGTTAGGCAATGACAATGTTCTCTGCAATTTATGGCCAGACAGTTTTGTGTGGTCACTCATTCTAAATGAATAAAAAGACCCTGAAGTTTACACAGTCCTGTTGTGTCTAATATGAATATTTCCCAGGTTATTCACATATATTGTCAGGAAATTGCTTTGTATCTACCATACTTTTAACATTTTGCCAATTATAAACTATATTGCTATTGGTAGCTTGGAAAGGCCACAGTCATTAGGCTACATACCATCACCTTCTACTGGATATAAAACATACATTTTGTTAATTTCGGATGTTAATTTCTGCTCCTGTACTGTAGTTATTTTGGTGAAAGTAACTTAAAAGTAATACAAAAGTAATGTAATATATTACATTTCCGAGAAAGTAATATTGTAATGTAACTTATTACTTTTTACAAACAGTAATAAGTAATATGTAACATATTACAATTTCAAAGTAACTTGCACAACACTGATTCTGGTCTAGTGTATTTTAGCCAAAAATAAAATCATCTTATGCTCATACATTTTATCTTTTAATCAGTATTTAAAAGAAAGTTTCCTTTGATGTAACTGAACAGCACCTTCTGTGATTGGCTTGAAATAATTAGTTGATTTCTGGGGTCGACAGTATAAATGGCCCGGACATACTTTTAAAACTAGGGATGCACCGAAATCCCTAAATCCGAAAATCCGAAATCCCGAAATCCTTCTCTTCCGGACTTCGACACGAGCAGACGTGTCTTTCGCTCTCTCCTGCTCTGCTATCTTTTGCTCAAGGCTTTTGTCTTTTTTCTGGAGCTCTGCTGATTTTGCTTTCAAAGGAATATGAAGCTTCTAAATTGGTCACTGAGCGCTTTTGGAAAATGTTTTCCCCAAAGAAGGAACCTCACGGGGAACCGACCTGACCTCATGGGACACTCGCTGCTGGGTGCGTCCGAGTCTCAGCGCTCGAGCTGCCTGGAATCGTTGTCCTCTGAGGATGTGGAAGATCGATTTATGTTTTGGCTTTTCACCGGACTGATACAGATTGGCGGAGGTATCACTCTGGTGTATCAGAAGATTGGGAAAAGCCGTGGGAGGCATCATTGGCTGCCCGGCCGAACACGGATCTAAAGAAGACCCTGGAGGTGCTGAATGTGCGGACATCGGGATGACATCAGCGGTTTGTCTCGGTTCGATGGACTAAATAGTAACATCTTAGCCACGCCGAGGAAGGACGGAGACGTACGGACAACATCAGGAAGCAGAGTGACCGTCGGCTGGCTCTGACGGTTGGACTTTTTCTGCAGGACTTCAGGAGATGTCCACACTTCTCCACATTGTCAGGAGTGATTTCCCTCAGTGACTGTCATGATTGATTATGATTCTGAAATTACCCATGAATCTGAAATTGTTTTTATTGGCTTTGAATTGTCTGTAATCCTCCCCCACCCCCACCCCAACCGTGGCTGGAGAACGCAGGATCAGCTCGGGCTTCTCTTCCAAGGCCATCCTGACAGTCTGTTATGTCTGTTGGAGACTGACTGCAACATTTAACAAATACTGATAAGTGCACTCACACGGCTGCTCACATCTTTCCCTTTTCTGTCAAATTCCTCATGTGTCTCAAGAAAAAGTTTCCAGCGCACGTGACCTGTGCGTAACGTAGTCAAATGTAACCTTGTATGTCTGCAACTGTTTGTTTGTAATGCTCTGCAAATGCTTTTTGTTTCATAGAAGAATGGCGGCGCTCTGGTACATGTGCTGCGGCCCTCTCTCTTGTGAAATTTCCCCACTGTGGGACTAATAAAGGCTATATTCATTCATTCATTCATTCATTCATTCATTCATTCAAATGAAAATTCTTGACCGAAACCGAAAAAGAGGAAAGGCTGGCCGAAAACCGAAACACTGAAAGAATTGCATTTATTGCTATGATGGTGTACTAACTTTACTAAAACAAAGGCATTGCAATTGCATAAATTAATAATGAAGTTTCAAAGAATAAATGAAATAAAATGTTACAAATATGCAAATATTTATCAAGCTAATTGCAACACTGAAGAGTAAAAAATATAATTCAAACTAAAATGTTTAACTTGACCTACTGGCCTGCTGAAATGTTGTAAAGTTGAATGTTCCTCCATTAAAAATTGCATTTAAGTTTAAAGTGCATTCAGAACAAGTGCAAAGGACACAACATTTTCCCTGCAGGTCTTAATAATAGTACAAATAGGTCGCTGTTGAGCTTGTCATCTGACTGACATTTGAGAAAGATTTGAGTCTGTATTTAAATAAGGCCAGTGGATAAGAAAATATACGTCTTGCAGAAATATACAATCTGTCACATCTAATAAAGTAGCCTAAAACAAAATAGCCTACGTATTAAGGGTGGGCGATATGAGCTAAAATTCATATCACGGTATTTTCTACTGTACAGACGGTATCGGTATTTTATCGCGGTATTGGGGGGCGCATTACATTTTGGTAGACCATATTTACATGAGAGAGAGAGAGAGAGGGAAGCACTGTCTCTCTTTTTTTCTCGCGCGCGTAAAACCATTATTTCCAAACGAAAACAGACTTTGATAAAAATAAAACAAGCAGATTGTCTCGCGCCCGTCTTTAAAACTAAAACTTAAACAGCCGCTCGCCTCTTAAAGAGACAGCGCACTAGAAAACGGAGCGCCACGCGTATGCGCGTCACGTGTGTGATCTATTAATTCAGTCTGATACACTGCTTTCTGTGTTCAATTAGCAATGTCTGTGCCGTCATTGATAGTTATAAGTTACAACTTGTAACGAAACGAATGTATTATACTGTATTAAAGTGTTTATATACTTATATAAAAATCATTCATGAATTATCACGGTATCCACGGTATTGCAAAATCCATATCGTGGCACATCTCAATACCGGTTTTAACGTTAATACCGGTATACCGCCCACCCCTACTACGTATTAGTATTATTACAGGTACCGTATTTACGCGAATATAAGCAGCCCGCCCATTTTTCAATCATAAAAAAAATTACAAAATTATTATTATTATTTATTTATTTTTATTATTATTATTACGGGACTTTTAACTCAAACAACAGGCGATGTATTGCTGCGAAGGTCAGTCAGTGGCAGTGACAACATGGGGAGAACACGTCTGAGTTATACCGTGGCTTTCAAACTCTCAGTGGTGAAGAAATGAGAGAAGCTGAAGAGTGCAGCTCAGCCGATGACGTTAGCGGTGCGCTCCTCTGAGAGCAGCAGCGAGTAAAACAAGTACGAAAACAATTTCTTATACATTGGATATTAATAGTCACTTGTTGCAGCGGTTAAAAAAAAACAAAACCATAGCTTATTATTGTTTCTAGACTACCGCTGTTTGTGCATGTCTTGCGAAAAAAAATGAACTTTATTCGCAGGTGTCAAGACAAGTTTAAAACACGCCACCTGAAGCATCTATGCATGTTCCTCGGTCGCTTCCGTTCACTTTAATGCTGTTGTGCTTGAAAAAATTGTTAAAAAGTATTAGGAAGAACGAATGTTTTAATTCGCCGGTGTCAAGATAAAACGTTTTTATCTGTAAAGATCTATGCGTGTTCCTCCTTCGCATCGTTCACTTTAACGCTTTTGTACTTGAAAATTCCTTATAAATAATATTAGGAAAGACTACATGTTTCCATTTATTTGTGATTGCTCTTTGTGAGAAAGGCACGCGTGCCATGGCCCTGCCCGCTGCACTAGCGCCGTCATTACACTTGAAATATCGAAAAATGAGCGCCTTAAAATACGCAAATTTTTGAAATCGGCGATTATAAGCATCCTTCAAGTTTTTTAGTTTCGAAAATTGGAAAATAGGGGGTGCTTATTTTCGCGGAAATACAGTACTTTTTTACAGAATTTCACCGAACATATCAGACAACCAGGGTGCAAACCCTTCAACTGTTGCAGAGAGACGCGATGTTTTCTGCGCTCTGCTCCGTCTCTGTCTTCGCGTCGGTTCTGTGCATCGTTGCTGGTATTATTTCTCGCGCGCGCTGCTTTTTATAACGAGGATCAAGTACAGTCGAGTGCAGAGGATTTGAACATATTTCTACGGATTGTGCGCTGACAGACTCTAAGCGCGGACTTTTCATAGTTTTCACCGCCACTTTGGGTGCTTTAGAGCTGCGATAAAGAAATAATGTCCGCTCCAGACGCATCAGATGAGCTGATCTCTTTAGTTTGCTGCTCAAACGGAGTAAGAAGAGAGAGAATGTTCTCTATTAAGAGCCACTGGTGTGAAGTGAATGTCGCGGGGAGCTCGTGATCTGCGCCTGCGCTATATCGCCGCTCTTTCGGTCTCTGCTTACGTCATCAACATTCGGCCGTGTTGTTTCGGTGATAAAAGTGTTTCAGCCGAAAACCGAAAATGCACCTTTTTGGCCATTTTCGACCGAAAATTTTTGGTGGCCGAATATTCGGTACATCCTTATTTTAAACTAACCGGGCCACCAGATCGGTCCAACTTTTGTCCGGTGGGGCCAGTGAAAAAAAAAAATCTAATTTGTCATTATTTACCCGCATTTCTGTTAAATCATTTAGCTCGCTAACTACCGCTGACGCGATATGTGATTCCGACAGTCTTACTATGCAACGACTTTTTGGTGCTCCGCTCCCGCCGCGGCATATCAAAGTAGTAACTTCCTTGTGAATGATCGCATTAAAATTGGGCATCAAAAACGAAAAGCAAGATTAAAAAAAGCAGCGCAGGTGAAAAAAGACAGCAACTGCTTAGCGATAATTTGTTAAAATAAATGTTTTGTAAATCACGAAACGCGAATGCGGCTTTATTTACGCTTTTCACAACTGTGCAATAACGTCAAACTTAACTATTAAACCATAATACAATAGCCAAACTACTATAATGAATATTACCCGAAGAACAGTATGACGCGTGATGTTCGTCACATTAAGACGCAGCCTCAGCACACGAAGTAAACGTTTTTAAAAAGATTTCAAACGTCTAAACCAGGGGTGGGCAAACTTTTTGACTCGCGGGCCACATTGGGTTCTAACATTTGACAAAGGGGCCGGACCGGGCTCGGGGAAAAAATACACATTTTAGGATATACATTTTTTTTTATATAATTTAGTATTTAACTTTAAATAGTGTTCATTTGTATTTCAAAATACATTCAAGATAAAAACAAAAAAACAGATTTAGCATTTTAACTCACCAGGGAAAGTCCCATTATGATATTACAATTTTCTTTTAATATCATATATCAAAATATTCAATTATATATTATCAATTTGTTTAGTTTTTTTATCCTTTTTAAAAAACTTTTTAAAATGACACAATTATAGTTCCTCGTTTATAAGAATAAAGTTCTACTGCTTAGAAAACGAAAAAGGCATGATTATTTCAATAATCATTTTTAAAATCTGAACCATCTCTTCAGTATCACAAGAAACATTAGCAAGCATTGGAAAATCTGCTGAATAGCTGCGCGTCCCGAAAAAGAGACACGTTTTTGCGCTTCTAATCATGTTATTACGGGACTCAATGTGCCAGCAAAATGCACTGAGCCACATTCACTCTTTTACTGTTTCATAATAAAGCATTTCAACTATATCTAGGACCGTGATACGTTTTAAAAAGCAAAACGAAAACATAAACATTACCGTATTGTTTTTTTAAAACATTTGTTTGCGCTTGACATGTTTGGCACCTCTGGTTTGTTTTACTAAACTTGTGTGGCTCAGTAACATTTAATTCACTGAGCAGCGCTGGTCACCGGGGATTGGGATTGGGGACAATGGCACTGACAATGGCACAGAGCAAGGTTTTAAAATAAAATAACCATTGAGCTAATGAAAACAACTATTGTAACATTGTGGCCTCCGACTGATCTCAGCGGAAGCGCTGGGTGGACATAAACGTATATGCGCAAACCTTTGTTGTTTTGTGACTGACTGTAAAAGTAAATGTTATAAATATGCTAGTACATTTAATTAACGTACATTTGTGTATATGGTTCTATTTTTAAAATGTGTTCATAAAGGGCCCATGCCTGGTGTTGTGGTAAAGAGGCAGAAGCACGAGGATCCATATGCTACTAGGAATTTTGGTGGTACTAAGAACCAAACAGGTCAGGGCAGAATCGTGGTCAGGCAGGCAGAGGGTCAGGGCTGGCGGCAAAGGTTCGAGAGATGAGAAGCCAGGCAGGGTTGGTAAAAGGAAGCTGGTTCAGGAAACGCTCGGTGATGTTGTTAGGGCAAAACAAGACTTTGCACTGGTGATTTCCATAACACTTCCTTAAATAGGTAACAGTGATGGTTCACAGCTGGGAAGAAATCAGGCTTGGATGATTTGTGCGTCTATGACCTCTAGTGGCTGGCAGAAGCATAACACCTGGTCTAAACACACGTTTGAAATATGTAATTTATTTGATGGTCTTTTATAAAACTACCCAGACATTCTGGGAGTTAGATTAAATTAAAATATATTTTTGTATTTTCAGTTATTTGGTGTTGTTGTTGTTGTTGTTGTTGTTGTTGTCGTCCTCGTTGCAAAATGATTTTGCAGTTTAAATCACTCTTTTACCTTTACTCTTGCAATTGGACGATAAACGTTTTTTTATTATTGATGTTTTTCAACTGATACCGATTCATTCTGAACAGAGCAAACCAGACACTGCAGGGGAACTATATGACAAAACTGGCAAAAACACTTAAAAATTGTAAACTTTTTAAGATTGGATGCAGAATAATTTGTGCAGCATCTCAGTCAGTAGAGCTGGGGTTGGAAACACCAGATCATGGGTTCGATTCCCAGGAAAAACAGTACAATTTTTACAAATCTTAACACATTTTTAATTAAATTAAAGGTGCTTTGGATAGAATCATTTACTGTAACTGACAGTAGGATCAAGAAAAGGATTAAAAAAATACAGATCTGGCCATTAAAAATGCGACTTGTGGTGCCCTGCAATTCGTCATGAATGATCACAGAGACTCCTGCGGCAACGGTTTCCAGTATTTTTAAAAAGTCTGTGCGCTCCATATAATATCCACCAGGTAGCGCAAGGAACAACGTGGTTGGAACATGAATAATATCGTTTAAAAAACGTTTACTGTATATTAAAAAGTAAAACAGCTAGGAAAGGTATCTGTAGGATTTAGTATTTTTATTACACACTCGCGATTTGTTAGGGTTGGAAAAAGTTTGTAACAAATTAACAATTCTTTTATAATACAAAATTTACGGATACAAAACGAAATTTACAAAGTCTGTGAAGACCAAACCATTCAATGCCAAAAACCATTGATAGAAATACTACTACAAGAACACGAGAAAATTTATATAAATAATTAACCGAAGAGATTGTTCACTGAAAACGTCTCTTCACTTCATGCCTTCACAAGCTTTTTAATACAACGCTTATAGTTATATTGGCGAACGTTCGTCACAAATACCAGCATACTGTATTGTTGAGTTGCACAGTTGTATCCTGTTATTATTTTATATTATATTATTATATATAAGACAGGGTATCCACGGGTCCTTAAAAAGTCTTACATTTAATAATGTAAAAATAAGGCCTTAAAAAGTCTTTAAAAGATTTAATTTCACATTTCAAAGGTCTTAAAAATTAAATGTAACCGACTTTGTAAAGAGGACTTTATTTCTTGGTTTTAAATACTTTTGAAATCTTTTCGTAGAACAAAATACTGTAGACGGAACCGAGCTCAACCAACCGTGTTCGCGGGGAGTCTTACACTAGCTGCGTGAACCGCTAGACTAGAGCTTTAGAGTACGGGACCCATTGAGTGCCAAAAAAATTCGCGAGCGAGCGCAGAGCGATTTGAGTGCGTGTATGGGATCCATTTAGTGCCAAAAAGATTCCCGATCGAGCGCAATGCG
Organism: Paedocypris micromegethes; assembly: GCA_028031935.1. NCBI lineage: Eukaryota > Metazoa > Chordata > Actinopteri > Cypriniformes > Paedocypris > Paedocypris micromegethes. The sequence goes on along the minus strand of CM051501.1, from coordinate 7,363,209 downwards.
ATTTGAGCGCGTGCATGTGATCCATTAAGTGCCAAAAAGATTCGCGAGCAAGCGCAATGCGACTTGAGCGCGCACGTATCGACACGCGCGCACGCTCAGTTCTCGTCTGCTCAAATTAAAATCGGCTAATAAGAGATCGGAATTAACATTTATTCATCATTTATTCGCCTTCGCGGCGACTAGTCATAAAACAGTTCTGACGAGTCACAACAAATCTACTTCAACTAGATACACTCCCATTAAAAATATTTGTAGATATCTCTAAATGAGTTTCTCCTAGTCACAATTGAATTGAAGATATCTCAAATTACTTTAGAGATAACCACAATTACATATAGTGATATCAAATCACTTTACTATCACATACCCCAGCGTGTGAACTGTGGCAGCCTTGCTGGTGCATATAATAGTGTAAATGTACGCTTAGTTCAAGTTCAAGTTCATTTGTATAGCGCTTTTCTTAGTCCGAGACCAACGCAAAGACACTAAACGGTTCGAACAACGTCGACGTCGTCTGATGCGACGTCGTCTCCTACAGCGGTTATGCGGCGTCGTCTCCTACGGTGGTGATGCGGCCTCGTATCCTACAGCGGTGATGCGCCGTCATCTCCTCCGGCAGGGGTGTGGGGTGTGGATCACGCAGGACTTCAGAAGGGCAGTGCTGAGGTCACGCAGGACCTCAGCAGGGGAGTGAAGCGAGCAATAACAAAGCCATTAGCACTATGCTCAAAGAGAAAAAATAGCAGTGATGCTACGGTGCAGGTGAGGTTCGGTTCCGGGCTACTATCTAGTGCAGCCTTCCTTTTCGTTAATGTTAGTAATTTAATATTTTGCCATTACACTTTTGAATATGCCTCATTGAAGAGATGGGTTTTTAATCTAGATTTAAACTGACTAACTGATTCTGATTCACGAATTGTGCTAGGCAGAGTGTTCCAATATTTTGGTGCTAGAAAAGCGAACAATCTTCCCCCTGTGAAGGTTTTAGAGATTTTCGGTATTACGAGCTGCCCTGAGTTTTGAGAGCGCAGAGGTCTCCTTGGCTCGTAACACGTGATGAGCTCACTGAGATACAGAGGAGCTAGACCGTTTAATGCTTTACAAGTTGTTAGGAGAATTTTAAATATAATTCTATATTTTACGGGTAAGCGATGTAGCAACATTAGCACTGGACTAATATGGTCGTACTTTTTAGTTCTGGTCAGTAGTCGAGCGGCCGCATTCTGAACTAACTGAAGTTTATCTGTTTGTCGGGCAGGAGAACCTCCAAGAAGACCATTACAGTAATCTAACCTCGCATGTATGAGTCTTTCTGCATTCGACCTAGGGAGCATATAGACGCAGCTTAGCAATAATCCTGAGGTGGAAAAATGCTGTTCTACAGACGTTGTTAACATGGGTTTCAAATGAAAGTTTATTATCAAATATAACACCTAAGTTTTTTACTGATGAAGATGAAAGTTCTAAACAGATAACGAGGATTATGTTGATTTTCTGAGATGAGTTTACTAAAATACATTGTTCTCGCAGATTTTAGGGCCTGTTTATACGCGACTGTACTGTCATTCCAAGCGCAACGAAAGACTTCTAGCTTCGTTTTCTTCCATTTTCGTTCTAACTTCCTTGTGAGACGCTTAAGATTTTTCAATTCATTATTATACCATTTGGCTTTATTTTTAATTGTTATTGGCTTTTTTTGAAGAGGCGCAACCAAATCCAGAGTATTAGACAGAGTTACGTTTAAAGTTTCAGTGATCTCGTCAAGATTTTTTCTTCTTTCCGGGACAACATTACAGTTTTTCTCAAATGCTAAAACACATTTCACAAATGATCCCTGCATGTTACCCAATGTCTAAACACAACACTCGCTTCTAAAGCTACATAAACACAACTACACCTTCTCACTTCAAAACTCAAACCTTCGTATCAAAAGAGCAGCTCGAAGCTTTAAAAATGTAAACACAATTCACATCATTGCACACTACAGCAAAACAACTGAAAACACAATTCTCGGTTGGTGAGAAGATTCCTTGATTTCACAACCGCCAATGCATATTCGTAGACATTTTGAAGTAATGGAAAGTTAGAAATCTTAGATTTCTGCAGAGGATTAGGCATTTCGATTTTTTTGTTTGACATGAGGAGTATATATCTGTAGAAAATACTGCATGTACACTACTGTAACAACTCAATGCGAAAAACAGAATTTATGCGCACAACAGTACTCTTGAAAACATGATCAGGGTGTGAAGTCCTTTTATTTACGTTATTCACACCACACACACACTGGGATGTCATCACTGGCCAGCTCCATTGCCATTAAAAGGTTCTCTCTAGTGTATGGTTGTCTGTCATAAACCTTCCATCTCCACAATGAGACAAACTACTCTGACTTTGTTCGTTCTGATAACATAAATGGGTTGTGGTCTACTACCAGTGGTAGGAGACATGGACTCGTGTCCGAAAGGTTGCAGGTTCGAATCCCCTCTACAGCTGGTTCTGCAACCAAGTGCTTGTTCCACTTTGGGCAAAACCTGAACCCCTCTTGCCCCTCCCAGGCATAGGTTACCCTCTGGGTTCAGCATGCTGGTGAATTGCCCTCTGATTGCCCCCCATGGCCTCAGTGATGGTTCTTTGGCCAGTGAGGTTACAGCCTCTTTGCCTTTGTTTCGTTGAAGCCAGCCTCATCCAGGAAGAGGTCTGGCCATCGTGTCCAACTGTAATATCCTCTGTGAAAATGTGAAAGTGTACAGGTGTTCAGAACAACAGTCAATCAGGTAGTATTAGATAGTATAGAAGTAACGTAGACCACTGAGCCCACTAACTTTACTGTGAATATGGATGTATACTTACTTGTGTTGCGCAGAGTTGCGCTCAAAGGGAACCCATAGACCTGTTTCATTCGCATCTTTTGGCGCCGGAGAACTCTGTCTTTTGACATCATCAATGCTCTCAACATTGAAATTACGTATTGGCAATTACTTTGCTTTGTCTCTGATCTGCCGGAGTCTGAAGAGGTTGTTCTCATGAAACTATATCCACAACAAGGGTTTCTTGTGCCGCTGTAAATATGGCAACCCTATTGTGGCATTCTTTTAACTACAGTAACAACTGATTTGAAACCAATAGACTACTTTCACAGGCTTGCAAAACTATATTGTGACAAACAAAGCAATAGAGTACAATACATGTTGTGTTGTCTGAATACCCTGATAATGGTGGCCACAGTGAACCTACTCAGGTTCAGCCATTGTCATGCCATGGACAATGACATGGTCAATGTTGCTCGCATCTCGTCTATAATGGCGATGTGAGGTTGTCTTGCTCTTCCTCTTGGACCTTCTCCTCTCCCTTGTTGGCCTCCTTCTGTTCCTCATTGGCCTGCATCTCTTCTTCCATGACCAGCTCTTCTCTTTCCTGTGACTCGATTTTCTCTTCCCCTGATTCTGCCTTCATTCATTGTGTTTGTTTGGAATCTTCAGCAAACTTTGCACTCTGAACTTGCTTTTATACATGTAGTCACAGCATTAGCAACAAGTGTCTTCAATTTTGAGTTCTTGTGTGTAGTGAATGACGCCAGGTGTGTTCATTGTGTTCAAATATTGCTGACTGTGTCAAGCATTTTGCATCACATGAGCTTTCATTTGAGAATATGAGCAGAGTTCTTTTGCAACTTGTGTTTTAGCAAGGACAAGTGTGTTTAGAGTTATGAAAACAGACATTGTGTTTTGTGAATTGTGTCTTCATGTGAAATGTGTTTATGGTATTGGAGAATGATGGTTAGATTTGGTAAATGTGTTTAGATGACTGGTCATTTGGTTTAGGGGATTGGCTTTTGTGTTTTAGCATTTGAGAAAAACTGTAAAAATGCTAAGATCAGGAAGGTGCTGAATAAAGTTAACTTTAGTGGCAGAGGTTATGATTCTACAGGAGCGATATTGCGTTGAGATCATAGCTGGAATGTCTATGTTTAATACACAGGAAACTAGTGAGTGATCGGAAATGCAGTCACCCAATGAAACTTTGTTTACATCATGGATAGCAACACTGTATGAAAGAATCAAATCTAATGTATGGTTAAACTTATGAGTGGAGCCAACCACGTTTTGTTTGAAGCCAGTTTAGAATTTTAGAATTTAGAACATCATTAAATGAACGATTTAAAGAGTCATTAACATTGTCAAAGTGAATGTTAAAGTCGCCTAATATAATCACTTTATCTACTGTGACTACCAAGTCTGCTAAAAATTGATTTATAAAGTGAGTATTGTGCTTTGGTGGTCTGTAAACTGTCACGATAAGAATTGATTCCTGATTTATATCTGGTAACTCCATATGTAGGACTAAAAGTTCAAAAGAGTTAAAATTAAAGTTAGATTTTTTAATCATCTTTAAATCATTGTTATAAATGGCAGCGACGCCTCCGCCTCTAGAGTTTAAACGTGGCTCGTGTTCATAGCAGAAATTAGGTGGAGTTGATTCGTTTAGGCTAGTATAGGTGTCTGGCTTTAGCCATGAGAGGACAGCCTGCCGCACCTCAGAACGGAGTCTAGGTCGAGCCCGAGAAAGGAGATCTGCTGACACGGGGTCAGCATGCTCTTCTTTCTGTTGACGCGTAACCCCAGCCGGCTCAAGTGCCTGAGCACTGCGTCTCTCTGTACGATCAACTGACCCAGCGATCTGGCTAGTATCCAGTCGTCTAGGTAATTCAGGATCCTGAAGCCGCGCACTCTCAGGGAAGAGAGGGCAGCCTTCGCTATCTTCTAAAGACTCGCGGCGACAGAGAGAGGCCGAAGGGCAGGACCTTGTACTGATACGCTCGGCCCTCGAAAGCAAAGCGCAGAAAAGGCTTGTGCCGGGGCAAGATCGAGACCTGAAAGTACGCGTCTTGAAGGTCAATAGCGGCGAACCAATCCTGGGGTAGAACTGCCCTCAGAATGTTCCTCTGGGTCAACATCCTGAACGAAAACCTGTGAAGATAGCCGTTCAGGTACCTCAGATCCAAAATGGGCCGCATACCGCCGGTCTTCTTGGGGACCACAAAGTACAGGTGGTAAAGCCTGCTCCTCGTCTCGGCTAGGGGCACCACCTCGATGGCGCCCTTCGCTAGCAGCGAGGATACCCCTGCCCTTAATACGAGAGCGTCTCTCGAATCCACATGAGTGGTGAGGACGCCTCGGAATACCGGAGGCCGGCGGGCGAACTGCAGAGCGAAGCCGTGTCTCACGGTTCGGATCACCCAAGGGGACGGACGAGGAAGGGCGCACCATTCCGTCAAGTACCGTCTGAGGGGAATCAACGAGGCCGTGGGGTCCCCGAGACTGGGGTCTGGGGGGGCCGGGGCTCTGACGGGAGTCTCCACTGGGGAGAGCTTGAGGCACTCCTGGCCGTGAGGCGAGGGAGTTCTGCATCCCGTCTGAGTCTGCAGGCAGCCGGAGGCCGCCTGACAACCGACCCCTCTCACCATGTCGGGAGGTGCCGGCCGGAGCCTGCTCCTCGACCGACTTGGTGAGTTGGGGGTCTCTCTCCCCCATGACAGAGGAGAGCATGACCCCCGACCTGGAACTCCATCGGGCCGTTGCCCTCCGGAGCTCCGGTCTTCTACCGCGCAGGGAGTATCCGGTGTTAGCGGACAACTCGACCCGCGAGGGAACAGAGGAGGCCTCTGTTCCTCGGTAGGAGTGGAGGAAGTGTGAGTGTGAGTGTGGGTGCATCTGTCTTTTACGATAAGTTGGCTAGCACCATAGGTGGTAGCCACACTTCTGTGTCCACCTGTAGATGGATTCGACAGTGGTGGCTCCATCGTCGGAGCTCAACCATACTCCCTGCTCTGCTCCCTCCACTCCGAACACATCAGGATCGCAAGGGAGGCCGTTTGGCGTCCCCTGCTGATCTGGATTCGGAGTGCGCCGCCCTCTTGCGGCGAGATCTGCTCCTCTACTTGCGGTCGTGCATTGTCGGCACGGGCGCAGGGAGCTTCCTCCGATGAAGGAGGGAGACCCGGGGCTGAGGGTTCTCAGCAGCTGTCACTGGGCGTCGCCGGCGTCTTCCAGCTGGATGCTTTCGCCATGGGCCTAGAAAAGACATGCGAAATAGCCAAGTCTGCAGCTGGAGGGTGGAGTACTGTATCACCGTTGATCCACCGTATCGCCGAAGAGGCCCGACCGAGAGTCTTGTGCGTGCAGGAACTGGTTCCTGTCAGTGCGCGGAGTCTGCTAGGTCGAGCCAGTGGTGGTGCTCCAGGCCACCATAGTCGACATCGGGCCTCACCAGCTAACCTAGCTGGAGCGCGTTTCCTTTACCCCTCCTTCGACAGCTTGCCTGATAAAATGTAAAGGTTACAGCGTGAAGTTTGGTGGCGGTCTGGCCGGTAAGTGGGTGGGAGATGATCTCACTCTACTCACCCCGGCCGGCTAACTACAGTCACACCAGTATCAGTTCTGTCCACCATAGTGGCAGATACTTACAACTGGAGAACTAAGCCCACCGCACTTGGAAGCTAGAACTTTCGCTGGAGAAATCGTGTGCACTCTAGCAAGCGCAACGTTCTCAACAGCTACTTATGAAATCTCGGGATCAACATTGGGGCCGTCAGTGATAGCTGAGCTGCACCCCAAGGATCTAACGCTACAATGTGACGTCAACGGACTACTCACTAAGTCCTAACGCACGCGCGGACCGAGAAAACATAACCACACACAAGCATGCGCTCTTATCTCAGCACACCAGCGTCCTCAGTGTGCGGCGTTCACCGATGTCAACACTGATGGCCGCTAACCGCCGAGCGGATCCGGTAGTGCGCCGGCAATCAGGACTCCGCTGGAGCTCACGCATGCGTAGAAATCGAGATGGAAATACCTCTAGATTCAGCCCCTGCGTCTCAACCTGCCGTGGTGCGGAGCGAAGCTGTCCGAAACCTGCTGGGAGACCGGGGAAGGGGCGATCTTCCGTGGAGAATCCGCGGAGATCACTACGCGGCGCCGCCATTTTGTTTGTTTACAAACGGAGCTCCTCACGGGCACGCGTTTCCCGTCGCCCACCTGCACAAGGAAACGCAACAGTGCCCGCCCGCCGGCAGCCGCCATCTACAAACGGGATTCGTAAAAGAAAAAGAACGTATCTACCGTTTAGGAGCTTCTCAGATAAGACTTCCGTCGATGTAACTGGGAGCTTCGTCTGCTTCCGGGTCTTTTCGGGAGATCGAAGCCAGCCAGGAATACTGCCGGTTCCAACAAAGAGCCTTATCGAGTTGGTTGAAGAGATGAAACGACCGAACGCTTCAATCATCTGAAAGGTATTTGCATGTGGCACGCCACCGCCCTTTTATACCAGCTGGTACGGGTCAGAGGTGGCATGCAAATTCATGCAGCCATTGAACTTGACCGTTCATTGGCCGGTTTGTAAGGATGAACGCGAATGGCTGACGCATCCGATGTCCCATAGTGAGGTCTCTGACTGACGTCGAAGTGACCTGACTATGAAAGGGAACACATTTACGTATAGGTCTAAGGAACAGCGTCCCACAATCGAGGGGCAGCATGGCTGAAAGCTCGAGCATCCATGGTGGTGAGCTTATTACGGGGCACACCAAGATCTAAGGGCGCATGCTGGGGTGTAGAGATAGAGCAACTATTGAGGCGTGTGATTGGGCTAAGCTTTAAAATTGAGTAGCAGTTGTAGTGGAAAATTGTTTGTTTAAAATAGAGTCACTGAGTCGGTAATGAAGTCAACGCCTAGAAGTTTATTAATGATTCTACTGAAAGTAGAATCAAAGGTTCTGATCTGTAGACAGAACGACATCTCCAGGACCTGGAGACAGTAATCGAAAAGAGTCTCTCTCTCGAACCCCGTTTCCAACTCATCTCTTATACCTCAATAAAACAATCAATGATTAATAGAATGATCTGATCACATCAGCTGTTTCATATCAAAGTTCAGCCAGTAGTCCTAATTTCTGCCTCGTAAGCATAAGTTTAGTCACGTACGCATTAGGCCTTTCTCACCCCAGACATTTTACTAAAATACTCAAATCTGTTCATAATATAATTTGTACAGTCAATTTCAACCACACAGTATTTTGTACTCAATCCTGGCCTTTATTGGGAGTATGTGCTGTGTGATGGACCCTCTCGACGGGACTCCAATGAGAAGAGCATTACAATAATCAAGCCAATATGTTACTTGTGCATGAATGAGTGCAGCTGTATGACTATCTGATCAAAAGGGGTGGAGACAATTTATATTCCGCAGGTGAAAGCACGCTGCTCTTGTGATGCTGTTGATTTGCCATTCCAATGACAATGCGCTGTCAAGTACAACACCAAGGCTTTTGTCCTGGGCTGAAAGTTGAATTGTGACAGTGACTCACTCACTGGAATTTTGGGTATATAAGATAAACAATTTAACAAACAAAGCAAATATAAAAAAAGTTTAATTGTTTTCAATTTTGTATTGAAGTAAGAATTACAAACACTTGTGAAGTTGCAATAAAACATTTAAGTTTTTAATTTCAGTGCAATCACACAATAGTTAGAAAAAAAAAGTTTTATTTAAGTTCTATTTTATTAAAGTTAAATTGTGTTAAAATTGAATAAAGCAACTAAACTAAAGACAATACCTTTCTAATGATATGGGGCGGAGGTGTCGGACCCACATGCACAGTATGGATGAGGAAGCAGGAGGTAGAATAATACAATGCGTTTAATCGTAGTCAGGCAGGCAGCAAAGTTCGTCAACAGCAAACAGCAATGGCAGAGGCGAGGCAGAGGCGTAATCCGGTAACACAGGCGAGAGGTCGTAACGAGAATATCAATACAGTCCAAGTCGACAGGCAAAAATCGGTAATCCAAGACAAGAGCGGGGTTCGAGAACAAGACGAGGCAACACACATGAAAACGCTGGAGAGTAGGCATAGAGCACAACAATCTGGCAAATCACAAGGGAAATCACAGAGGCTTAAATACACTGGATAATGACTGCTAATCATACGATCGATAACACCTGGTCTGACCGATCGCACAAGCAAGTGGATAGACTAAGATGGCGGCACTTCGGAGCATTTCAAAATAAGAGTCCAAACCAGAGTTCAAAATCAAAGTCCGTCGTCACGTGACTCAGGATCCATGAAATCTAATAGCTATAAATATTAGAAAAATACTTCCAGTTCTATCTTGAAGTGTCAGTAATTTGTTGTTTATTATCTTGATGTTTCTGAACTGAGAGACTGAAGAGTGTGGAGTGAGAAGAGATTGTGGAGTGACAGAAGAAGGTTGTTCTGCTCTGACTTCAGCTCTGAGATCAAACTCACGTCTGACTGAACTAGATCTGTCAAGGAATGATCTGAGTGAATCTGGAGTGAAGATTCTCTCTGGTCTACTGAAGGATTCTCACTGTAATCTACACAAACTCAGGTAATTCTGCTCTCAGAAATTATACAAATATCAAATTAAGCATAAATAAAATGCAGAAAATAAAAGGAAGGACATTTTTCAAAAACTCCTGGGCTCAGTCTCTCCTAGTGCTGGTGTGATTAATGGCAGCGTGAGTAGACTGATGCCGGTTATTAACGATTCTGACGTTTTTTGATTATCTGTCTCGTTCCATATTTTGATGTTGATGTGGAGTCAATTACATTTAATTCAATTCAATTCATTTTTTATATTCTTCCTATGGAGTCCATATAAGGATTTCTGATATAATCTTTGTTTTAACATCTGGTTTCTCAACCCACCGTCTTCTGGCCGTTCCTGGTGTGGAACTTTTTTTGCAAAATGTTTCCACGATTCTTTGGAGCTACATAAAATGTACTTTTCATTGTCTAAAGCAGGGGTGGGCAAACTTTTTGACTTTTGGGCCACATTGGGTTCTAACATTTGAAGAATCATGTCATGTCAAATCAAGGGCATGACATCCTGGTCAGGGTTTTCATCTTTCACTTTATTCTGGATTCTCTTTAGCAGGCCAACATTTTTCCCTGTTAAATTTGGAGAATCATCTGTGGTGACGTTGATGAGCTTACTCCAAGAAGCTTCACATTGTTGATGAAAGCAGACACCCGTTCAAACAAGTCCTCTTCACGTTATTGTCCTTTCAGAGATTCCATTGTCAAAAATGATTTCAAACGTTAATATCAAACGTGTTGCTGATACCTTGAATAAAAATGAGGAGCTGAGCAGTATAGAATATAATAGAATAGAATCCCTTGAATGTTAGAGAGTATACAGTCCCTGACAAAAGTCTTGTCGCTTATCTATTTTGTAGAAACACCTGCTATTAACCTGACTTTTAATTAATCAATTGGCGCTAGAAATAGCTCATATGAAAAGCTAAAACCCTTCCAAATGATGTTTAATGCACTGAAATAAATTAGTTTCACTGAAAAAGATGAATCATTTAATCAAAACAGAAATGTCAAATTTTGCCAAGACAAAAGTTGTGTCGCCTATACAGAAATGCAACAAATTTACTACAAATACAAAAATGTGTCAGCAAATTAAGTAGTGGTGCTGTGAGATCCCAATGTATTATTTGATCCATGCGTCCATGCGAGATCCATGCGTGCTCCAGTAGGTCTCCTGCAATATTTGCGGCGACTGTGGAGTAATTCACTGTAAAACACTTTTCCAGCATCCATCTTTTTAGCAGGCTGTGGGCCTTGGCAAATGCCACACGGTTTTTCAGTTGTCTTTGGTTTAGAGCTGGCTTCTGGGCACTGATTCGGCCAGAGGTGGGACAAAGTCACTGTTAAGCAAGTAACAAGTAAGTCTCAAGTCACTGTCCTCGAGTCCCGTGTCAAGTCCCAAGTCAGGACAAGCAAGTCTCGAGTCAAGTCCAAAGTCAATAGCTAACAAGTCTCAAGTCGAGTCCAAAGTGCTACGGTTTGACTTTTGATTCTTTTCGAGTCTTTTTAACAGAAAAATATAAAGTATACATTAGTTATACTTAATGTAGGTTGAATCACCTGTATTTATTAAACAAACCATTTTTAAATAAAAAAAATATTGCTCGGACACAAAGCTACAAATTATATTTTCTGAAAAAGTGCTGCTGTCATGTGGTGGGAAGTTCGATTCTTTTAACTGAATCAATCTTTAACTCTCGAACTGTAAAGTGAATAATTCGTTTTGAGTAATTCTTCCATTTTATACAGCATGCGGCACTGTTGCCGAGACAACACTTTACAGTGCTCTCACACAAAACACTACACAAAAGACAACATGGTTAGCTTCAGTGGACATCATATAATTCACAACATGCCACAAAGTAATTAATATCATTTGAAAATCTACCAAATACAAACCACATTAATATGATCTGTGTCCTGCATCTTTTGTGTTAAAAGATAGGATGCCATTGTTGTGTTTACAGCGCAGCAGTCACATGACAAATGAAAGAACTAACAAACAATTTTGACCAAACCACAAAAAATGGGCTGGTGCTGCTCGCTACAGAGTCTGTGCGTCTCCGCTGTCACTCTACAAGTGAACGGACCAATTGTTCACTGACGGACTCAGGAGTTTTTTTTTTCTTCAAAGAAAAAAAAAACAATTGTTAATTTTGAACAAATTGTACACACTTGACACGTCACTAATCTCCCCAGAATATTGCAGAAGAAAATGTTAAACAGAAAAAGCTGAAATGATCTTCACCTGAAATTGTTTCAAAACTTAAACATATCCTTAAATGAATAACCATGCTCATCAAAACATGTACAGTACATGGATGAAACCTACAGACAGCTTCATTTTACTCTGTTTAACTCCCTTCAAACTTATAACCAAAACCTTTTTGAAAATGACACCCCAAAAATTAGGGTCCTGACTCTCAAAAAACAATTTTCATAAAATATCCACAGTTCTGCAAGACAGTCCTTTTTTACGTTTTCAAACATTTTTCTTACAATGTTTTAACACATTTAATACAGACTGGTGTGCGCGCGCGCGCGAGAGAGAGAGAGAGAGAGGCAGGTGATGCTGAGGAAATGTACAGCCTCATTGATATAATCACGCAGCTAGTACGTATGTCACTTAGCTAATAAGATAGTCTTGACGTTCATTCAAATCGTACCTTTGTGCAGCTTCAGGTGTCGAACAAAGTTGTGGAAGTTGCGGCGTCTCCGTCTGCAATATTCGACTCGCATGTTTTACACACTGCAACTCGTTGTTGTTGATCATTTTTACAGCCAGACGAAACTATCTTTGGTATCATTTTACTAACGCCGCGTTCACAAAATGCAAAACACTCGCCAGCACTTTGATTGGACGTGCTGAGTGAACGCATGCTCAAATGCGCGCGTGCTCTTGAAGGTCACAAATACGCGCGATGCGCGTGCTTTTGACGGTTATACAGCCGCGCGCAAAAAAATCGCAGACAAGTAGCAACTTTTCAAGCGAGGTGGCAAGTCTTTGCAAGTCAATAGGCGCAAGTCCAAGTGAAAGTCCAAGTTTTTTGTGTTCAAGTCCAAGTCGAGTCGCAAGTCTTTTTATATTTTGTCAAGTCGAGTCTGAAGTCACCAAATTGGTGAATCGAGTCTGACTCGATTCCAAGTCACATGACTCGAGTCCACACCTCTGGATTCGACCATGGAGGCCATTTTGAGACAGAATTCGACAAACTGTTCTGGTTGACACACTGCAGTGGAAAATGGGCTGGCCTTGGATTTTCGAGCCATCAAACGGTCCTCTCGAGCAGTTGTCTTGCGTGGTCTGCCTGACCTTGGCTCGTCAAAAACATCTCCAGTCTCTTCAAATCTTTTTTTTATCCTCTGTACTTGATGGTGAGACACATTGAAGGTGTCTACCACATCAGCAGTGTATCTGGTGTTCAGCCTCTTGATAATCAACACTTTCGTCTCACGGTGAGCAGAGGTCTAGTTGCAGTTGATGTGAAGGTTTAGTGTACTGGGGGTTTTTTTAATACACGCCTGAGGCCTAATTGATCCATCATTTAGTCACAGGTGAAGCTCATGTGACAAGGCGACAACATTTTTGTCTTTGCAAAAATTGACTCAATGGGCTTTACCAAGCTGTGAATATTAGAATACTATTTGACAGTTTTGGTTTGCACTGAAACATTATTACAAAAGCTGTTGGGATTAAAATGATTAGAAATATTTTTCAGTGGCACTTCAGGTCAATTTGTACACAAGCGACAAGACTTTTGGCAGAGACTGTTAGTCTGTGAGTGTCTCTCTCAAGAAGGGAGCGGGTGGCGTTGCTTCAGCGCATCACTAATTTATTAAGGATGTACACGTCAACTACAGGATTAATCGTCACACTTCTGATAAGCAAACATGTTTTTTTTAAACCAAATTTTGTCAAATGCCTAAAAACATAGGTAATACAAAACTTTCCAGGTATATTTGTTTACACTCTTGACTTCAGGTCTTGAGTAACAGTGTTGGTGGAAGTGATGTAGGATAAATCAGATGACTTGATCCCCAAATTGCAAAACAAACGCAATGATTGGGATTAGAGATTGAGAAAAAAAGACCAAAGCTGTCAGGTTCACAACATAGGAAAAGGAGAAAAGAAGATGAGGAAAAACAAGCAAAAGATAAAGTTATGCAATCTCTCGAAATTTTACAGTATTCATGTAACATATTTTGTAAGAGGACCTAATTGATGATTTTGCATCAAGAAAGGTCAGAAAAGTCAGATTTAGGTTTTTTAAGGTTCTGTATTCAAGATATTTAACATATTTATTCTATATTTTATTTTTGTGTTATTCTTTATAGTTAAAATATATAGTTTTATATAGCTTTATATTTTAATTTATAGTTTTTGTAATTTATGTATAAATATTTGTTTGTCTGTGTGTGTGTGTGTGTGTGTGTATATATGTGTATATATATATATATATATATATATATATATATATATATATATACATACATACATATATACATACACACACACACACACACACACACACACACACACACACCAGCTATGCTTTATGGTGGAAGCAGTGAGGAAGAGACAGGAGGCAGAGATGGAGGCAGCAGAGATGAAGATGTTGAGGTTCTCCTTAGGAGTGAAGAGGTTGGACAGAATAAGGAACAGAGGAACAGCTCATGTCACATGTTTGAGCAAGTTGCAAGCCAGACTGAGATGGTTTGGACATGTTCAGAGGAAGGATAGTGAATATATTGGTAGAAGGGTGTTGGAGATGGAGCTGCCAGGGAAGAGGGCAAGAGGACGACCCAGGAGGAGATATATGGATGTTGTAAGATAGGACATGAGGTTGGATGGGGTCAGAGTGGAAGATACTCAGGATAAAATGAGGTGGAAAGGGATGATTCGCTGTGGCGACCCCTGATAAGGGAAAAGCTGAAAGAGAAGTAGTAGTAGACACAAATAAAGAACATTTCGAATTGAACACAATACAGGTATGTCATTTTTTATAGGTGGAAAAAACAAACAATTTATTTTAGTTCCAGTTAACAATAGTACTGACAATAGTTCAAAGTCTTGAAGTGTCAGTGATTTGCAGAGGCTTGACTAAATGTACTTTGTTACTTTACTTAAGTATGTTTTTAGCTACTTTGTACTTGTACTGAGTATAAAAAAAATGAGCAACTTTTACTCTCTACTTCACTGCATTTCTGATTGAGTAACTGTACTTTTCACTCCACTACATTTCAATTGACTCTTACCGTTACCCGTTACATTTGCGACAAACCACAATTGATTTTCATCGCGGTTAAATTCTTGGGCGAACGAGGCAATTTTGCAATCTATAGTCTGCTGAAGATACTGGAAGCTAATTGTGAATTAGAAACCACATGAGTTGGAGGCGTCAATGTTTACCAGGATTTTATCACCTGCATGGACGATCATTTATAGCCTTAGTTGAAGGAAATGTTGCTGAAAAACAGAACGACTCTTACAAGATGCAGTGTCTGTTTTGTTTACCTCGGACAACAAAAATAAGAGCTTTTATGAAACCACTGTCAAATTTGAGAAAAAACATTGAGGTAAGAGGCTATTTAATGACAATTTAAAGTGAATTTAATGTTAAGTTAAATTATACAGATCTTCCGTGACTTTACAATGGTATTGTAATGTTACCAAGCCTAACATGGCAAAAAATATATATTTTGGCTTAATTTTTTTGGTGCAATGTGAATAAATGTAATGTTTATAGTGGGCCATGACTTCAGTAGAGTCACATCAAAGTCACCTCTATTTATTTTGCATGTTTGATTGGGACTGACCCTTTGTTCTTTTCCTATTAAGTTTGTTTGTGTATCATTTTTGAA
Organism: Paedocypris micromegethes; assembly: GCA_028031935.1. NCBI lineage: Eukaryota > Metazoa > Chordata > Actinopteri > Cypriniformes > Paedocypris > Paedocypris micromegethes. The sequence continues at coordinate 7,347,947 of CM051501.1, read as the reverse complement.
ACATGCAAATGTTAAATTTCATTTCTGTATTAGAAAATCATTTCTAGTCAAATATAATAGAAAATCTCATGAATAGAGTTTTTTTTTTTACCTTATCCTTGTTTTATTTTAGCCTAAATTCAGTATGAGTAAAATACTCATACTCATACAAAGTAATACTTTAATATTCGATACTTTGACACAAGTCATTTTTATAGTGGTGACTTTCTACTTTTATTGGAATAACTTATACAGCGCGTATCCATACTTTTACTCAAGTATGGTTCTGGTACTCTTTATAACTCTGATGATTTGTTTTTTTTTTTCATCTTGATGTTTCTGAACTGAGAGACTGAATAGTGTCATTGTGTTTCACAGTTTGTTTAGTTGTAGGATGACAGAAGAAGGTTGTTCTGCTCTGACTTCAGCGCTGAGATCAAACTCACGTCTGACTGAACTAGATCTGTCACTGAATAAACTGCGTGGCTCTGGAGCGAAATTTCTCTCTGATCTACTGAAGGATTCTCACTGTAATCTACACAAACTCAGGTAATTCTGCTCTCAGAAAATGCAAATATCAGATAAACCATTTAATAAACAAAGCAAATACTATAAGTGTTAGAATTGGAGGCGTCTTAATATTATAAGTCAAATGTTTCATCTCACCGCGTCGGCGCTTGTCTCTCTTGTGAGGCATTTCTCTTTTGAAAATTGATCCATGAGTAATGCAAGGAGAAAGAAACCAGCGTAAGAGTTTAACAATTGGTTTATTCAGGGTCCTATACATCACTGAAGAACAGTCAGCAAGTACAAATTTTTTATACCCAATATTACGTCATATGGCGCATTACTATTGGCAGGCGGCGAGATTTGTCATATGATGGGAGAGCGTCACGAGGTATTAATCAAATTCAAAACAGATAGGCCTGAGCATCAGGACATAATGACACGTAGCAGGTCTCCATCCGGTCTTCACGCAGTATCATCACGATGATCATGAGAATAACATTATTAAACACTTACCGTATTTACTCGACTATAAGTCAAGGATTTTTCCTAAAAAATTCGGGCAGAAAGTGGGGGGCTCGACTTATACGCGCGGTCTACCGAAATAGAAAATATTTTACTCAGAACAGTGCGCAGATATTTCACCCTTTCTCACGAAAAAAAAACAGCATTTATTCCCAAAACACGAGTTAGCAAATAGCCATGCGATTTCTCTTAAAGGGTCAGGACACTTTTCCCAGAAATCTTTAAAATGATAATGCTACCATATCAATGACAAAATAAACTTAAACATAAATTAACAATAGCTTAAATAGATTAACACCAACATAAACAAACAGAGTTACTTGATTTTTAGGTTTCCTTTACCACCAAGCATGTCTGAATACTTTTATTATTTCTAAAGGGAGGATTAAAGAGCATCTGAACAGGTGTTCCATCATTTTTTCGCTGTGCTGCTTTAGTGTCTCCGGGGGCCCCCAATAACCAGAATTGACTTTATATCAAATGAAATAGGTTTCTACTCGTTTCTATCTATTCACTTTTCTCTCATTTCTTTCACCCGACTTATAAGGGGGTCAAAACAAAATACCACAATTTCACAGCTGAAGTGGGGGGGTCGACTTATAAGCGGATCGACTTATAAGCGAGTAAATACGGTAATTACAAGCTCCTATAGAACAGATATTATCTTAGGTCAATTACAAATAGAATTCATACAAATGTCAGGAACTTAAGGATTCCCTGGTAAGGCCTGTTTACCTTGACCCTAATTTAGGTCTTTGCTGAAGCAGCTTTAGTTCAAACTAGTCAGGGTGTCCTTCACTGTCTGAATCTAGGACTAAGGATCGGACTATGACGAACGGACATTGCACTGTACATACTAAGAGCGAGGAACAGGTCAAAACGACCTCTTAGATATAGTCACATATCTGAAAAAGATCGATGGATGCACAAACATCCGTGCACAACAGCCTTAGTACTTGGTCTGACCCAGACAGGCCGGAGTCTGCAAGAGTCAGAAATAAAACTTCTAAAGGTATAAATTTAGGCTATCAAAATAAGATATAGATTGAAATACAAATTAAATATTACAATAAAAGTTTTAATTGTTTCAAATTTTGTGTTGTTGTAAGAATTACAATAACTTAGTTAGTGAAGTTGCACTAAAACATTCAAATTTATTTCAATTAGTGCAAAGATTTTAGTGCAATCTCAATAGTTTTAATTTTTTTTTTACATTTTATCATCTAAAGTAAAAATATGTTAAAATTGAATAAAGCAACTAAACTAAAGAGAATACCATTCTAATATGTAGCTTTATTGAATAAAGTTTTAATACTTTATAGGTGGAAAAAACAATAAAAAGTACAATTTTAGAATATTAGTTCCAGTCGAAGCTGAAAAAAACTCCAAGTCTTGAAGTGTCAGTGATTGTTTCATAATGCTTTATTATGTTGATGTTTCTAAACTGAGAGACTAAAGAGTGTCGTTGTTCTTCACAGTTTGAGTCATAGTGGAGTGACAGAAGAAGGTTGTTCAGCTCTGACTTCAGCGCTGAGATCAAACTCACGTCTGACTGAACTAGATCTGTTTGCGGATTTTCCGAGAGACTCTGGAGTGAAGATTCTCTCTGATCTACTGAAGGATTCTCACTGTAATCTACACAAACTCAGGTAATTATCCTCTCAGAAATTACACAAATAAGATAAATCATAAAAATATTTAAAAAATAAAACAAAACAAAAAATAAGAAGTTTCAATTGTTTTAGATTTAGTTTCATTTATGAAATATAATTATTTTACTAGCCACCGGGATTGCTAGCTTGTGATTTCTGTGCCGGTCCCAAGGCCGGATGAATAGAGAGGGTTGCGTCTGGAAGAGCATTCGGCGTAAAGCTTTCCAAACATTAACCATGCGAGTGGTCCAAAGAAACTTTACACCGCATCGGTTGAGGCCTGGGTTAACAAAGACCCCCCCCGGTACAGTTGACTTACAGGGTGCCGGTGGAAATTGGGCTACTGTTGGTCGAAGAAGGAGAGGAGGCAGGAGGGTGTGTGGACAGAGAAGAGGATGAGCAGGTGCATAGATCTAAAAAATATGGACTTTTTAAAAAATTTTAAATTTAAAAATGAGACCCAGACTGATCTTCACAGTCATACAACATGAACACACATATGCGCACTCGCAGACACCCCTCGGACAGCGTTCCTTGCCGACCGATTGGTCGTTTCGGCTCCCGTACACGGCACGGCACACACACTTCACCACACACACCCGCAGTGACTCGACAACAGCAATTGATACACACTAAGATTAGTGCTCCCACGGCCACCACCAACACTACCAATCCGTCGCTTGACTTCGCTGCCTTCTGCGAGTATACAAACACACGCACTCACAAACACACACACGTCCCGCGCAATCCCCGAACCGCCGCACTTTGCGTCCCGCACACACAAGCGCGTTTCGGACCGGCGCACCTCGAGTCACACACAAGCTCGTTTCACAACCGACGCACATCAGATCACACAGTGCACGTGCGCACACACACAAGCACGTTTCACAACCAACACACGTCGGATCAAGCACATGCACCCGTCCCGGTAGTCCCAGGAGACAGGGCCAATCAAATTGACGGTAGCAACTAAAAACAAGATCAGGGATGACAGGAAACAGGATCAGTCACTAAAATGGGTGGAAGCGAAACAGCGCCCCGTCTGGCCACCACTGTCCAAGCGCGCGCCCTCCCAACCGGATTAGCGGCGCCATGCGAGCGCACTCTGTAGCCTCCACGTGTCCTGACGTAGAGCCACGCACCCACGAGATCCGACCAAATATGGCCCTCGCGCCGCTCCACCGCCGTGTAAGAACCAACCAGCGTCCCAGGCACAAACCACAATTGTGGGAAATCAAAACAGCGCCGCACTTTCGAAGCCACCGCTTCCCACACAGCAAAACACTGCGTGAGCAAGCAGTCACGGCGTTCACAACTTGCATGCCATGACAGACCCGGTGGTGGCAATCACCACACAGGTGTCTCTAGAGCGCCTTTAATGAAATACCGGTCTCGGTCATTGGCTGGCCGCCAAATCTGCGGGCGGAGTTTCTGTCAGCTTTACTACATTAAGTCCAGAAGAGAGAGGAACACCCCACTGCGCGTCGACGCGACGTGGATACTAAGCAATTATTCGATGTCGCAATCAGGGCGCTCAGATGATGAGGAACGTTACTCCAAAGGACGTGTTTTTTCCGACGTCGCGGCTACGTGAAGTATTAACGCTGACGCGACGTGTATACAAGGTCTAACTATATTTGAAATTGGGTCGTTATGGAGGTTTTTTTTACTTTATTCGATACTATATTTTAACTACAGTAGATCACTACTGTCATGTATTTAACTACAGGCACACACAAGAACAACAAAATCAAAGAATATTAATTTATTATTTACAAATAGCATACATACGTCATACAGTTTATACAACTTTATAAAGCAGTGTAAAAAAAACCTTGCTTAAATACACTCATCACATCAAAACAAATTAAACAGTTTAAAAAATAAACCCATGTAGAACTCTGCATTATCAAACATTATATACAATTTCAGTGATATACAGTAAAAAAAGAAAAATCTAATTGATATGTAATAGATATTAATAAAAGGAGTTGGATTCCTGAATCTTCTGGTGCACGGTGTAAGTGTTTCTGCAGCCATTGGCCTGATGAAGTCCTCAGTACAACCTGGAACTTCATGACTGGACCTGCACAGGTACAAAAAGAAATACCCGTATTTACTCGACTATAAGTCGAGGATTTTTCCTCAAAATTTCGGGCTGAAAGTGGGGGGCTCGACTTATATGCGCGGTCTACCGAAATAAAAAATATTTTACTCAGAACAGTGCGCCGATATGTCACAATTTCTCATGAAAAAAATAAACAGCAGAGACACATGCGCGGTATTTAAATTAACATTTATGACATGAACTATATACATCTTTCAGAAAAGGAGCAGCACTGCTGGTCGTTACTCTCTCTCGTGCTCCGCTCTCCAACACACACGCACGCACGGACGCACGCGCGCGCACCGAGCTCTTTCGGCTCAGCTCTCATAACTGAGCGACTCTTCTAACTCCGGGATCTCTCTTCATCTGAGATGATGAAGGCGCGGGGCTTCACAAATAAACGAGACACATGGCGGATTTCAAACGTAGTATATATTCTAAAATCACGAGTTAGCGTTAGCCGAATAGCCGTCGCTTTTGAGAACTCCCTTAAAGGGGCAGGGCACTTTTCTCACAATTCTTTAAAATTGTAATGCAATCATACCAATTACAAATTAAACCTTAAACATAAATTAACAATAACTTAAATAGATTAATACCAACGTAAAAAATCAGGGTTACTTGATTTTTAGGCTTCCTTTACCACCAAGGATGTCTGAAAAGTTTAATTATTTCTATAACTGAAGAGCATTGAACAGGTGTTCTATTGTTTTTACCCTGTAGTATCTCGATGGGCCCCAAATAACCAGAATTGGCTTAATATGAAAACCAACATTCGGTTTCTTCTCATTTCTATCTTTTCTACTTTCTCTCATTTCTTTTCCCCGACTTATAAGGGGGTCTAAACAGAGAACCACAATCTCACAGCTGAAGTAGGGGGGGTCGACTTATAAGCGGATCGACTTATAAGCGAGTAAATACGGTAATTAAAAAACTCAGACAACACAAAGTCATACACCAAGTCCATATTTCTCTTTTTAAGTCCATTATTTTATGTTACAATTGCCACAGAAGACAAGTTATTTAACTTTATACATTTAAATTCAAATTGTCCTATGTGAAACATTCCCAGTCCAAGTCTTTTATAGAGTGCAGAGTTTTTCTCTGTAGACATTACAGATTTGGGATTTACCTTTTACTGCTCATGCCTTTACTCCCATTTATATTGAAATGCGCAATCATGTCATTATTGAAGAGCCTAAACAAAAAAAAAATACATGAATAAGACAATAGATATACAAATTGTAATTAACTCAGTTAAAAGCTAAGATTAGTTTGAGACTAATATTAATATTAAATCCATAATCCTGTAAAAGCAGGACCAGCAGAGCTCTGGAAAACAGAGTAGACAAAAAACATCATAGCACTGACCAGCACACACACAGCGACAGTAATGTACACAGAAACGTACTAATCAAGGATTGTGTACGGACTTGTGGTCTTTCCTCCAATCCTTTCAAGCTGTTGAAAAGAATGTACAATAGTTACTAAACTCCCCACAAGAAGTCAAATATCATACTGATCCATCCATTACTTGCAGAATATAAAAACCCAGATGTTTTTATTTTACACAGTAGTGTAAGAGAAAAAAGCGTGTACATACTCTCACCTGATAGAAATCACACTTCAGCATTAGTACAGCAGCGGCTCCTGTGTCTGAGAAGATATAGAGAGTTAGTGAGGAAACAAAGAGTAACAGTCTGAATAAAGCAAACTCACCAGTCAAGGGCAACGTCTTCATCTGCAGTCTCTGTCACAAAATGTAGTGTTAGAATATTTTTGATATTTAATAACTTAAATCTTATTTCCAATATTAATATTAAGAGCTTATTATATTTTAGCCTGCGTCAGCCAGGCCAAGGCTAAAAGCCGTTGAATTGTTTCATACTTGTGTCTCTATAAGAGATACAGATTCGTAACTATCTAAAAGTTGTTTTGACTTATTGTTCTGTGGATATGTACGCTTAAGATTTGTAAACAAGATTTCTAATCCTAATTCCGGTAAACTGCCACATCTCCAGTCTCTGTCTAAGTCTTATCAAAAGCAAGGACACTGGAGCCTCTCCGAGCTAAAATCTGTGTCAAAGGTTAAGAAACTTTTAAACTAAGAAATCATCATATTTGTTTGACTATTTGTAATATTTATATTCATACTTTTTTGTTATAATCATAGTAATTTAATTAACACCAATAACCAAAATCATTGTAATCATTGTAGATTTTTTTCATTTAGATCATTGCAGACATTGTAATTTGCACCGAGAGTAGAGAGCAGGTGGAGGAAGAGCTAGAGAGGTGGAGGTTTGCCCTGGAAAGAAGAGGCATGAAAGTCAGTCGTAGTAAGACAGAATACATGTGTATAAATGGGGGTGGAGGTGAAGAAGGTGCAGGAGTACAGGAGAAGTACTTGGGATCAACAGTGCAGTGTGATGGGGAGTGTGGAAAAGAGGTGAAGAGGCGAGTGCAGGCAGGGTGGAGCGGGTGGAGGAAAGTATCAGGAGTGTTGTGTGACAGAAGAGTGTCAGCTAGACTCAAAGGAAAGGTGTACAAGACAGTGGTGAGACCAGCTCTGCTTTATGGCTTAGAGACAGTGGCTGTGAGAAAGAGACAGGAGGCGGAGATGGAGGCAGCAGATGTTGAGGTTCTCCTTAGGAGTGACGAGGTTGGACAGAATAAGGAACGAGCACATCAGAGGAACAGCTCACGTTACCTGTGTCAGCAACAAAGTCAGAGAGGCCAGACTGAGATGGTTTGGACATGTGCAGATGTGCAGAGGAAGAGTGAATATAATGGTAGAAGGGTGTTGGAGATGGAGCTGCCCGGGAAGAGAGCAAGAGAACGACCAAGGAGAAGATATATGGATGTAGTAAGAGAAGACATGAGGTTGGCTGGGGTCAGAGTGGAAGATACTCAAGATAGAGTGAGGTGGAAAGGGATGATTCGCTGTGGCGACCCCTGATAAGGGAAAAGCCGAAAGAGAAGTAGTAACCAGACAATCAAATGAATAAAAAGTGATAATTCTTTTGAAGATTTACTTAGTGTGCTTTGAGACAGTTAAAACTGTAAAAAGCTTCTAAAAATAACTCAGAACTCAAACTCAGAACATATTAATTTATGATTGAACATAGGTAATAATTTATTATATATTTGAAGATAATACTTAGGCTATAAAACTCAAAGTTAGTGTTTAAGACTGCTATTCGTGTTGAGACCTCTGAAGGTCGAATGGAGACCTGATTACGTATCACCATAGCAACGTCTATCTTTTGTTATTGAATAGAGACCACGTGTGTAAGTCAGTCCTCTGACAAATCTCGCTTCCTGTTGAGAGTCACGCGATATCTGACGTCATTTAGGGTATAAAGGATCTGCATTTCCTGACTGTGATTGAGTAATGCATTGAATGGCAAAATAAACACGTGTTAAACCTCTAACGCGGTGCCGGCTCTTGCCTTACTCCTGGATCCAGCTTCTTGACAACTCCCTTTGACAGAGACCTGCAATCTCAGCCATGATGGAACGCCTGACTGATTTATAATTATTATGAAGCCTCCAAGAAAGATTAAAATCTTTCACGTAGTTTATTACCAAAAGACAATTTTAAACAACTCTGGTACTGCAAACCGGCTAATAACACACTTTTACTTTTACAAACTCACCGTGGATTGGCCTTTCACCAGAGGAAAATAAAAACAATAAAGTCTCCAGGACCTGGAGGAACGATTGGAAGAAGGATTATGTGACCGTTCATGTCTGCAGTGCTAATGTGCTAACTCTTAAAGAACGTATTGAATAAAAAAAAAAATTAAAATGACAACAGTACATTCAAACGTTAACACTTTTCAGCACATAGAATTAACCTTACCTCAAATCAAACGTTGATATCATGGATTCAATCGAGTAGAACGCAGTTCAGCTTTAGGTTTCGTTGCTTGTTTCAAACACTGAGGCCAATTTTACAAACGGTTGAGCTTCTCTTTCATGGCATAGTGTGCTGGCAAACCGAGAAATGGTTTACTTGGAAGGAGTACTTTGAGGAGATGATGAATAAGGATTGATGAAAATATTGGTAGAAAGATGTTGAAGCTGCCAGGAAAGAGGGCAAGAGAACTACCAAGGAGGAGATATATGGATGTTGCTAGAGAGGACATGAGGTTGGCTGGAGTCAGAGTGGAAGATACTGTGGAAGGACAGAATGAGATGGAAAGGGATGATTCGCTGTGGCGACCCCTGATAAGGGAAAAGCCGTAAGAGAAGAAGTAGTATGAGAAACAATTATTTTATTTGAAAAGTTAAAACTTTTTATTTTATTAAAGAGCAATGTTTTAGTGCAATATTACAATAGTTCAAAATGAATACGTCATGATTAGTTGGGGCTTCATAAAATGAATATTTTACAACAAATGGATTTACAGTTTTAGTTGCAGTTGAAGCTGAATATAGTTGAATATCTTGAGGTGTCAGTGATTTGTTCTTTATTATCTTGATGTTTCTGAACTGAAAGACTGAAGAGTGTCGTTGTTCTTCACAGATTGTTTCTTTGTAGAGTGACAGAAGAAAGTTGTTCTGCTCTGACTTCAGCTCTGAGATCAAACTCACGTCTGACTGAACTAGATCTGTCTATGAGTAATCTGAGTGACTCTGGAGTGAAGATTCTCTCTGGTCTACTGAAGGATTCTCACTGTAATCTACACAAACTCAGGTAATTCTGCTCTCAGAAATTACACAAATAAGATAAATCATAAAAATATTTAACAAATAAAACAAAGCATAGAATAAGAAGTTTAAATTGTTTTAGATTTAGTTCAATTTATGAAATGTAATTATTTTAATCTAGCCACCAGGGTTGCAAGCCTGTTACTTCTGTGCCGGTCCCAAGGCTGAATAAATAGAGAGGGTTGCGTAAGAAAGGGCATTCGGCGGAAAAAATTTCCAAACATTAACCATGCGAATTGTCCAAAAAACTTCATACCGGATCGGTCAAGGCTCGGGTTAACATCGACCGGCACTGGTACCATTGACCTATATGGTGCCGGTGGAAATTGGGCTACTGTTGGTTGAAGAAGGAGAGGAGGCAGGTGGGTGTGGGACGGAGAGAGAAGAGGACGAGCAGGTGCAAAGATCTGAGAATATGGACTTTTAACGTTGGCACAATTACAGGGAAAAGCAGAGAGCTGGAGAGAAGATAGATGCTGTAGATGGACTGTGTGTGCAAGGGACAAGGTGGAATGGCAGCAAAGCACGTAGTATTGGAGGAGGATACAAACTGTACTACCATGGTGTGGATGGGAAGAGAAACGGGGTTGGAGTAATCCTGAAGAGGGAGCTGTGGAGCAATGTGCTAGAGGTGAAAAGAGTCTCAGACAGGGTGATGAACTTAATGCTGGAAATCAAATAAGTGAAGAGAAGGAGAGATTCTGGAGTGAATTTGATGAGGTCATAGAGAGTATCCCCAGAGGAGAGAGGAGTTGTTGGAGCAGATTTCAATGGTCATGTTGGTGAGGGGAAAAGAGGTGATATGGATGTGATGAGCTAGTGTAAAGGAAAGGAATCTAGAAGGACAGATAGTAGTTGAGACTTTGCTAAAAGGGGAGAAATGGCTGGAGTCACACAAGTCCAGAAGAGACAGGAATACAGAGTGACATACAAGAGTGGAGGTAGGAGTACACAGGTGGACTACATCCTATGTAGACAAGGTCATTTGAGAGAGGTTAGTGACTGCAAAGTGGTGGTAGGAGAGAGTGTGGCCAGACAGCATCGCATGGTGGTGTGTACTGTAAGATGACTGGTAGTCAGGAGGAAGAAGAATAGAGGAAAGACAGAACAGAAGACAGAGGAAATGACAAACAAAGAAGGGAGGAGGATGTGGATGTAGGGAAGCAGGAACTAGCAGAGATTAGAAATGATGAGGGGAGGAAGGCTCTGAAGAGGATGAAGAGTGGAAAGGCTGTTAGTCCTGATGACGTACCTGTAGAGGTGTGGAAGTGTCTAGGTGAGTCAGCAGTAGAGTTCTTAACCAGTTTGTTTAACAGGATTCTAGAGATCGAGAATATGGCTGAAGAATGGAGGAGAAGCGTTCTGGTGCCAATCTTCAAGAACAAGGGTGGAGGTGAAAAAGATCCATGAGTTTAAGTACTTGGGATCAACAAGGCAGTGTGATGGGGAGTGTGGAAAAGAGGTGAAGAGGCGAGTGCAGGCAGGGTGGAGCGGGTGGAGGAAAGTGTCAGGAGCGTTGTGTGACAAAAGAGTGTCAGCAAGACTCAAAGGAAAGCTGTGAGTCTTGCTGACACTCAGTGGTGAGACCAGCTCTGCTCTATGCCTTAGAGACAATAGCGGTGAGTGAGAAAGAGACAGAAGGCAGAAATGGAGGCAGCAGAGATGAAGATGTTGAGGTTCTCCTTAGGTGTGACGAGGTTGGACACAACAAGGAACGAGCACATCACGGGAACCGTTCACATCACCTGTGTTAGCAACAAAGACCAGACTGAGATGGTTTGGACATGTGCAGAGGACGGATAGTGAATATATCGGTAGAAGGATGTTGGAGAAGGAGCTGCCAGGAAATAGGGCAAGAGAATTGAATTGAAATAGCCTTTAATAGTCCCACAGTGGGGAAATTTCACAAGAGGACGACCAAGGAGGAGATATGTGGATGTTGTTAGAGAGGACATGAGGTTGGCTGGGGTCAAGAGTGGAAGAAACTCAGGATAGAATGAGATGGAAAGGGATGATTCGCTGTTGCAACCGCTGAAAAGGGAAGAAGCCGTAAGAGAAGTAGTAGTATGATAAAAAAAAATTTTATTTGAAAAATTAAAACGTTTTATTTTATTAAAGAGCAATGTTTTTGTGCAGTGTCACAATAGTTCAAAGTTAATACTTCATGATTAGTTGGGGCTTCATAAAATTAATATTTTACAACTTATGGATTTACAGTTTTAGTTCCAGTTGAAGCTGAATATAGTTGAATATCTTGAGGTGTCAGTGATTTATTATTTTTCTTGATGTTGAGACTAAAGAGTGTCGTTGTTCTTCACAGATTGAGTCTTTGTGGAGTGACAGAAGAAAGTTGTTCTGCTCTGAGTTCAGCTCTGAGTTCAAACTCACGTCTGACTGAACTAGATCTGTCATGGAATGATCTGAGAGATTCTGGAGTGAAGATTCTCTCTGATCTACTGAAGGATTCTCACTGTAATCTACACAAACTCAGGTAATTCTTCTCTCAGAAACTATACAAATAACAGATAAACTATTTAATAAACAAAGCAAATACAAAACATTTTTATTTTTTTTTAATTTTGTGTTGTTGTAAGAAATACAAATATTTCGTTTGTACACTAAAACATTCAAGTTTATTTCATTTTAGTGCAAATCGTGTAGTGCAATCGAAAAATTTGAAACATTTGGCCTTTACAAGCGGTAATCTAGAACTTATTAGTGAGAAAAGATCAGAATTAAGAAGGAAAAAGGCAAAATTAGATTACAAGACTAAAGTGGAAAGAAATTTTTGCACTGGCAACAACAAACCAATAATGGGAGTCTAAACAAAAATATGCCCCCTTCTCTCAGGCCTCACCCACGATGGCAAATGACCTAAATGCTTTCTATAGCAGATTTGACACAATGAATGTCAGTACAGAATGTGAACAAATCTGTAAGTTGATTCCAGATGAACGGCTTATTGTGTTTAATGAATTCGAAGTTGAAATAGCCTGTCCTACAATAAACCTAGAAAAGTGGCGTTTGGTTCTGAGATTCTGGAAGTGACTGTATTAAATACAGGAGCTCCACAAGGCACAATTTTTTCCCCACTGCTTTTTTTTATTTTCACAAATGCTTTCCAGGTTGACGACTGTTTTAAACTATTGTGGAGCGTTCAATAAAGGGACACAAAAGGATCTCTCGGCTTTAACACATGAACGCATGTGCCGTTTATTGCAAGCCACAACAAAAATGAATACACTTCCAGCTCACGACAGTAGACGCAACTATGACGTCATTTACCAACTCCCGATTCCTAAAGTGAGAACAAAATGTAAACAGAAATGCCTTTAACAATATAACACAGAACACACATTGATTTAAGGATGAACTATGTACAGTCACTACACTATTTAAATATGTAGATGATATGGCGCTGGCACCCTGTTACAGAAAAGTGATATCCAAGTATTTTACGTTATTGTCATTGCTGCAAAAATGTTTTTTTAGAGATTAATATGTCCAAAACTAAGCACCTCGTCTTGCATGATGGCAGTACAACTATGCTACCAGTGAATCTTAATAATCAGATTGTTGAGAGGGTTGAGAATTTTAAATACCTTGGCACTTATTTAGATAAAATACTTTCTTTTGAGGAAAACTCAAACTTCATTATTAAGAATTGCTCACAAAGGTTGTTTTTATTACGCAAGATGAATAACTTTGGTATCAGCCAAGCCATTTTAGAGATTGTGAACAACACTTTTGTGGAAAGTATCCTGACTTTTAATATGTTGATGTGGTTTGTTACCTAAAGTGTGCAGAGAAAGAATAAGCTGCAGGTCATTGCTAATATGAGCTCAAATATTATTGGTCGGCCTCAAAAGTCTCTGTGTAGTCTTTTTTTTATGAGCTTCTAATGAAGAAGCCAGGAGCATCATACTCGATTTTCCCCATCCTCACAACTGCTGAGCTAATGCCCTCTGGAAGAAGGTACAGAGTAAAAATAATGCCCAACAAAAACATTTTTAAGAACTCCTTCATGCCCAGAGCAGTAGAGTCCATGAATGTAAATTTTTATTGACATGTTTTGTACATGGTTTTTGTCCTTATGTAATTGGTCTCTAAATGTTTTACAAGGTCAAATTTCCACTACAGTAGACAGCAAAGTTTTCCTAATCCTAATCACACAATAGTTTGAAAAAAAAGTTACATTGTATCATCTAAAGTAAAAATATGTTAAAATTATAAACATATTATAAACATAACATAAAATTAAGCAACTAAACTAAATAAAATACCATTCAAATATGTAACTTTATTTAATAAAATTTGAATACTTTAAAGGTGGAAAAAACAATGTAAAATATAAGTTTAGAATATTAGTTCCAGTTGAAGCTGAAAATACAATATTTATGTGAATATATGCACCTCTATTTTTCCACTTTTAGAAGCTCAAAGGGTGCTTGTATTCACAGATTTAAAAAAAAATGCACATTAACATAAGCGCCCAATTTTCAATTGTATTTCAAGTCAAGAGCAATCACAAATAAAGGAAAATACGTCGTCTATATGGAGCAGAATGCGTGTGCATTGTCCTCTTTAAGGGTCTGGAGACAGACATATATCGTAGCTTTTATCAACTCAACATTATTCACGCTGCGACACGTAACAGGGACAAAACAACCAGTATTGTGCAACTTACTTTGGTATTGTGCTGTTTGTAAAAAGTAATAAGTTAAATTACAATATTGCTCTTTCAGAATTGTAATATATTACATTACATCTCTATTACTTTTACCAAAATGCCTGCGTGTAACAACGAGTAGAAATTAACGTTCTAAAATAAAAAATATGTACTTTTTACTTGTATTTTATTTTACATCCAGCAGAAGACAATGTTAGGTATCTTAATGACTGTGGCCAAGCTTGCATAGTTTATAATTGTAGGTTGACTATATTTGGATTTTAAAAAAAAGGATTTCCAAAATGCTCCAATGGTGCAAAACTAACTTCTGTAATCAAAGAATTTAAGTCTGTAAAAAAAACAGATCTGTAACAAAATAGCTTTTTTCTAATAAATACATTATTAAATGATATTAAAAAATGTTCCAAGTATTAACTCTTCTGTTAGAAAATCCTGCTTTAACAAAATATCTAATAATAACTACAGTCCCTGACAAAAGTATTGTCGCTTCTGTTCAAATTGACCTGAAGTGCCGCTGAAATATATTTCTAATCAAGATTTGTTTTTACAAGAAATAGCTCATTTTAATCCCAACAGCCTTTGTAATAATGTTTCAGTGCAAACCAAAACTGTCAGATAGTATTCTAATATTCACAGCTTGGTAAAGCCCATTGAGTCAATTTTTGCAAACACATAAGTGTTGTCGCCTTGTCACATGAGCTTCACCTCTGACTAATAATGGATCAATTTGGCCTCAGGTGTGTATGAAAAAAAACCCCAGTACACTAAACATGCCTAAGATTCACCGTGAGACGAAAGTGTTGATTATCAAGAGTGTCTCAGCGTCAAGTACAGAGGATAAAAATAAATAATTGAATAGACTGGAGATGTTTTTGAGCCCAGGTCAGGGAGACCACGCAAGACAACTGCTCGAGAGGACCGTTTGTTGGCTCGAAAATCCAAGGCCAGCCCATTTTCCACTGCAGCAGAGCTCCACGAGACCTGGTCACCTGAAGTCCCTGTGTCAACCAGAACAGTTTGTCAAATTCAGTCTCAAAATGGCATCCATGGTCGAATCAGTGCCCAGAAGACAGCACTAAACAAAAGACAACTAAAAAACAGTGTGGCATTTGCCAAGGCCCACAGCCTGCCAAAAGGATGGATGCTGGAAATGCTTGGAGATCTGATGATTGAGATTGAGCTCAATCCCAGATGTAGGATGACGCCAGTGTTTGTGGCTCGCCGTCAGTGCTCTTCATGTCTGCTGTTCGTGTTATTTGTCTTGCTGCTCACTCTTAGTCTACCTCCGCCTATCAATGCCGGCATATCCTATGATCGACAAACACTACTCGACATCGGACATGCAATGTTCGGCCGCAGCGTTCACAAAGCTGCTCCACACACTCGCTCCCGCCACCATCATCGTGTATACACTCATCTTCCCGAGCCAAATCCCTACGATCCGCCTCCCCATCCTCTTCAGAAACGCAAACTAAGACGGCGCGTCACTCGAGGGGGCAAAGCAACCCGACATAAACGAATGTTAAAGCTGGATTCTGACTCCATCCAAGGCATCCAGCCAAGTGACACCGGCATTTTTCCACCGAGCGAGGCCCTGGTTCTCAGCCCTCATTACGGATGGAGCGTCACGCCGACTGCTAGGCGATGGCTTCGCCCTGTGATGTCATCGGCACCTATCCTCTCGCCCCCTCACTGGATTATAACTCGCGGACCCCGTCATAGCGGAATTAACCTCAACCATCTTCGCCTGATCGTCAGATCTTTGCAAACTGAGGCAACCACAACCATAAAAGTGGCCCTGATCAACGCCAGATCGCTGGTAAACAAGACATTCATCTTAAACGACTTCTTCACCACTCGCTCTCTGGACCTGTTATGCATCTCGGAATCCTGGGTGAGACTGGGTGAAGATAATAATAATAATAATAATAATGAGTATTTGTAGGGCGCTTTTCACAGTTTTAACTGTCTCAAAGCGCACGTGTAAATATGTAAGAGAATTGTTGCTTTTTATTCAATTTATCGTCTGGATTGTTGGTGTTAACTATGTGGCTGCGGTTATGACAAGACAAAGAGCAGTGAGCAAGCACATACGCGACAGTGGCCAGGTAAAAAAAACCTCTTTAACGAGGAAAAAACCCTGGGGAGAACCCGGCTCACTGGTGCCAGTCTCCTCCGGCATTCTAACACTACAAAATCAGTGCGTTGGTTGTTCCGCGTCATTTTTAATGATGATTCTGGAACGAAGTTTCCCTCCTCAGAGGGGAAAGAGGCTCCACTTCTCCACACCAACAGCGTCATGAGGTCCACAGAGGTCGATGAAGCACCACCGATGATCCCGAAGCTCCTAGGATATTCCGGTCGTACGACACTTGGCGCTCAGGAGAGGAGGGAAAAAAAAAATACAAGGCAATTAGAAAAACTTCAAGTACCATAGATTTTGACAATTTTCTGAGGGTGCAGGTGTATTTCGGTTCCGAGCACTAACTAGGCAGCCTTTCTATACGATATATTAATATTTTCTTTAAGTTATTATAACAGGTCAATATATGCTTCGTTGAAGAGATACGTCTTCAGTCTAGACTTAAATTGACTCACTGATTCTGAGTCTCGAATTGGACTAGGCAGAGCATTCCATAGCTTGGGTGCTAAATATGAAAAGGATCTTTCCTCCCTGGTAGATTTTAGAGATTCGCGGTATTATAAGCTGGCAGTCGTGTAGGCTCGTAGTAAGTGATGAGCTCACTGAGATATAGAGCAGTGATTCTCAACCATTGGGCCCCGGCCCATAATTGGGCCGCGAGAATATTTTTTCCCGCGATCGCGGGCCGCGAAGTCCGTGGAACAACAATGAGCTCCCCACCACTAGATGGCGCTGAGGTGTCAACACGCTCCAATAAGCAGCAGTCAGTAGCGGCAGACTTTTGACTGAAGGTGGAGGAGGTTCTTAAAACGAACAAATGAAGATAAAAGTTACGACTTCAATTCGTTTATATTAATGGCAAAAATGTCAAACGTTAGCTTAAACAGCTTGACATCTTCGTTTTTCGCTTGCAATTTTAAAAATTTTTTTCTTCAGAAAATTAAGAAAAAAATCTGAAACGAAAGAAAATAAAGCTTTCTACTAAAAAGTGAAGATAGCAAGTGAAGAAAATGTGAAACGGAAACGAAAATAAAGCCAAAAAATCTTAACATTTGTCTTGTAATAGACAATAAATGTTGTTACTTTTCCTACTAGCTTAGAATTAAGTGTGAACGATTACTTTGTCTTAATTTAGTGTAAATATCGTCAAAATTAGTCCTATTTTCTTGAAATGAGCATTTTTTTAAATAGAAATTATGTTTGACAGAAATGTCTGAAACAAGAACTGTAAAGTGAAATTTTAATAAAATGATGTTTCTCAATTTAAGAAGCTACTTTTATATTAAAGCCAATTAGAACAAGAACTGAAATGCAGGAACAAATCTACTCTGTAACAAGATTATTTGTCTTGTTTTAGGCTATTACCAAGTACATTTTTAACCCGATTGGCAGATCATTTTATTTGATTTAAGTTTTGTTTCCTCATTTAGTTTTTTTTTTTCATGTAGATTTTTTGCATTTTGGTTTTTTCTGCCACTGTAGACACATTTTAATTATGTAACCTGATTTTTTATTTAAATGTATTTTTATTACTACAGAATTTAAATTTTATATACATTTCGTGTGTTTTTTTTTTAAGTATACATATATATTTTAGATTAGTAATAAGTAAGCAAGACCAAGTAAAAGTAATAAGAGCAACTCTCTTATTCAGTGTTGTATGTGCAGGATTACAGCTTTCCTGATGACCTTGGTGTATCATATTATTTATTTATCTAAATTTTTGTGTATTTCATATAGTTATTAAACTCAACAATTGTGTGTTTTAATGGGCCGCGGGACACTTTGATTTGGACAATTTGGGCCCAGAGGTCAAAAAGGTTGAGAACCCCTGATATATAGGAGCTAAACCGTTATAATTATAATATAATATAATTCGGTTATAATTATAATAAGTAATAATTCGGTTTTGTCTGAGTTCAGCATGAGTAAATTTCTTGTCATCCAATCACTAATGTCGCTGAAGCAATCTAATAAATTTGCAAATTTTGAGATTTCATTGGGCCATGCCGAGATATAAATTTGTGTATCATCTGCGTAACAGTGGAAGCTATGACCATGCTTTCTGATTATGTCCCCTAGTGGAAGCATATAAAGTGCAAATAGGATTGGGCCGAGCACGAAGCCTTGTGGAACTCCATATTTAACACTAAATCTGGGTGATGATACTCCATTTACATGGACGAAATGAGAGCGATCAGACAGATACGACCTAAACCACTCTAATGCATGTCCAGAAATACCAACGTAATGATCAAGTCTATGTATTAAAATATCATGGTCAACAGTGTCGAAAGCAGCACTAAGATCTAACAGAACTAAGAGTGAAACGTTTCCTTTATCTGATGCCATTAGAAGATCGTTGGTGACTCGGATAAGTGCCGTTTCAGTGCTGTGGTGCAATCTAAAGCCCGATTGAAATTTTTCAAATCTATCGTTCTGTTCCAGAAATTTACAGAGTTGTCCCGAAATAACTTTTTCAAGAATTTTAGATATAAATGGAAGGATTGAAATTGGTCTATAATTGGCAATCACGTCGGCATCAAGATGTGGCTTCTTAATAAGCGGTTTTATGACGGCCTGTTTGAACGCTTGTGGCACGTGACCAAGAACTAGTGATGAATTTATAATATTCAAGATTGGTTCGATAACTAATGGTAGGACTTGTTTAAGTAAAAAAGTTGGTATAGGGTCAAGTAAGCAGGTCAAGTAAGGTCCCGCAGCACTGTCATTTTCTAAATACCCCGCGCTTATCCAGGCGCGGCGGTGGTTTAGTCTCAAGTTATCAATAACACGTACCCCTCCCGGCCGCTTCAAGTCACCCCGTGCAGCAGCTTCGAGGTGCAGCTGTTTAAACTTTCACCTATCGATCCGATTGTTGTCGCCCTGGTCTATCGTCCTCCACAGCCCAATGATTCCTTCATCGCAGACTTTGCTGCTCTTATTAGAAATCTCGTCTTATCCCATGACATAATTCTGCTACTCTGCGATTTTAACATCCCTGTCTGCTGTGCATTGAAACCATTAACATCTGAGTTTCTTAATTTATTGGATTCTCTTGACTTCAAACACTATAAAACTGGCCCAACGCACATACATGGCCATACTCTGGACCTAATTTTTACTTTTGGCTTTTCTGTACACAACCTGGAACTCTGTGAAGCCTCCATTTCTGACATTTTCTCCTTTTCATCTCAAGCCTACCTCCTGCCCCTCTGACCCCATTCCTGCCACCCTCCTGAAGCAGCTAATCGACATTGCTGGTCCAGGCTTGGTACTTGTGGTCAACAAATGTTTACTCGCTGGCTTGGTTCCACCCACCCTCAAACATGCAGCTGTGACCCCCTACCTCAATAAACCAAACCTCGACTCGACTACTCTATCCAATTACCACCCCATCTCCAATCTCCCTTTCATATAAAAAATTATGGAAAAAAACTGTTCTGACCCAACTCAAACTGCATCTCTCCAGTAATGCAATCTTTGAAAAGCTCCAATCTGGCTTTAAAACACAGCATAGCACAGAATCTGCTCTCCTCAAAGTGACCAACGACATCTTCATGGCTACTGACTCTGGGAAATGTGTGATACTCACCCTTCTGGACCTGAGCGCCGCCTTTGATCTCATCGACCACAACACTCTCCTCAGGCGCCTCGAGCATTGCGTTGGCATTAAAGCTAATGTTCTAAGCTGGTTCCACTCCTATCTGTCCCTTGAGAACTGTTGTTCTCCCAAAACACCACTCAATAGCGGCGTTCCCCAGGGGTCAATCCTCGGACTGGCCCTTTTTTCAATCTATCTTCTGCCTTCCATCCTCACAAAATTCGGCGTTGCTTATCACTTCTTCGCAGACGACACACAGATCTACCTGCCCTTCTCACGCACCGACAGTAATTATCTACAGCCGCTACTGGAGTGCCTAGCAGAAGTGAAACTGTGGCTGGCTATCAACTTCCTGAGCCTAAATGAAGACAAGACTGAGGTCTTCACCCCAAGCGAAAGAACAGTGTGCAACTTAGTTCCCTCTTACCTATCACCCTCTGTGACTGTAACATCAAGCCAGCAGAGGTCGCACTCGCCAGAATACTGACTGCATCAATAATGATCACATACAGGTGCGCTGCCCATTTGACTGATATATAAACCAGAACATTCCAGTACCAGTTGCTGAACATTGTCAGTCCACCCCTGGTCTAGTTTCTAGTTCTCAGATCCAGCTCATAGTTTGCCTTGACCCTTGCCTGTTCCCTCGTCTACGCTATTTGGATTTCCCTTGGATTCGTTTGCCATTACGGACTGCCTACCTGTGTACGACCCTGCCCGTTGTGACTACTGTTTTGCCCTGTCTCTTGTTGGATTGTGTTTACTCCGCATATGGATCCGCCACAGCCTCCCGTGCCCGATCCATTACAGTGACCAACTGCGCTCGAAATTTGGGAGTCCTGTTCGACAGTAATCTCCGGTTTGACAAACAAGTCAACACGTGCTTTTTCCACCTCAGACTTTTAGCAAAAACTAAGCCCTTCCTGCAACCGAACTGTCTGGAAATAGCAATCCATGCTTTCATCACCTCACGCTTAGACTACTGTAACTAACTTTATGCCGGCGTCGCTGAGTCAACACTCGGACACCTCCAGCTTGTCCAAAACGCTGCTGCCAAACTCCTGACGGGTCACCCCTATTCTGCGCTCTTTACACTGGCTACCCATCAAATACCGGATTGACTTCAAAATCCTACTTTTTGTTTTTAAGGCATTAAATGGCCAAGCTCCTCTCTAGCTGTCTGAACTTTTATCTCCGCAAGCCTCACCACGAACCCTTTCGCTCAAACGACCAAGGGCTTCTCAAAACCCCTAAGACTCAACTTAAATGTCGGGGTGATCGCTCGTTCACTGTGGTCGGCCCGAAACTTTGGAATACTCTCCCTCCCCACTTAAAGTTGCAGAAGACCTACTGGAGCACGCATGGATCCGAGATTCACCCAGAAAACAGTTAAGTTTGGTGATGGAAAAATCATGGTCTTGGGTTACATCCAGTATGGGGGTGTGCGGGATATCTGCAGAATGGAAGGCAACATCAATAGTCTACCAATAAATCTTATAATATAAGCTACCTCTTATATTCCCAACCATAAAAGAGGACAAATTCTGCCGCAGGATGGTGCTCCATCGCATACTTCCATCTCCACATCAAAGTTCCTCAAGGCGAAGAAGATTAAGATGCTCCAGGATTGGCCAGTCCAGTCACCAGACATGAACATCATTGAGCATACAGTATGTGGGGTAGGATGAAAGAGGAAGCATGGAAGAAGAAACCAAAGAATATTGATGAACTCTGGGGGGCATGCAAGACTGCTTTCTTGGCTATTCCTGATGGCTTCGTCAATAAATTGTATGAATCCTTGCCAAACCACATTGATGCAGTTCTTCAAGCTCATACAAGATATTAAATTTGGATCTCACAGCACCACTACCTAATTTGCTGACACATTTTTGTATTTGTAGTAAATTTGTTGCATTTCTGTATAGGCGACAAAACCTTTGTCTTGGCAAAATTTGACCTTTCTGTCTTGATTAAATGATGAATCATTTTTCAGTGAAACTAATTTATTTCAGTGCATTAAACATCATTTGGAAGGGTTTTAGCTTTTCATATGAGCCATTTCTAGCACCAATTGATTAACTAAAAGTCATGTTAATAGCAGGTGTTTCTACAAAATAGATAAGCAACAAGACTTTTGTCAGGGACTGTATAATATCCATATTAGTGAACAGGCAGTTGTCATAAAACGTTTTTCACATAGTAAATACATAGTTTAATCATTTAACTATCAATTTATTAGTTAACTTTCTTTACATGGGTACTATGTTGTTTATTAATACTGTATATTAACTATAATGTTTCATAAAAACAATATGATAAAAAATTATCAAAAAAAATAATGTGACAAAAGCCGTCCCATGTTGTTTCAAAACGGGCCGATTTATTGACACTTTCATCAACAAATAAAAACTAAACTAAAAGTTGTGACCACATCAAATAATAATTTGAGCTTGTGGAGAAAGGCGGGTTCAAATGCAAGGCATGAAAAGCTGCAAGGGATAGAGGTGCTAGCTAGCTCCTTCAATAACGTCTACTCCCGGCAGAAAAAAAAAAGGTCAAATAAATGGATTTGTTTTACATTCAACGCAACATTAGAATAACTATCTGTGCGCCGTGTGGAGCAACCATCACGAGCAAAATACAACAAACCTGAAGCGCCATCTGCAGATGAAACTTGTTTTTCTAAAATGTTGTGGTATTTAGTCAACTAAAATTAGACTAAAACAAAAAAAATTTATTAAGATGGCTTATTTGGGACTAAAACTAAAGTGAGTTTTAGTCAAAAGACTATGATTATAACTAAATAAAAAAATCTTTTTCAAAATGAACACTGCCTTCAGCGAAAGACGAATGACTTACCTGTCTATTCACGAACAGGAAATATTAAATGATTGATTTATTGTCTTGGGTGTGAAAAGTTTGATTAGAGTAATACGTTACACTACTGCGCTAGGGGTGTGACAATATCTTGTGGTACGAGATATCGCAATATTAAGAGAGACTGAAGAGTGTCGTTGTTCTTCACAGATTCAGTCATTGTGGAGTGACAGAAGGTTTTTCTGCTCTGACTTCAGCTCTGAGATTAAACTCACGTCTGACTGAACTAGATCTGTCAAGGAGTAAACTGGGTGACTCTGGAGTGAAGATTCTCTCTGATCTACTGAAGGATTCTCACTGTAATCTACACAAACTCAGGTAATTATCCTCTCAGAAATTACACAAATATCAGATAAAACATAAGAAAGAAAATTGTTCAAAAACTCCTTGGCTCAATCTCTCCTAGTGCTGTTATTAACATTTCTGACGTTATTTGATGTTGTTTCGTTCCATAATTTGATGTTGATGTGGAGGTTTCATACATTTAGTTCAATTCATTTTATATATTCTTCATATGAAGTCCCTGCAAAGATTCCTGATATAATCTTCATTTAAACATGGTTTCTCAACCTGTCTTCTGTTCGTTCCCAGAGTGGGACAAAATTACTTTTAATACTTAAATGTATTATTGTTGTATGAAAATGAAATCTAAATATTTTGATCTGTGAAGTAGTGCTAAAAAATGATTCTTTGGCGCTACATAAAATGTATTTTTTATTTTCTTACGTAAAAATATATTTAAACTGAATATACAACTAAAATAAAGAATTTCAAGATGAATACAACATGCATATTTTATGGGTGGAATAAAACGATTAGAAAATATATTTTAGTTCCAGTTGAAGCTGACATTAGTTGAAAGTCTTGAAGTGTCAGTGATTTATTATTTTTCTTGATGTTGAGACTAAAGAGTGTCGTTGTTCTTCACAGTCTGAGTCATTGTGAAATGACAGAAGAAGGTTGTTCTGCTCTGACTTCAGCTCTGAGATCAAACTCACGTCTGACTGAACTAGATCTGTCTGGAAACAATCTGAGTGACTCTGGAGTGAAGATTCTCTCTGATCTACTGAAGGATTCTCACTGTAATCTACACAAACTCTGGTAATTCTCCTCTCTGAAATTACACAAACACAAGGTGAAATGTATTGTTTTTGAAGTTGCACTAGAAAGTCTTTTTTTTTTTTTTTTCATTTTAGTGCAAAGATTTTAGTGCAATCTCACAATAGTTTGAAAAAAGAAACTCCCATAATTATTTGGGGCTCCAAAACAATTACATTCAGTTTTTGTCAGTTTTACGAGACATCTGTCACAGAAACTGACTATGGGACATCGGAAGAGTCTGATTTGTAGCTTCAAGCCTTTAAAAGGCCAATAAAGGAACGTTTAGTGGCTGCATGATCTTGCATACCTCAAATGCTAGTCGTAAGCATTCACCCTTCGAAACCTCCGGAAAAAAGCTCAAGCGTTGGATTCAGCAGTACTTTTCAATAGTTTCTGCTTTTTAATAGTGTTGCGCCCTCTCTCAGATCCGAACTGTACCCTACAATTCACGGCGAGGTGTTGTTATCTCAGATGCATCAAACACGGGCTGGGGAGCATAGTTTAAACACCATGGTGTGGCAGGTTGCTGCTCAGGGTCCTTGCCTCCAGGCGCAATCAACAAGTTTGAGCTACTAGCCATGTTGTGAAAAACACGTACAACGAACAAGATTGGACCGAGTTACCACAGTGTTGTATATCAACCATCAAGGGAGAACGCACTCATGCCACACGTCCGTGCACTGTCTACCAGACACTTTTGCGCACTGACGGAAGGCTTTTGTCCCATTGTGCTGCCAGAAAAAACCTGAATACACTGAGTTACTTTGTCAGAACAGTCCTCTCGCTTCACCAGGAGAAACTAAATGAGAGTCTGGCCCCTACCACACTACAAGGTCAGAGTGGCTTTTTAAGTTTCAACTACATACAGCAGAGCAATACACAGTGAAAAAAAATGTTCTGGACCCTGGTGCTTCACAGAACAGTACACACGGAACAGAAAGCGGGGGTGGGGGTAGCATGCAAAATAAATAGGGGTACACACGTGCAACAACAGGACAGTACACAAAAACAGCACTTTAACGAGACCAGATACACACCGACTATAGTGCCCAGGGAGACAGGATGTCTAAGCCTTCCACGTCATGAGTGATCGTAAACAAGAACAGAGTGAATGGAATGGATAATCAATGCAAATTCATGTGCTGTGTCACAGCCAGAGGTGTAAATGTACTTCGTTACTTTACTTATGCATGTTTTTGGCTGCTTCATATTTGTACTGAGTATAAAAAATATAAGCAACTTTTACTCTCTACTTACCTACATTTGTGATTGAGTAACTATACTTTTCACTCCACTACATTTGAAAGGACACATTTCGTTACTCGTTACATTATGATAGTGCGCAACAAACGTAATCGATTTTTACCGCGGTTAATTTCTTGGGTGAACGAGGCGATTTCATCATCTGTAGTCTGCTGAATATGGGATCAATTTAGTGCCAAAAAGATTCGCGCGCGTGAAACCTCGAAGCGAGCGAGCGCAACTCGATTAAGCTTGAACCGAGCGCGCGCAACCAGTGAAGTGAGCGCGCGCTGCTTGAACTGAGCGCGCGCGCTTGAACTGAGGGCTCGTAACCGGTGAACTGAGCGCGCGCGCTCGAATCTACATTCGCTCGCGCTCAGTTCTCGTCTGCGCGCCTACAAATCTTTATGGCACGAATTTTGCTCGATGTTGCTCGATGTTCTGATTGGTCAAAGCGAACCAATCGTGGAGCAGCCAACAGCCATTGTCCCGCCCACCATGACAGGTCTTAAAATTCAAATCGGCTAAAGAATTAACATTTATTCCTTCGCGGCCACTAGTCAAAACATTTCTGACGAGTCACAACAAATTAGACTAGTCACATTGCTCGATAGACTCACTTTGACAAGTATTTTAAGATATCTCTAAAGGAGTGTCTCCTAGTCACAATTGAATTGAAGACATCTCGAACTACTTTAGAGATATCTACTATTACATATAGAGATGTCAAATCAAATCACTTTATTATGACATCACCGTGTGAGCCGTGGAGAGTGAATGATGGAAACTCGCACAAGCAGCTTAATTGTGGGTGCTTATACTAGTGTAAATGTACACCTACTCATTTTAATCTTCAAATATATTGTTACTAGTGCTAATACATGTGTAGAAGTAGTAAAATAATTTAATATATCTCTAAATATTTATGACTAGTCATAATGGAGTTTAAGATATACCCGAATGCATTTAAATATAGATATCTTAAAATATGTAAAACCTATTTTGACAAGGCAATAACATGTTAAGATATATTTAGTTTGATTCATAATAATAGTCGATTTATTTTTAAAGATATCTTCAAATTATACAGTTGTATCTGTGAATGCTGTTCGTTATCTCCAACTTATAGATAAATGTAGTTGTGACTAATCAGACCTCGATTACAGATATATGCAATTGGTATTCTGACTAGGACAATACATTTTAGGATATCTTAGAATACTATTTAAAAAAGATGGACTATTGGACGCCTGGACTATTGCTCGGTCAGTATTTGTTGCTTTAATCTTTCAGGACCTGTCATGGTGGGCGGGACAATGGCTGTTGGCTGCTCCACGATTGGTTCGCTTTGACCAATCAGAACATCGAGCAACATCGAGCAAAATTCGTGCCATAAAGATTTGTAGGCGCGCAGACGAGAACTGAGCGCGAGCGAATGTAGATTCGAGCGCGCGCGCTCAGTTCACCGGTTACGAGCCCTCAGTTCAAGCGCGCGCGCGCTCAGTTCAAGCAGCGCGCGCTCACTTCACTGGTTGCGCGCGCTCGGTTCAAGCTTAATCGAGTTGCGCTCGCTCGCTTCGAGGTTTCACGCGCGCGAATCTTTTTGGCACTAAATTGATCCCATAGCTGAAGGTACTGGATGCTAATTGCGACATGGCTGACATCAGTGATGAAGCAAAGCAGCACATCAAGCAGCGCCAGCACAGACAATCATTTATGGCCTTAGATGAAAGAAACGATGACGAAAAACAGAACAACTCTTTCGAGATGTAGTGTCTACTTTGTTTACAGCGGACAACAAACATAATAGCTTTTATAAATTCGCAGTCAAATTTGAGGAAACACATGGAGTCATACGAGTCTATTTAGTGTTCATTTAAAGTGAAATTAATGTTAAGTTAAACTATACAGATCTTCCCTGACTTCTCTGAATGGTATTGTAATGTTACCAAGCCTAACATGGCAAAAAACACTGTGACATTACTATATTTTGGCTTAATTTTTTTGTGCAGCGTGAATAAATGTAATGTCTATTGTAGACTATTGAGACTGACTTTTGGTTCTTCATTGGACGTGTCAAATTTTCGAAAGGGAATCCTGAACTTTTGCAGAGAGCTCTAGTGACAGGGCTTGATAGTGGATACTACAGGATGGAGACCCGAGATCGTCTTCTACCCTGTCGCCCCACGAACGCCCTTGGTTACCTGCAGCAGGTTGAGAAGCCTTGGCGTCTCGATCCTCGTCTAGGGAGGACGCTGAGCCTGCAGACGGGGTTTCCCGGAGGAAATCCTATTTCATTATTGGCAGGCACTATTGCCATTCTCTCGCATACTAAACATGAGCTCAACACGAGCGATCAAGCTCATCCGATGGTGACAGCCAGTTACTGCAAAATTTGCACAAACGTGACAACATCCTGAAAAGCTGTCTCAGCAAAGCTCTCGTTAACGTAAACAGAGTTTTAGCTGCTTCCCGAGTTTTTTGGGAAGAGCGAAGCCCGCTGGGAGTACTGCCGATTCCAACATTGAGTTCCACCGGGAAGTCGAAGAGAAGAAGGCATATGAACGTTCAATCAACAAAAAGGTAACAAGCATGATCCACGTGTCCCTTTTATACCACCTGATGCGGTTCAAAGGTGACATGCAAATTCATGCAGCCATGAACTACAGACGTCAAAGTGACCTGACGATGAGAATACAATTTTTGAATATTTATTCCAGCTGATGTTGAAAGTATTTGAAAGTCTTGTAGTGTCAGTGATTTGTTGTTTATTATCTTGATGTTTTTTAACTGAGAGACTGATGAGTGTCGTTGTTCTTCACAGTCTGAGTGATTGTGAAATGACAGAAGAAGGTTGTTCTGCTCTGACTTCAGCCCTGAGATCAAACTCACGTCTGACTGAACTAGATCTGTCTATGAATTATCTGAGTGACTCTGGAGTGAAGATTCTCTCTGATCTACTGAAGGATTCTCACTGTAATCTACACAAACTCAGGTAATTATCCTCTCAGAAAATGTGCAAATATGAGATCAAGCCAAAAAAATCTAATAAAATTCCAAATTAAATTTTCCTTGAAGCTGCACTAAAACATTTCATTATTTTAAATGCATTGGCTAAAATGAAAATATTTTAAACGTGGAAAAAGTGATAAAGTATTTCATTTTAAAATTTTAGTTTCAGTTGTTGCTGTTATTGATTGAATATTTTGACGTGCCAGTGATTTGTTGTTTATTATCTTGATGTTTCTGAACTGAGAGACTGAAGAGTGTCGTTGTTCTTCGCAGTTTGAGTTGTTGTGCAATGAGAGCAAAAGGTTTTTCTGCTCTCACTTCAGCTCTGAGATCAAACTCACGTCTGACTGAACTAGATCTGTCATCGAATGATCTGGGGGACTTTGGAGTGAAGATTCTCTGATTCACTTAAGGATTCTCACTGTAATCTACACAAACTCAGGTAATCCTGCTCTCAGAAAAAATGCAAAGATGAGATAATGGATAAAAAATTCAAATAAAATGTAATTGTTTCAATTATTCAAATAAATCTAAATTGTTTTACCCGTGAAACTGGACTAAAACATTTTATTGGTTTTAAATGTATTGGCTAAAATGCAAATATTTTAAATGTGGAAAAAGTGATAAGTGATTTGTTCTTTGATATCTTGATAGGTACAGAGTCATTGTGGAGTGACAGAAGAAGGTTGTTCTGCTCTGAGTTCAGCTCTGAGATCAAACTCACGTCTGACTGAACTAGATCTGACTGATGATAAAAAATCTGAGCAACTGCTGTGAAGACTTTCAGTAATAAAAAAGAATTTACAATTAATATGAAACTTTGGTGAGTTGTGAATATAGTAATATCTTTTGTAGTTTCATCACTTTTAAATTTATTTTAACTTTGTTTTTATTATAATTACAAGGGGCTTTTTCAGTTTTTATGCCTTTCATTTTTGTTTGTGTAATAAACAGTAAAATCACCTTTCTCACTAATTGTTCAACTGAACAGTCTTAACCAAGATCCATTAGCTAGAGCTCAGTTTGAAAGCACTTGCATATCTTTAAATGTTGTATCAAATAAAAGTCTCCTGTGTTGAGAGTGGTGTGGTTATTACCCCTGTTAATACAGAATAATAAGACATGCACTGCGTGGGAGCCAGGCCAGGACAACAGTGATCTCAGGCCAGTGGCATAAATCACAACTTATAATATGTTTTCAGGAAAGTCATAACACGTGGACATAAAAAAAAAACTTTTTGAAACGCAGTCAATCTTTCTCTTTAACTTTTTTTTTTAACAACTGACTTTTCTAATGATATTTGTTTTTTATAGGGTAGCATTGATAATGATTGTGGCTAAAATATTTGTCATTTTTTGCAGTAACAACTATCCAAACATGGAAACAGCACTTACATATAATAGCTACAAATATCAGCTAGTAAAGTTTTTATATAGCCTCCTGGTAATTCAAATTTTTTTTAAGTTTTTTTCTTAACATTCTAAGTTTTTTTTAGTTTTTTTACATTGGCATTAAGCTGACTTAAGCAACTTGAGCAGCAGACTTAAGCAGCACACAACTTTATAATGAATAATTATTTATTCCTCATTGTTGCTCTACATGCCTACAGCCACACCACTATGAATGCGCCCGATCTCGTCAGATCTCGGAAGCTAAGCAAAGTAGGGCCTGATTAGTACTTGGATGGGAGACCACCTGGGAATACCAGGTGCTGTAGGGTGGGCGGCACGGTGGCGCAGTGGTTAGCGCTGCTGCCTCACAGCAAGATGGTTCCGTTTGACACTTGAGGTGTGAGTTCAAGGCCGGCCGGGGCCGTTCTGTGTGGAGTTTGCATGTTCTCCCCGTGCTTGCGTGGGTTTCCTCCGGGTTCTCCGGTTTCCCCCACAGTCCAAAAACATGCGTTTCAGGCGAATTAGAAT
This sequence comes from Paedocypris micromegethes, assembly GCA_028031935.1. NCBI lineage: Eukaryota > Metazoa > Chordata > Actinopteri > Cypriniformes > Paedocypris > Paedocypris micromegethes. Next base: position 7,317,872 of record CM051501.1, on the reverse strand, counting down.
TGGAAAATTGACCACATAGGTATGAGTGAGTGTGTGAACGTGTTTGTCTGTGTGTCCCGCTCTGCGAATGGTTGGCCACCAATCCAGAGTGTGTATCCTGCCTCCGGCCCTAAGACGCTGAGATAGGCGCCAGCTCCCCGCGACCCTGTAAAGGATGAAGCGGTAGAAGATGAATGAATGTTGCTCTACATATTTGCCATGCCTATATTGTGTACTTTTTTATTAAATTGATTGTTTTGAAGCATGTCAATTGACATGCCGCTTCACCATGTGATATTGCATCTATCAGCAGAAATGGCTGCTCTGGCAGTAACAGGGAATGCAGCCTTGTTGTGACTCCGATTAAAAGGAGCTTTAAAAGGCCCATAGGTACAAAAAGTCAGTTTACAGTCCGTACCAACACACTTGAAAAAGCAACCATGTTCTATTCGGTGAACTCTACAGTGCGACTTGCAAAGTTAAGAGAGTTTTGCAAAGTTAAGAGAGTTTTGCTGCAGAAACAAAAAAGAGTTGACCCTCAAGCTCTGTCCTCAAACAGCATTCACACCTCCATCAGAACCAGTGAAACCAGGGGGCTGTTGCACAAAAGTAGAATAAAGAAAGCCAGGATTTCAGAAGAAGCCTGGCTTAGCATAACTTCGTCAGCTCATCCTGGCTTAGTCCGTTGCGCAAAGGCTAAGCTTGGATAAAAACTTGCTTCTATTTCAAGCCAGGTGTAGAAGGGTTCGTTCAAGACAAACTTAAACAGAACATTGATTCACTCACAGAATCACAGAGTCGACAATGGATAAGACTCGTGCAGCACACACCTCACTGGCTAAACAGCGCCTTCTCGTGACCAATAAAATGCGTAAGCGGTTCAAAGAACCAGTTCTTTTTGCATGACACAAAATAAATTACGAAATAATTTAATTGTTTTATTTCTCTCGTCCTTGTTAAAGAACAAGCTTGTCTGACCAAAAAAGGACCTGGCAACAGGTCAAGATTAAAAGAACATCTTGCGCACTTGCAGGTCACTTGATGGAAGAACATACAGTGGCTTGAAAAAGTATTCATACTCCTGAACTTATCCACATTTCTCACATTGTAACCACGCATTCCGTTAAAATAATTAATTCATTGTTTTTATTCATATTTTATCTTTATCTATTTATTTTGTATTTTATTGTATTTTTATCCCTTATCTTTTTATTGTATCTTTTTCTCGTATGCACCCATCCCATGTTTAAATGCTGGACGATTGTAAACACACATACACATTATACATGGTACAACATGCAATGAAATGTGTATATAGACCATCTGTGGGACAGTGAGAGTGTGGCTCTGTACGGTTCTGCATTGGATCTTTGAGCCCAGCAGCCTACACAGATGTCGGATGCCATCTCCTTGCAGTCAGATATTGGCAAATTCCAGTGGGTCTGACCAGTCCATGAAGACTTTCACGCACAAATGAGTATTAATACTGCTTCGTCTGCAGCATCATCTAACAAAGTGCATGCCATAATTAGGAAATGTGAATGGGACTGTAGCCACTATATTCTACATAAAAACTTCAGCCATTTCCTGTGGGGAGTTGTGGTTCAGTGGTAGGCGACGTGGACTCGTGTTCGAGAGGTTGCAGGTTCAAATCCCCTCTACCACCTCTACCTTGGGCAAGACACTGAACCCCACTTGCCCCTTTTCTTTCCTTTCCTTCCTAAAATCTCAAGACCTGCAATGATTCATCAAATGAATGACCATTTATTAATTGTAAATCACATACATTAAATAGAACTGATTGTGGAGCAGACCAAGATTGATCGTAGCCTGGTCTGGGGCAGGCTAGCTTCTCGAAATAAATCTCCATGGTACACTGTAAAAAGTGCTAAAGGCGTGTTGTTACATTTTTATACCTGATCTACCTCAAAGTGTTTAGTTTTCTGTCTAACCATCAGTTTAATGTAAAATTTGTGCTTCATCCAAATTAAAAGTAAGTCTTTTAGTGTGAAGTAAATACATTTCTTTGAAGTAAAGTAAAAACTCTGTGCTTTGGAGCCAGATGGTGATGAGAAGAGAATTCAATTCAATTCAGCTTTATTTATAAAGCACCTTAAGAACAACAAATGTTGTCCAAAGTGCTGTACACGACCAATAAAACATCAAACGTATGTCGATATAAAAACACAGAAAACAAGGGTAAAACATCTAGAAATAAAAACAACAAATAAGAATAGAAGCAATAGACTGTAATAAACAATAAAAAAGCCAACAACTCATATTGGTTTAAAATGCCATGGAAAAGTAATGTGTTTTTAAGAGTGATTTAAAAACTGGAAGGGAGTCTGCCTGCCTAATGCTCGCCGGCAGCTCATTCCACAGCTTTGGGCCGACAACCGAAAACGCTCGATCACACCTACGTTTCCTTTTGGTCTTGGGCGCCAGCGAATGGTCTGCTGACCTAAGGCAGCGTGATGGAGTATAAGGCTGGAGGAGGTTAGCCAGAACACAGTTCTGCATGCACAACAGTTTCTTGGATTGGCCGATGAGAATCCAATGAGAAGCCAATGATGGCCAATGAGAAGCTTGCATTTGTTGTACGCATTTTTTTAAACTCTTTTAATAATTAAAATAAATCATAAACAAATTTACATGATCTTGTTCAGTTGTAAGAAGGAGCAATTGAAGCAATTTGTCTTAAAAGGAAACGATAGATTTTTTAATAAGGTAATTATGTAAACAACTATCAATGTGTCTCCTTGTGTGAATAGAGACTCTGCTGCATTTTTACCTGTTTACAATGTTAGGTGCTGTTGCTGCTTGTTTGTTAAATGGACCAACTGAGCAGATTTTATGTTCATTGAAGGCTTTTACTAAGCAAATAATTTGATTAAGTTGTTATTACACCTCGGTGGTCAAGACACATGGGTTAAGTTCAGATTTTATAATATGATATTAGATCTCATTACACTTAACTCTTATACACTTAGCTCTTATACACATTATTATTATTATTATTATTATTATTATTATTATTATCCAAATTCAATCTGTTAGTACAAAAGGCCTAATCAACGGAGATGCAAATTGACGGATTAATTATGGTGGTGGTCTCTTTTTAACCCTTTCGATGAGAAAGTAAGAAATTAAAGAAAAATGTAAAAACAATTAAGAAAACGTGTCAGTTGAGATTTCATTAAACTTAAAAACCTAAATAGATTCAAAGATTTTTTTTTACACTGGCTAAGTAGTGGATAGTTCAAAGTGAAAATTTAAGTTGAACCAAAGTAAACAGATTAGGTGTAATCAGTCGACGCAATTTTTTTTTTTTTAAATCTTGCCCGGGTAAATAGAGAGGGTTGCGTCAGGAAGGACATCCAGCGTAAAACTAGTCAAAGGTGAACCATGCGAGTCATTCAAAGAAACTTCGTACCGGATCGGTCGAGGCCCGGGTTAACAACGACCGCCACCGATACTGTTGACTTACAGGGTGCCGGTGGAAATTGGGCTACTGTTGGCCAAAGAAGGAGAGGAGGCAGGAGGGTGCATGAACAGAGAGAGAAGAGGAAGGGCAGGAGCATAGACTTGAGAATAGGGACTCTTAACGTTGCCTCAATGACAAGGAAAGGCAGAGAGCTGGCAGACATGATGGAGAGAAGGAAGGTAGATGTACTGTGTGTACAAGGTGGAAGGGCAGCAAAGCACGTAGTATTGGAGGAGGATACAAACTGTACTACCATGGTGTGGATGGGAAGAAAAACGGGGTAGGAGTGATCCTGAAGAAGGAGCTGGAATGTGCTAGAAGTGAAAAGAGTCTCAGACGGGGTGATGAGCTTAAAGCTGGAAATTGAAGGGGTAATGTTGAATGTAGTCAGTGGGTATGCTCCACAAGTGGGCTGTGAGTTAGAAAAGAAGGAGAGATTCTGGAGTGAGTTTGATGAGGTCATAGAGAGTATTCCCAGAGGAGAGAGACTGGTTGTTGGAGCAGACTTCAATGGTCATGTTGGTGAGGGGAACAGAGGTGATGAGGATGTGATGGGCAGGTTTGGTGTGAAAGAAAGGAATCTAGGACAGATGGTGGTAGACTTTGCTAAGAGGATGGAAATGGCTGTAGTCAACACTTACTTCCAGAAGAAGAGGAACACAGAGTGACATACAAGAGTGGAGGTAGGAGTACACAGGTGGACTACATCCCATGTAGACGAGGCCATTTGAGAGAGGTTAGTGACTGCAAAGTGGTGGTAGGAAAGTGTGTAGCCAGACAGCACCGCATGGTGGTGTGTAAGATGACGCTAGTGGTCAGGAGGAAGAAGAATAGAGGGAAGACAGAACAGAAGACCAAGTGGTGGAAGTTAAAAGATGAAGGAGCTTGCGAGGAGTTCAGGCAGAGATTGATACTGGCTCTGGGTGATCAGGAAGAGCTGCCTGATGACTGGGATACTACAGCAGAGGTTATCAGGGAAACAGGTAGAAAGGTGCTGGGTGTTTCATCTGGTAGGAGGATAGAAGATAAGGACACTTGGTGGTGGAATAAGGAAGTACAGGACTGCATCCAGAGGAAGAGGTTGGCAAAGAGGAAGTGGGATCTAGAAAGGACTGAGGAAAGTAGAGAGGAGTACAAGGACGTGCAGCGCAGAGTGAAGAGGGAGGTATGATGACAGAAAGCATATGATGAGCTGTATGATAGGTTAGACACAAAGGAAGGAGAGATGGACTTGTACAGGCTAGCCAGACAGAGAGATAGAGATGGGAAGAATGTACAGCAGATAAGAGTTATTAGAGACAGAGATGGAAAGGTACTAACAACCCAGGAGAGTGTGTAGAGAAGATGGAAAGAGTATTTTGAGGAGCTGATGAATGAGGTAAATGATAGGGAAAGAAGGGAGGCGGATGTGGATGTTGAGAAGCAAGAAATATCAGACCAGTTTGTTTAACAGTATTCTAGAGAGCGAGAAGATGCCAGAGGAGTGGAAGAAAAGCGTTCTGGTGCCGATTTTCAAAAACAAGGGTGATACGCAGAACTGCAGCAACTACAGGGGAATAAAGCTGATGAGCCACACAATGAAGCTGTGGGAAAGAGTAGTGGAAGCCAGGCTTAGGAAGGAGGTAGAGATTTGTGAGCAGCAGTATGGTTTTATGTCCCGCAAGAGCACCACTGATGCCATTTTTGCTTTAAGAATGTTGATGGAGAAGTACAGAGAGGGTCAGAAGGAGCTGCATTGTGTCTTTATGTATTTAGAAAAGGCTTATGACAGGGTGCCGAGGGAGGAGCTGTGGTACTGTATGAGGTTGTCAGGAGTGGCAGAGAAGTACGTCAGAGTAGTCCAGGACATGTACGAGAGGTATAGGACGGGGGTGAGATGTGCGGTAGGCCAGACAGAAGAGTTCAGGGTGGAGGTGGGACTACACCAAGGATCAGCTTTAAGTCCCTTTTTGTTTGCTATGCTGATGGACAGGTTGACAGATGAGGTCAGACAGAAATCTCCCTGGACAATGATGTTTGCAGATGACATTGCACCGAGGTGATTTGCACCGAGAGTAGAGAGCAGGTGGAGGAAGAGCTAGAGAGGTGGAGGTTTGCTCTGGAAAGAAGAGGGATGAAAGTCAGTCGTAGTAAGACAGAATACATGTGTATAAATGAGAGGGGGCAGGGTGGAGGAGTGAAGTTACAGGGGGTGGAGGTGAAGAAGGTGCAGGAGTTTAAGTACTTGGGATCCACAGTGCAGTGTGATGGGGAGTGTGGAAAAGAGGTGAAGAGGCGAGTGCAGGCATGGTGGAGTGGGTGGAGGAAAGTGTCAGGAGTGTTGTGTGACAGAACAGTGTCAGCAAGACTCAAAGGAAAGGTGTACAAGACAGTGGTGAGACCACCAGCTATGCTCTATGGCTTAGAGACAGTGGCAGTGAGAAAGAGACAGGAGGCTGAGATAAAGATGTTGAGGTTCTCCTTAGGAGTGACGAGGTTGGACAGAATAAGAAACGAGCACATCAGAGGAACAGCTCACGTTACTTATTCCTCTGATGTGGTCTCTGACGTAACAAAGTCAAAGAGGCCAGACTGAGATGGTTTGGACGTGCAGAGGAGGGATAGTGAATATATTGGTAGAAGAATGTTGGAGATGGAGCTGCCAGGGAAGAGGGCAAGAGGAAGACCAAGGAGGAGGTATATGGATGTTGTAAGAGAGGACATGAGGTTGGCTGGGGTCAGGGTGGAAGATACTCAGGTTAGAATGAGGTGGAAAGGGATGATTCGCTGTGGCGACCCCTGATGAGGGAACAGCTGAAAGAGTAGTAGTAGTCGACGCAATTTTTTTTACTTTGATCCAACGAGACACTTTTTACAGTGTAGTTGAACTGAAGAAAGGTCATTAAGTACCATAAACCAGGAAAATTGTTTCTTGGTATATCAATTCAATTATATCAGGTGGAAATACTGTGGTGACTTGGTAGGGTTACGCCCCGTTTCCGAAAAGCACTGATGTGTTCTAGTTACTCGTCTGGACAGTGTGGTGCAGAGGGTGGGAGGGGTTCTCCATGATGGATTCTAGTTTGGCCAACATCCGTCTGTCTGCCACTTCCTCGATGGTCTCCAGAGGGACAGCCCAGGACAGAGCCGGCTCGCTTAGAGCATAGTCCGCGTATGCCTCGGGCCGGCTCTGGTCCAGACCCTGACCAGCTCCTTCAGCAGCAGACTGCTCCTCCCCCAATGCCAGATGGAGCGATACCGCAGGTCATTTCTCCCCACAGCAATAAGACTCTTTAATTCTGTAATGCAGGGACACACTTTCAGTCAAACTTTCACTATTGTATTTTGGTATTGCACATTATATTTCTATTTTTATCTCGTCACAACTGCACCACTGTTTTTGCACAGTTGTATTTTTGCACAAACTATTTATTGTTGTTTTCTCACTGTTGTCTTTTAATTTGTCGTTTTTCTGTTAAAAACTTTTTGCTGCTGCTGTACAAAAAAAATTTCCCCTAGTGGGATTAATAAAGTCTTATCTTATCCAACTTGCAATGTCTTGTGGGAAGGCATTACCTAACCCTCCTGCTGGAACTCCACACCCCCTGCTGTGACCCTCAGCAGCTCTTCACACCTTGGGGAAAGCACCCCCCGCCCGATCGCCACAATACTTTCCATAATTGTGTTATGTTAATCCAGCAAGTCTTTTTAATTCAGTGTAGTGTGAAGAATCTTTTGATTATTTTTTGCGCAAAAATCAACACAGTTCAGCGATTGCTGAACTGAACTCGATCCAAAGGAAGCGTGGAGGAAAGCAGAAAGTGCGAAAAGGAATGAAAGTGTGAAGAAATGTATGCAAGAGCAAGGTTTTAAAACAATATAACCACTGAGCTTAAGAAGGCAATTATAGAAAAGCAGAATCGTGGCATTCGTCTGTTCTCAGCAAAAGATCTGCGTGTGCTGTTTCACAGTGCTGGGAGAGGCGGCGCGCCTAGACGGGCATACGCATAACTCATGCGCAAACCATTATTGTTTTGTGACTGACAGTGACAAAATAAATGTTACACATATACTAGTACAATTCTTTCACGCACATATTGTGTATATGATTCTGCTTTTTAAAATGTTTTCATAAACAAAATAAATAAATAAACCTTCATAGCACTTGAAAAAAAAGCAGACTTTTATTTAATTTTTACAAGTTCGGCAGGCCACATTAAAACGTTTAACATTTTATTGTGACCCGCATGTGGCCCGCGGGCTGTAGTTTGCCCAGGTATACGTCTCGTGCCAGCATCGGTTGAAGCTGCCATGGATGACACACTAGGTGAAATTGGCTGTGTCTGCCCGCAACTGGAAGTTGACGAACACGAGGAGCTGCTAGAGAAGAACCCAAACGCGACGCTAAATAACTTTTAGAATTCTAAAATGCTAAACATTATCTTTTAAAATATACGTAAATGAAATACGCCTTGTGAAATTGCTCATTTGCGAATGTGGCTGGAAGTGACGTAGACAAAGTCCCTCTTTTCGCGGTTCGACTCGGTTCTATTCAAATACAAGACTGTCACTGCTGGTTTCTTGAAATTTTGTGTGAATTGCATCACTATCGTTTTTCTCCCATGTTTTTTTTACTCGCTTAATATGATAGACGTGTTTGTTTATATTGTCAAAAACACATATTTTCTATGTACAAAATGTGATTCTTCCATCACGTATTACACTGATTAATAAACTGTTTCAGGTAATAAAACATGTTTATTTTCAATGGCACAAAATAGTCAACAAAGTTCAATAACAACTAGATTATGTGAATCTGTCCCTTCACAGTCATATTTTTATACAAATGATGGAGAAGATTGTCACATTTTAGTCTATGTATGTGCCGATCTCAGCAGAACTTGGTGCGGCAGCTTCTGAAGGTCCAGTGGCTTGTGCACTTTCACTCTCGCTCTCTATTCAAAGTCACATGACTGAGCAGAACCTGGAGATCATTGTCCTGTTGAACTTAGAGCTCTTGATTGCTGATCTGCAACAGAGAAAGCTCTGAGCTTCATGCCACACAGACAATTCTGAAGTGTAAATGAAAGGTGTCAGACCGATTTGTCGTATCTGATCTCTGCCGGCCAGACTCATCCGACTCCTCACCTGTGAAACAAAGTTCACGTTTCTTCACTTGTGATTGACAAACACGATTATACCCACCGTCTGCTGACCCGTTGGACAGGACCTTCTGCTGCTGTGACTCTGGATTCTCATACGTGTTGTTCAGGTTCCTGAGATGGCAGAATTCACACCGAGTTGATTTCCATATTTTTGTTCATGACGTTGTCAGAAGGACCGAGTGTGACCACCTGTTGGCCTCAGGCTGCGCTCGATGAACCGCATCTTCTGTGACCTCTGGGTCGTGCCGGGACTCTGATGACAACATCATCTGCCTGGAGGACGTCCCATCTGCAGCTGCATCTGTGGAGTGTTGCTTCTCTCCCTCTGGTGTCTCTCTCCTCTCTCGTTGTGGCAGCGTGTCAGGTCTCGAGTCCACAACTCTGAACAGACACATGACAGGAAGCTCTGAAGAACTCTACAGAAGAAGCTTGATGCTTATCATGTCAATTACCTATGGTGGTGTCTGGTCCGCTGCCGCATCGCTGCTCTGCGAGACTGAAAGACAGTGATGAGATTAGGTCTAGGCCAGGAGTGTTCAACTCAAATGTAAAGTTATCAGTTTTTTTTAGAAGCAAAGGTCCTAGATTGTACAATAAATGTTTACTGGGATATATTAATAAAAACGTGTGTGTGTGTGTGTGTGTGTGTGTGTGAATATTCTTTCTTTTAAATTAGCCTGTAAGCGTGTAATCAATACTTGACTGTCATATCAAATTAATTCAGTATCATTCAGAAAGCTTTTGACAATCTTTGTAAATACAGTATGTTATCTAACATAAGGACATAAAAGCAGGGCTCCTTCTAAAAATAAGCAATAAATATGTTTAAATAAAGTGCTTAACTTGAAAAAGAGGAAGAAAATGCATTTTAAAACCTCACCCTTTACATCTCGACTCCAAAGCTTTAACCAATAAAGAGGTAAAAAATCTAAATATGTCTTAACAATTCAAATGAACTCAACAACAGTTTTTGAGGCTCATTCTTTATAAGTTTCCAAACAAACACTCTGATTTAGTCTCTTGGTAACCAATATGAATAGAAAGGAATCTGTCCATTCCGGATGAAAATCTATTTTTCGCTATCCACTTTTCGCTTTTAGGAAATTGACATTATATTTATCTGATCCTTTTCCAGTCCTAACTTTCGCCTCTAACGTCCGTCTCTCCCCTTGTTTCAGACAACTTTAAATAACTGTTGTCATTACTAATTCCTTTGCAACCTCAGATTTTCTATCATCTGTTCCGTTCAGTCACAAAATGTACTACCTGAGATCCACAGAATCAATTGGCTAAATTAAATCATGTGAAATAGCTTAACTCGCATTCAACTGAAACTCATGTCCACTAAAATTAACAATTAAATGTAAGGTGGCCCGCAAAAATTTTAATTAAAACATTCGGTTAGGTCTGTAGCTCTGGGGCTGTGTGGGACTGCTCGGGATCTTGTTTAGTGATTGTAGTTTCACTTGTTAGTGACAATGAGAGTAGATGCAAGTGGTGATGGTCACCTGCATGAGCAGCTGCTGCTGTAGCGCGTCTGTCAGTTGAGTAACCAGCCTCTCCTGCACCGAATCCGCCGCTTCCTGTGAGTCAAACAGGCTTCATGGACATCAGTTTCTCAGCAGAGTGAAGGTGGACATCTCACCTGACATCGGCTCAGCAGTCGTAAGGCATCTTTATAATACTGAACAGCCCTTTCTGGATCCTTCATCTGCAGCTTAATGCCAGCAAGACCCTCGCAGGCCTGCCACTGACCTGCTGGATCATCTGTAGAAAGTGAGAAAGACAGCAAGTGTTAGAGAATAGATAGAGACAGGCTGTGTGGACCAGTACCAGTATCTCTGAAGGCCTGCTGCGCATGTAAGTAACTCTCCCAGGCTTCGTCCAGCTCACCCAGTGCCACCAGAGCAAAGCCCAGATTACTGAAGCACCATCCCTGAGCACCACGACAGCCCAGGGAGCCTGCGGGACACCAACCTGAGAACCTGCTGTGCCTCGATGACCAGATCTTTCTGGTCAAGTTTTTCTGAAGGTTGGACGCATGGTTGTGTCTCACCGTGCAGTGCGGCGGCATCTCTGCTGAAGCCCAGGGCCTGCTGGAACTGACCCAGCGTGTTGTGAACGGCTCCCAGGTTCTGCAGCAGCGCCGCAAGACGCTGAGGTCTGGACGACACCAGAGGGAGAGCCTGATGAAAACACTCACACGCCTCAGGAAACATCTTCATCTGGGAGAAGATCAGAGCCACGTCCATCAGCAGCTTCCCTGAAAGGACAACACACAGGTCATCAGACACACACACTCAAAGCGTCATGATGATCATTGGCTTATTTGGAGACAAAGTTGTTGAGGATGCGCAAGGATGTCCAACATCACTAATCTATTTCAACTTTTCTGGAAATCGTCATCCAGTATAACACTGGAAGTAGTGTAGGGCATCCCACACCTCGTTAATCAACTCTTAGGAGGAAGCTTGTTTTGCTTCCAACCAAAACAACTGGATGGAATGCTTTGGTCAAGAGCCATAAGTGAACGTATGAACGTATCCTTTGTTGTAATTTGGAGCGTTTTTGTTCAGAACTGGATCACAGACTGGGAAAGTCGCCATATTTTCAACTTTTCTGTGCAATCGGCACATTTGCATTGACACTTTTGGTTCGCGTGTGGACTTTCAATGGGAAGGTTACGGATTCTATTGTGGATTATAGTCGTTGTTGCAGTCCTTCACCAAGAACTGAACCCCGTCTTCTCCCTGGACACCACGGTTCAAGGCTGCCCTCTACACCGGGCATGTATGTTTTCACTTCACTGTGAAATATTGAGTCTAGATGATATGTGACATATGCTGATGCACTGATCTCTTCTTTCCTTACGCTGTCCCAGGAGCATCAAATTAGAGATAGAGTCATATCGGATGAAAGGATGGTGTCCCCTGGAGCATTAGATGAGATATGCCGTTGTTCTGGACAATTGGACTAATGGACGTTGTCCTCTGGAGTCTCTGATGGGAGAGGGCGTTGCTCTGGACCAATGCTGGAAGGATGGTGACCAGTCCAGTCATTCTGAACTGTTGGAAGGATGGATGGTGTCTTCTGGAGAGTCAAATGGGAGACGGCATCATGGAAAGATTTGTTTTTCTTTGTGTGACAGGCACAGGCATCCCTCATCGATCATTCAGCCTCCATATTCACCATCCCACAATCACTTTGCATTTTTAGATTGTCAAAGCAGTCTGGCACCAGTGATCTTGGTTCTACCTCGGTTAATTGTTTGCAAATAAAATACACATGTTTTGTTCTAATTATTGTTCATGAGTGAGTCTGTAGTCATAAATCTGATTCTGACGTTACCCAGCCCGTCCTGATCCTCCACGCCGCTGCTCATTTCCAGACAACTGGTCAGTGCTGTAATGACATCATCAGACGTGTAGCAGTCACAGCGCAGCATGTTTTTCCCAGCATCCTTCAGTGCTTGAGCGGCTGCAGACATGTTCCCAGCAGTCCTGTAGCTCTCAGCCGCACGCTGGAAGACCTGAGCCGCCTCGTCCCACTCCTGCAAGACACCATCAGCGTCACACACATACAGCAGCCACGCCCGTGACCTCACACCTCTTTCCGCAGGTGACAGTGGGCGAGTCTGATGCAGGCATCTCCCTCCGTGCCGGCGTCGCCCTGTGAGCGGTAGAGCTGCGCCGCCTGGAGGAAGTGTCGGGCAGCGCGGCTTTGATCCCCCAAGGCTTCGTGAGCGGTGGCCAGGTTGAACTGCAGGTCAGCTACTCGCTCGCCTCGATCTCCTGGCTGCGCGCGGGACAGTAGGTCCAGCCCCTCCTGCGGACGCCCTGCCTGCACGTAAGCTGCACCCAGGTTGAAGGCGCATGTCCTCTGCAGACGCTTCTCTCTCAGCTGAACACAGTTATCAGTCGTCACTACCCTCTTTACATTATACGTGTGTTTGTACCTGTGTCGCAGTCTTTAACGCGTTCCTGAAGCAGCGCAGCGCCGCCGCGTTGTCTCCCGTCTGCAGAGCCGCATGTCCGGCTGCGGTCAGTCTCTGTAGCTCCCGCTGCACATCTGCTTCACACTGCTTTTCTCCCGCATCTCCGACATCAGGTGCATCAGAGGCCATGAAGTCACTGCATCTGCAGGACTCTCCCCCTACACAGACCCCATCAACACGTGTTTCCCTTATAATAGGGTGCTTGAACACTTTGACCTCTTCAATTATTCAAAACGGCAACTTTTGCTTATTTGTAAACAAATGATAAAAATATATGGCTGGCGGTAACTAGATTTGAATGATTTTTATTTTGGTCTAACAGAATTTTACCGTCATTTTACAGAGTTTGACAATTGTAACTTTATTTTTCTATATATATAAGTATATTTAATTGGAAGGAAAAAAAAACTGAAATTTATTAGTAACGTTTTTAATGCAAATATTTTCTTCATTAATAACAGAAATCTCATAGCAGTCTATGTAACCTTTAAAGTTACATAAATTGACAGAGATAGATAGATAGATAGATAGATAGATAGATAGATAGATAGATAGATAGATAGATAGATAGATAGATAGATAGATAGATAGATAGATAGATAGATAGATAGTGTCTGTAATAGCAATGAGACACTTCACTAATGAATCAATTCACACTTCACTAATGAATCATTAATCAGTCTTCTTGTGTAACACATTCAGGAGTAACACAGGTGATAACACAACACACACGCGCACATACACCAATAGGGGTTTAAACACTCACTTTGAGTCGATCGCGATCTTGTGTTGTGAGATCTCCGGCTGAATCGTTTCACACATGATGAACAGAGCCGTGTCCATCATGAGAATGTGATCGAATCATCTCCAAACGCAGTTTCGCGTGTCTGAGGCCGCTCACCTGAGCAGGTGCCGCGCGCGTATATCTTGTCTCTATAGAAACTACACCTGCGACGTTTTTGACGTCACGTGTACAACGGAAGTGGATGTTGCATGAATTATTTACATTTTGTTACTTTTAAATGACAAAAACGTGCATTTCGCATTCCATAACTACGGATTAAGAGGAATGCATACAAAAACTCACCCATACACACGATGTTGAAGACATTAGTTTGTTGTTAAACGATTTTTATTTTTTAACAATAACAATAAAATTATAACTACAATAAAATAATGTAGATCCGATATTAATGCATTATATGTATATGTATAATGTAAAAATGAAATAACTTTGCTTTTATTAGTTGTTCCAGAATTTCTGACGTGAGTTGTCCTACAATTCCCAAAATGCAACATGATTCAACGTCCCTAGTGTTTTCGTCACGTACTGGGAGGAGCTGCATGGCAACCAATGAGAAGCGAGCGGGACATTCAAACCTCAAACTAAAAAAATTGACAGACTTTGTTCGCCGCGTACGACGCAGACGAATCGACATAAGCTATACGTTTGGAGGTTAGGGATTGCGTTTTAGTTGTCAGGAGTGAGAATAATAACCAACTTACGTTAATCGACAGAACGCGACTTTTGCCGACGTTTCTAAAAATAACCCGTTTACTTGGGTTAACTTGGACTTCTGTTGTGTCAGTGAGTAATTTGTGTTCAAATACTAACGCCTAAGGGATGGAGGAGAGAGTCCCGCTACGAACTTGCTGTAAGTACCACAAAGACCGTCACTTTAATGAGGAATGAAACTGTTAATAAACATCGTGATCCGCCTCAGATGAGCGTCTGACCGCGGAGGAGATGGACGAGCAGAGGGTCCAGAATGTGGCTTATCAGTATCTGTGTCGCCTGGAAGAAGCCAAAAGGTGTTTCTATATTGTGTTTTTGTTAGAAAAGAAGTAACAATAAATTGCTGTTTATGAAAGCTAAACAAATACCATACTTTAATTTTGAAATATTCATCGTGTTAATCATAACCTTAAAATTCCCGTCTGTTTTATTTGTCATGTAAAGTAATCTCACACTGCACTCTGAGTGAGAAACTAACCCTGGTAATGTGTTGTGTTGTGTTGTGTTGAGGTGGATGGAGGCATGTCTGCAGGAAGATCTGCCCGTGCCGACAGAACTGGAGGAAGGGCTGAGGAACGGTGTTCTCCTGGCCAAGCTGGGTCACTGCTTTGCCCCGGACATAGTTCCTTTGAAAAAGATCTATGACCTCGACCAAGAACGCTACAAGGTGTAGAATCCTGTTTCCCAGACATCATGATTGCTTGTGACCTTCAGAAATCAGAATACAGGATTTTAGTTGACATTATGAATCATCTTCTTCTGTGTTTGCAGGCCTCTGGGCTTCAGTTCCGTCACACAGACAACATTAACCACTGGAGGAAAGCCATGATGGAGGTCGGGCTGCCGCAGATCTTTCACCCGGAGACCACAGACGTCTACGACAAGAAGAACATGCCTAGAGCCGTTTACTGCATCCATGCGCTAAGGTCAGGAGATTCATCCTTCATCTCCCACAGTCCACCTCTGAATTATCACTTCACTTCAATTTCTTTCCGTTCAGTTTGTATCTGTTCCGACGGGGCCTGGCACCTCAGATCCACAACCTCTGTGGGAAGGTCAAGTTCACAGGTGAGGATCTCTGCATTACTATTAGAAGTCAACAGACCTGAGTGTGTGTTGTCGTGCAGAGGAGGAGATCAACAACATGAAGCTGGAGCTGGACAAATATGGAATTCAGATGCCGGCGTTCAGCAAAATCGGGGGGATTCTGGCCAACGAGTTATCAGTGGATGAGGCGGCTGGTGAGAGATGAAGAGAGATGATGGAATGCTGAGAGCTGGTGTGAGTCTGTCATGTGTCTTCAGTGCATGCTGCCGTCATCGCCATTAATGAAGCAGTGGAGCGTGGCTGTGTGGAGGACACAGCCCGGGCACTGCAGAATCCCTGCGCCATGCTAACGGGTCTGCGGGAGGAGCTGGCGCCGGTCTACCAGGAGCTGCTGCGGCAGGCGAGGGCACAAAAAGCTGCCCAGGCTTCAGCCAGAGTGAGAGTGGGAATAAGACATGGATGAGTGGAAAAGCTCTGGCCCAAGCTCATGGTTTCTGTGTTCCAGGGAAACGACATTTATGAAGAATATCTAACCCAGGCGGAGATCCAGGATGCCATCACCAAAGTCAACAGTCTGTTCTTTATCATCTTTATATAGTTTTAGACCATTTTCAAATAGTTTTAGACCAGTGATGCCCTTCCTGCTTCCTGTTAAGGTGTTGCATGTGAAGGGTCTTGTATTTTTAGTGTCACATGATTGTTTTGTGTCTTTAGTCCATTAGACAGAAAAGTTATATGAGTGTACACTATTTTTAGAATAACTTAAAATCTTTATGCCATCTCTGAAGATCAGTTTTGGAGAAAAATCTCTTCCAAAAGTTTATTGTAAACTGTGACCAGTGAATGTTCTGTTTGCAGAAGGACTTAAAATACAGAGAATCAGTGTGAGAAATCTAGTCCCAATTCTTTTGAAAATGGCTTCCCAAAAAACTAATTATGAATATCCAAATTTAATTTTATTATACTTTGTTTACTAAAAGTTTGGCCCTTATATAATAAAAGGTTGGGCATCACAGCTTAAAACTATTCTACATTTAAATTACAAAATAAGCATAACACTGGAGATTTTTGTAGTGATTTATTAATTCACACTTTATATTACAATAATTAACTGTTTTATTGTTCTTCGGTTCTGTAACTGTTCTGTGTGTGTCAGTGCGTGCGGCGCTGGAGCAGGTGGACGAGGCTTTGGACTGTGTGGATGCGCTGGCTCTGATCACTGCCCTCCAGACCCCCAGTTTGATGATACGAGGACTGGTCCGAGACAACGCCGCCTGGTACCTGGAGCAGCTGAGTGCTGACCGGGAGCAGAAAGCACTGGTAAGAAACACCACACACAGCTTCTACCGTTTTCATGTGAAATGACTGTGTGTGTGTGTTAGGATGTGGGCTGTGTGGATCCTCTAGAGAGAGACGAGCTACAGGAGGGCATCAATGTAGCCAATGAGGAGGCTCAACAGGACAAAACCAGTCAGTAGCTTGTACCAAGAAATGTTGTAAATTTGTATGTATATTTTGCTATATCAAAATCACACACCTTTGTAATTGTGTTTGTGGCAGTGCAACAGGCGGTGTGCAAGATTAATAAAGCCGTGCGGAATGGAGATGCTCGTCAGACTCTTCGGGCCTTGATGAACCCTGATGCTCATCTTCCTGATGTTTACCCATTTGCCGCTGAGCTGTACCAGCGAGAGCTGACAGCACTGCAGTGCCAGTGCCCGCAAGTAAGAGCCGCTCGGCAAACACTGAGAGCGGGGAGCGTCACTGAAGCATCTGTCCTGCAGGGGGAGCTGCAGCAGGAGGAGCTGTTTGTAGCCGTGGAGATGCTGTCGGCTGTGGCTCTGATCAATCAGGCGCTGGAGGTTCGAGACTCTGGAGCCTTCAGTGTGACGCTGCCCAGTCCTGCTGCCGGACTCGCCGATATCGATGACTGTCTGATTCAGAGGTCTGAACACTTTCCTTGATTTTCCGCCTAGTGGTCCAGATAGTATGTTTTGATTTGTTACTTCGACCCAATTAGTTCAACAAAAGTGTTTTTTGACCAAATCATATCAATGTATAAATGCTATAATGTTCTTTAGGATATTTCCTTAATTGTATGAAATGCACTACACTAGTATTTATTTGAGAAAATATCATGTTTTTAATTTTCTACATGTTTGCTCTGTGATATATTTTCTATTTCATGGCTTTTCTTGGTTTTGCGCAGATACTTTGAGGAACTATGTGAGGTAAAGAGAAGAGCCGATAAGTCTCTTCTGTCCTGGAATGAGCTGCAGAACGGACTGAACGCCGTCAACGCAGCTGCTCATGATGAACATGAACGTGAGTGTGTGATCATCCTGATCGGCTTCTGGTCTCACGCCTATTGCTTCATGATGTTGTTGTGATCATTCCTTGCAGAGATTCTGACCATTGGTCTCATCAATAAGGCTCTGAGCCGCAGTGACCCTCAGAAAACTCTCGCTGCACTCATGCTTCCCTCTAGTGGCCTACAGGAAGTCCTTTCACACAACGCCATTCGCTACCATCATGTTCTGACCCGAGCCCGCAAGCTCAAGGCTGAGGTGCTGAATGGGCAGAAAAAAAAACACAATTTGTTTTTGTTTTTGTAATTTTTCTAGCTTATATATTTTTATGCATAACAAAATATTTTTATTCATTTAAAATTGGTTTATTTTTTTCTGGAATAATAATTCTGTGTAACATGTTACAACTTCTTTCCTTTACTAACTTTTTTCTCAAAATGATTTGTGCGTTCAGTCGACTCGTGACCCCGCTGCCGAGCTTTGGTTGGCTGACATTCAAGATGGCGTCCGACTGGCCAATCAGGACTCTCAGAAAGCTTTGAAGAGTGCGTGTCCTCACATTTTAACACACACTAATACAAATTGATGGACTTTTACAATTAGATAGATTTTACCGCTGAATGTGTGTGCGCAGTGTGTCTGGCTCTGGCTGCGGTGAACCAGGCTGTTCGGGAGGGACGGGCGTCTCAGACGCTGCGGGTTCTGCGTCTGCCTGAGGTGGCGCTGCGGAGTGTGGTGTCGGAGTGTGCTGAGGGCTATCAGACTGAGCTGTCTGCTCTCCTTCATGCCAAAACACTGGAGGGTAGGTCCAGCACAATCTTATTCAGACCTCCACATTCAGATCTGCTGAAAACATCCGTGATGCAACGAGAATGAGAAAACGTTAACATTACCTCTTGAACTCCTAAACTCATGCACATCTACATCTGCAGGGGACAATAAGAGCCCGTGGACCAGGACAAAGCTGCAGGATGGAAGCTGCTATTTCTTTCATCTGCAGAAGCTGGAGGGCACCTGGGACCGGCCTCTGGACTTTCTGCAGAACAGCACAAGTCTGTCTCACGAGGAGATGCAGGTGATTATCTAGTGTTAAACCTGCACATCACAGCATATGAACTGCTCAAGACGGTCATCAGAACGGACAATTCTGCTTCTACTCAATTAGGTATCATGTGATGTTTTGTGGTTGTCTCGTGTTTTTTTTGTCACTAATTTCTAAGCACAATTTGATACCAATCAAAATGTGAAAATATTAAAAAATACTTATACATGCAGCTATCCAAATTATGCAATTCAACTTCTTATTCTACTCCATTCTTATTACATTCTTACACACCTACCCTTTGGATTGGTGGCCAACTATTTACATAGTGTGACGAACAGATTCACACACTTACTCATACCTAGGGTCAATTTTTCAATCGCACTTCATCTGACTCTCTGGAGACCCAGAAGATAACCATGGAAGCACAGGCAGAACATACAAACTCCTCACAGAAAGGCTACGTCCTGTGCAACTATCCATCTGTGTCGGACCCTTCAGGCGGTGTGCAGCAGTGTCACGGCGACCCACAGCAGAGAAGTGCAGTGGAAGGCGAGTGAGCCGCTGTTGATGCAGCTTCAGGCGCAAATGCGTGGCTTCCTACTGCGACAGAAGCTGACTGAACGTTTGCACTTCCTCAACACACAGCTGCCCGCTGTCATCACTCTGCAGGTGACACACACACACCTCACCTCACCTCATGTCCACCAAATTTCTACAAAACGGCTGCAAACTGATGCTGTGTGTTGTTTCAGTCGCACTGGAGACGCTTCCTGCAGCAGAGACGCTTTCGCAGCCGCCTGCAGCATCTGTACAGCAGCTGGAGAGCTGTAGTGAAGGTAGAGCATCCTTAGTGTCTGTGCACTGTGAGTTTGAATTCATACGTCTCTGTGTCTCAGATCCAGGCGACCGTGAAGATGTGGCTCGTCCGCAGGAGATATGTCGCCCGTCTCCGCCACTTCAGGAGAAACGTCAGGCTTGTGTTGTTGAGTGTGTGTGTGACATTGGCTGGTGCTGGTGCTGATTATGAATCTGCTGTTTAAGGTTGGAGCTATAATACGAATCCAGGCGTTTGTCCGGGCCAACAGAGCACGAGAAGAATACCGGCAGCTGGGTTAGTACACACACACACACACACACACACACACACACGCAGCATTCTGATTGGTGGTCTGTGTAGTTCACAGTAGTGCGCCGCCGCTGTCTGTGGTGAGGAAGTTCGCTCACCTGCTTGAGTTCGGTGATAATGACATACGTCAGGAGGCCGAGCTGATGCGTCTCCGCGAGGACGTGGTCAGAACCATCCGGGCTAACAGACAACAGGAAGCCGACCTGGACCTCATGGATCTGAAGATCGGCCTGCTGGTGCGGAACAGAGTCACACTGCAGGTCAGTTTCACACTTACTCAGTTACACACATGTAGTGCTGCAATCGACTAATCCATGATCCATGAAGCATCAATTGTGATTTTTGTCAACAATTCATTGTGACGTCACATAAGTTGCGCACTTGCTAATGGCGACCTACAACCGGAATATTGCAGCAAAATGCGAGCGCCAAAAGACTGTCAATCGCAAACTTTCCAAATTGAAGCTCTGGAAGCACAACTATGCTGCTAGAAAGGATCAACAGGAGCATGCTGTTGTGCAATTGTATACTCAACACGCCTCATATGGTTGTGGAGTGAAATTTAACTACTTCCGGAAGCAAAGAAATGCCCATTCATTCATATTTCGCAGAATTCCGAGAAGAAACTCCAGCAGCACGAATTTGAAATGGTGCTAGTTCTGTTCTATAGATTGATTTACAATTTTGGTGTTTACTTATGAGATTAATTGTTTGACATTAGATAAAAGAATGATTTTGTAACAAATAAATGCACAATGTAGTAAATGCATGTTTGAGCTTCTCAAAACTTTGTACTTGAAAAGTAAATTAAAGACAAGAAAATGACAAATACATAAAAAATTATAAATTAAGAGGTGATCTGAAGCTAAAGCAACGACGTTTTCTGTAATTGCTCAGTGACGTAAAAAAAAATCCATTAATTCACAACTACTGGTAGAAAAAAACATGAAAATTGTTGATGGATTTTTTTTTTAAAGAGAGGGGGAAGTCCGGTAAATCGATTAATCGAGGGAATATAATAATAATAATAATAATAATAATGGGCCAATTGTTCAATTAATCGGAAAAAAAAGATGAACATAATGAGAATGATACACAATGATAATAGTAATCGGCTGATTATTTGATTGCTAAAATAATCGATAGCTGCAGCCCTACACACATGACACTCTCTTCCTTTTGTCTGTCTTACACACACACACACAGACACACACGCACACACTCTCTCTCTCTGTCACTGCTTTGTTCTCTCTTCACTTTCTATTACATACACACTCTGTCCCTGCGTGTGTGTGCAGGAGGTGGTGTCTCATTGTAAGAAGCTGACAAAGAAGAACAAGGAGCAGCTGAGTGAAATGATGTCTCTGGACAAGCACAAAGGCCTGAAGTCTCTGAGCAAAGAGAAGAGAGAGAAGCTGGAGGCATATCAGCATCTATTCTACCTGCTCCAGGTACACAACAGCACACACACGCACAACGACACACCATACTCGTGGGTTGTATGGTGTGGGCACACGTGGGTTGACGTAGATTTGAACATTTTAAATCTTAAAAATGTAAAGTAAAAACAAAATAAAACCCACATTTCTTTTTATAGAATGTGTGCGCTATTTATTTAAACTTTATTGTTTTAATAAAATCACAACAAATTCTGAGGAGGTTTTTTTTTTAATCTGGAATGGCCAATACGGTCCAGACAGTGTTGTTATGGGTTATTGCTGTGCCTAAAATGTATAAAAATGTCGCCATCAAAGAAATACAACATTCTTCACAAGTATTGGTAATTTCAGAAATGTTACCTTTGTGGGATTAATAAAGTCTTATTCTAATGCCGAATCTGATGAAGAAAGTAGTTTAGACAGCGCTGCTGTTTTGAAATTTTATTTCTGTTTTGAATTCTGTTTTGAAATAATCATACATCAACAGATGTTTATCTTAACTCTGCAGTAATTCTTCTAGTGAAAATTCTAGTGTTAAGTGTACTTCCAGTTGACAGGTTTTGTCACTTTGTTATTGTGTGTGTCCACACAGACTCAGCCCCTGTATCTGGCTCGGTTGATTTTCCTCATGCCACAGAACCGAAGCACCAGCTTCATGGAGACCGTCATCTTCTCGCTCTTCAACTACGGCTCAGACTGTAGAGAAGCTTTCCTGTTGTTGCAGTTGTTCACCGCTGCACTGCGCCACGAGATCAGGTGACCAACCAAACATGTTAGAAAGCCACACAAAGCTGCTAGGAAAATATCTTAAACATAAAAAGAGGAAATGTAACGCTCAAAAATTACACACTCCATCTCAAATCGAGAGTGATGAAGAGAAATGTTGTGTGTGTTCTGCTGCAGTGTGAAGGTAGACCGACCACAGGAAGTGGTCACCGGAAATCCTACCGTGATTAAGATGCTGGTGAGTTTCTACCGCCACGCCCGGGGTCAGAATGCCCTGAAAGACGTGCTAGGCCCAGCCATCAGAGAGGTTCTGCAGGACCGGATGCTCAACATCCGCACCGACCCGCTGGAGATCTACAAGAGCTGGATCAACCAATCAGAGAGCCAGACCGGCCAGAAGAGGTGAGAAGGACTTTTCACCAGGACTGTTCAACTCAAATTTCTTAAAGGTCGTTTTTTTAATCCAGAAAAAAATTCAGATAGATTATACTAATTATTTACTGCAATATATTATTAAGAAAATTATATATAATGCATATAAATTATAATTCTAATTATAAATCATAACTTCTTATTAATTAGCCTGCATGTAATTAATACTTGACTGTCAAATGAAATTTTATCAAATTAATTCAGTACAATTCAGAAACTTTTTTGTGTTTTGTTTACAATACGTAGAAAACAATCTATCTAACGTATGACAAAAGCAGGGCTCCTTTTAAAAATAAAGCAAGAGTAAAAATGTTCAAACAAAGTGCTTCACTTAAAAAAGAAAACATAAAGAAGGCATAACATGTATATATTTTATGTAATTTGAGGTAAGAAATCTTCATAACATTTGAACAGTTTTTGAGGCTCACATTCTGGTCATCACACTGGTTTAGTGTACTAGTGCGTTACATGCATATAAAAAAAACTATTCATCCAGTTGGGGGGAAAACTCCATTGTCACTATCCACTTTTCTCTTTTTAGACATTATCTCCTTTTTTCATAAATGTTTGTCCTTTTCTAGTCTCACCCATCCCTTTCATAATTTGTGCCTCTCAATTGTCTCTCTCTCTGTCGTCTGCATCTCTCGCCGTTCTCCTCTTTGGTCTGTATCTCTCTTTCTCCTCTGTCATCATTGTCCCTCTGTCTCTCCCTTTGTTTCCAATAACTTTGAACAACATCAGAAGAGAAAAAGTTTGGATGTTGCCATGGAACTAATAATGATTGCAGTTATTAAATCACAAAATGTCCCTCTTGAGATCGCTTAACTAGTATTCAAATGGTCAATTCAGTTCTCACATTTAACAAAATTTGCGTTACGCAGCCCTGCCAGTTAAATTTAAGGTGGCCCGCTAGGTTGTCTGTAGCTCCTGGAAGGTATTGGACAGCTTAAAAAAAATACCAAATTAAGCATAGTGAAAATATTTTTTTATTTTCAAGCATTAGACACATTCTATCTCTCTTTCCAGTGGTTTGCCGTATGAGGTGAGCGTTGAGGAAGCTTTGAGTCACGCAGAGGTCCAGCAACGACTGAGCATCTCAATGACTAACCTGAAGAACCTGACGGACCGTGTGCTACACGCCATCATCAGCAGCACAGACAAGCTACCGTACGCACATACACACACACACACACACACACATTCACACACCGCGGTTCTGAACCATAATCTGCCACGTGTCTCCTCAGGTACGGCCTGCGCTACACCGCTAAAGTTCTGAGAGACGCCCTGAAGGAGAAGTTTCCTCAGGCCAGTGAGGACGAGTTGTACAAGGTGCTTCATCAGACGCTTGAAGACGAAGCTGGAACATGCACCTGACGCGTGTGTGTGTGCAGATCGTGGGGAATCTTATCTACTACCGCTACATGAACCCGGCTGTGGTGGCACCTGATGGGTTTGACGTGGTGGAGTTTGGCGCCGGTGCCGCTCTGCTGCCCGGTCAGCGCCGCACACTTGGCTCCATCGCTCGCATCCTGCAGCACAGTGCCGCACTCAAACACTTCCACGGAGACTCCGCCCACCTGCGAGACCTGAACGACTACATCACACACACTCACCGCCGGTTCCGGTGAGTCTCAGCTTACTGCGTACGGCGAATTGTTTGTTTTCAACTTAAAAATGTTTGAATTTTAAATCAAGTGCTTCAAATCTATATTTTGTTCATTTGGTTTTTTTTTTTCAGCTGTACATATGGTAAACTAATATTGACAGTCGACTAGACAGTGATATTTATCTAATTGCTATTGCAAAGCACAACTTTGTAATTGTTTGTTTTTTCATAATACCTCTTTAAATGTGATTAAAATGGTAAAGTTTAATTTACAGACAGTGAAATATATATATATATATATATATTTTCTACTGTATGATGCTGGAAAATCTTTTCAAGTGCTTGAAAAGTGCACTCACGTTTCAGAAACTGTAGAAACCCTGATCTGAACTGTTTTGCTTTCTCTCTTGGACAACAGGAAGTTCCTGGCGGCTGTTTGTGATGTGCCGGAGCCGGAGGAGCGCTTCAGTGTTGATGAATACTCTGAGATGCTGATCCTCAACAAGCCCATCATCTACATCTCCATCAATGAACTGATAAGCACACACAGGGTTGGTGTCTCTCTCTCTTGGTCGTGCTCATCTTTCTCTCAGTGATGTGGTACTCTTGGTGTAATGGTATGTGTGTGTGTGTGTGTGTGTGTGTGTGGTGCAGTTGCTGCTGGAA
Organism: Paedocypris micromegethes; assembly: GCA_028031935.1. Taxonomy (NCBI): domain Eukaryota; kingdom Metazoa; phylum Chordata; class Actinopteri; order Cypriniformes; genus Paedocypris; species Paedocypris micromegethes. The sequence continues at coordinate 7,293,356 of CM051501.1, read as the reverse complement.
CATCAGGACTCTCTGTGTCCGGATTCGTCCGACCCGCTTCAGCAGCTGCTGCAGGATCTGGGCTCGGTGCCTTCTGTGCAGGAACTCGTGGGTACGACATCTTTTAATTTCACAGAAAAAAATTAATATGCATTTAAGTTCACATGAAGCAATTCAAATTTAATGTGTATCACACAGGAGCCACTAATGTCACACTTGACCTCTGACCTTTAGCAGTGCTTTAAACGTTACAAGTAGAAATGTCCTGATCATATTTTTTCCGGTGTTCTGATCATATGTACTCTGAAACAATAAGTGTATTTTGTGACTTTCTTTTCTTTTTCACTTTGAGTGTAGCGTTGTCGTTTAATGAATTGTAATTAAACTTTTTCATTTTAAAACTCAACGTCACACTCCAGGCATTTTAGATCCGCTGCAAAAACAAGCACTTTGTCTTGACAAAAATTGTGCATTTAATAACAAAGAATGAATCAAAAACTGATAAATCACTGCTCAATATCCTAATCTGGAATTTGTTTTCCGTGTGTGTGTTCCTGCACACAGGAGATGGTCACCTCCCTTCAGACTCCAGCGCTGATCAGATCTTGTCTAAGATGGAAGTCTCTTTAACCCTCACCAGTAAATTTGATGTGTTCCGGGCTTCTGAGAAACAGGCTGATGCTCGTGGTGTTCTGCTAAGGTGGGCTGCACTGCAGACATCATGACTTTCACTCACCCGTCTGCTTGTTTTCTTCAGCACCAAGCAGCTGATCATCGATGTGATCCGGACTCAAGCTGGTGACTCGCTGGAGCAGGTGCTGCAGGTCTCCGCGTCCAGGGATCAGGTACATACACACTTCTGCTATTCAAGATGGACTGTGTGTGTTTTTAAATTCCAGCATGTTGCTCTTTACTTCGTTTGAAAATCTTCTCTAATGTTTTGCATTGCGTGTTAATTCATTAGTTTGGTGGAAGTTGATTACTCCTGAGTCCTGAATTACGGGCCGATAGCGGCCATATTGACACACACTTAACTTAAATATTTGTAGGAATGTCATTATGTACGTGGCTTCATTTTCAACATGTTAATCTTTCTTTTGTTAATTTACTTCATTGTGCAGTTTTTTTCATGTATGTATGAAAATTAGATATTTTTTAACAGGAACATTTATATTTGCTCATTCTTCTCCTTCCCTCTTTTCTCACTTTATGACACACATACTTTCTGACTTTCTTGCTTTTATTTTACGCCTTCACTCTATAAAAATGTTTGTTCTTCCTTCTCTCCCTCCCAATCTCCTTTTCTATTCTACACCTCTCTGTTTCACCTTCTTTCTATCTGCTTCTCTCCTTATCTGTAGGAGAGACACACCTAATCTCTGTCTTTCACTTATTCTTCATCCCTCCGGTCATGTCTGCTCTGTATATTGGTTGTTGGTGTTGCGTAGCTGAGGTCATGTGACTGTGCGCAGGAAATGCATCACGGCTGGATGATGCATCGGCGTGCTCAGAGAGACGCTCTGACCCCCGAGAAGATGAAGAGGAACCAGTCGCTGGTGGCCGACGGGAACCTGTCGCTGGAGGAGAAGAAGCGGAAGATCCAGCGATGCCTGAGGATGCTGGAGTCTGCTGGGATCCTCACTCCACCCGACACACACACGCAGATCCTGCAGCTGATCGCCAAGGTAGAGCCCTGACCTGTGGTGTGAGCGCGTCTGACCCCTGTACATGTGTGTGTGTGTGTGTGTGTGTGTGTGTGTGTGTGTGTGCAGGACATCCGTCACCAGCGTGTGTATCGTCAGCGGCGTCAGGCCGAGCTGGTGAAGCTGAGACACACACTGAACGCTCTCCACAGCAAGAGCTGCTTCCACTCGGAGCAGGTGGATTATTACAGCCAGTACATTAACACCTGCCTGCAGAACCTCACCGCCAGGTAAACCACACACACACACACACACACACACACACACACACTAGTCTCACACCTAACTCTCTCTCTTTCTCTCTCTCACAGTAAGATTCGTGGTAAAGCCGTGGAGGGGAAGGGGAAGAGGAAACAGTCGACTCTCACCTACACGGCCACTCGACTGCACGAGAAGGGAGTTCTGCTGGAGATCGAGGACCTGCCTGTCACACAGTACGACACACACACACACACACACACACACACACATAACTGACTATCTTTTCTCTCTCTCTCTCTCTCTCTCTCTCACTCACACACACACACACACAATCACACTTCAACACTGATTGACCTCACACCAACACACACACACAACACTGACCAACTTCTCTCTTTCTCACACACACACTCACACATCAACACTGAATGACCTCACACACACACAACACTCTCTCTCTCTCACACACACACACACACACACACATCAAAACTAACTGTCCTCACACAGCTGTGTCAGAACAGCTTGATGGGGAGGAAGCGTCATCATGCTGATTATTCACATCACTGTGATGCTCAATATCAACACAGATATTACAGTCACGCCCTGACAGGGGATGATTTTTCAGAATTAGAAAGATAAATGATGGCCAGTGTGTCACAGACTCACACATTTGCCGTGCTCCACTGCAGGTTTAAGAACGTGATCTTTGACATCGTCCCGGCGGAGCAGGACGGCAGCTTCCTGGTGCGAGCGCGCTTCATGGGCGTCGACATGGAGAAGTTTCCCCTGAAGTACCAGGTGAGAAGAAATGTCCCGCTGACTGATTCTGACATCAGGCGCTACACTTAGCATGTAGCATGTTTAACAGATTTCCGTCAGTTGGCCCAAAGCCAACTGTCAGAATTGCAAAAAATGCCAATTTGCCAACCTAGTTAATCTGGTCACAAACCTGTATGGGATTATAAGAACATAATAATTGCATCATAAGAATATGGTGGCCACATAACACAAAAAATACAGAACAATGCAGCATTTTGTCACAAATAATTTACAAAATGTTTGATTTCATCTGTAGAAAAATTTGTTTTCACAGAGTAAAAGATTATACGTTTGTTTTAGTTTGTGAAGTAATGATAAATTCTTTTCATTTTTTTTCTTTGTCATGCTTGTGTGGCATGTAAGCTGATGTTTTTGTGTAGAATTTTTATTCATATTTGTGTTAAGCATTTCGACACTTTTGATCAGAAATACCTTATTTACGTAAATGTAAGCATCTCGTTTTCCTTTTTTAAAAGCTCAAAATCTTGGGGTGTGCTTATATGCGCGTAATTTAAATATGCACGTCAATAAAAATGTAATGAGGGTTGTGATCCATGTTGCAATGAATATTATTTTAAAATTGGAACAGACAGCGACAACAAACCAAATGGAAGCACAGATGAGGGCTGGCGGCTAGAAACAAAGTGCATACACGAGAAGAGAAGTTGAAAACAAAGAATACAGGCAAGCAGTCAAAACCAGGGAACAAACACAGGGCAAAACGATACTTCACAACAATGATTGTCCAGCGCCTGATAAAGAAATATAAAAGAAAAGAAATAAAGTGGCTGAATAAAGTCAAAGGCTCATGGGAGGTGATCCACTAAGGTTTTTGTGAGGTGGAGTTCTGAAATGCGCTTCTGCGTAGTGCGCTCTTTTTTTTTTTTTTTTTTTTTTTTTAAGCTTCAAACAGTAACATTTGAACTTGCTATGTCCTGCTGCTACATGAAACCCGGAATACATTCATTAATATTGACTTGGCAAGTGGAATCATAGCCCCCTCTACTGGACATATACTGTACTGCGTTTGAAAATATGAAACGTCTGACGTTTTTTATTACCGTATTCAAGTCAAACTACATCAAAGTGAATCACCAGTCGCAAGCATGTTTTGTCAAAAGAAGTGTTTTTAAGAGCCATCAACTGTACGTTTTTGTTCTTTTTGGATTTTTATTTTGTGCCTGACAAATCAGGGGAGGCTTATATTCAAAGAAATACGGTAACATTAAATTACGTTTTTTATTTTGAATGAGTTCAAAATGAGTTTGCCATTTTTAGTCACGCTAATACTGTGTGTGTGTGTGTGTGTGTGTGTGTGTGTGTGTGTGTGTGTGTGTGTGTATGTGTGCGCGTGCAGGACCTGCTACAGCTGCAGTATGAGGGCGTGGCTGTAATGAAGATGTTCGATAAGGCCAAAGTGAACGTCAATCTCCTGATCTTCCTTCTAAACAAGAAATTCTTCAAGAAGTGACCGGTCCGCTCACTCCACAGACTCACACACACCTGTAGTTTCAACGCTGAATCACCGGTGACTCACAAACCAGTGACGTGACCGTATCCCAGTGTGTGTGTGCGCGCACGTGCTTCTGTTTTACTCCTCTGTGTAAATGTTTCTGCTCTACATGTTGTTTGTGGATCTTCTGCTTGTTGTCTGTGTTTCTGGAGAATAAAGATGACTGTAATTCAGATGGTCTTCTGCAAGTTTTTGTGTGCTCTACATTTCCTACGACGTACTCAGATCTTCAACATGGGTTCCTTCAGGAGTCATCATGAGTGTAGAATCAGATCAATGGTGTGTGTGTGTGTGTGTGAGGAGCCGACACTCCAGTTCCACTGGTTCTTCCACTGCAGGAATGAGGTGAGGAATCCACAGTCGCGGCATCTCAGTTGCGAGTGTAAAGATGTCGAGTACGCTTGAGGTCATCATCAACTCTCCGCCGCCGTCTGATCCGTCTCAGGCTTTCTTTGTGACGGAGAGCAGAACCCCTCACCCGCCCGGCGTTCTGGGATTCCTGAAGATCAACCCCATCATTCTAGGGGTAGAACATCTGGACGTCTGTCTGTCCTCGACCCGTCTCACTCTCTGTCTCGCAGTGGCTGGAGATCCTGACCGGAGCTGTGGCTTTGGGACTGGTGTTCTTTAACTATGAGCGATGGATATTGATCCCAGCATCCTTTGTGAGTGTTTCAAATATAGCTGCTGGTAGCAATGATGGGATTTGTCTTTTTTTTATTTTATGTTTTAAAACAATGGAGTGTCAGGATTACTGTATTTAGAGACTCATCCTGAAGGAGTTAAACTTCTCATTGTATTATACTTGTACAAAAGCAGAGAATTGTAAATTAATCTAAAATTAAAAAAAATTATCTAGGTTTAAATAATTTGGTTGGCTTGCGAACAATGGACTTGAACATCAATATTGCCTTTTATTATGCATATAAGTTTCAGAAACCAAAAAGTTCCCTAAAACAGTGAGTGTGAGTCAGCGGTGCATTACGTCTCATTGCTGCACAGAAACAAATAGTAGTTGATCTTTCTGACTCTTTTTAGTTCCGTTTTGTCTGAAGGGTCAAATTAAACCAAATCATTATCTTTGTAACAAAAGCATGTAGCGGTGGGCTTATAGATTGCACTAACTAAGACGAGCAGAAGAAGTTTTAAGTGGGGAAAAAAACTTTTAACACTGGTCAATTTGACCCAAACAGTTTAAACATTTTTTATATGATGATTACACCAGATAAACCAAGCAGTGTAAAAAAACGTTTAAGTAGTATTATTTTCACTTAGCCCTAGTTTTCAGTATTCTTTAAATATTTAAAAAATTTGAAAACAGGTTAATTTACCCGAACATAACAGGAGGGTTTTAGTGACACAGACACTGACCCCCACATGCCCCCCGGGTGCCACGGCTTTGGCTGCCCACTGCTCCGGGTTTGTGCGTTCACTGTGTTTAGGGGCACTTTACCTGTATCAGTTAAATTCAGGACGCATTCTTGATATGACTCGCCATATTGACATGAACAAGCGCTCAAATTTAAAACTTTAAAATGTGTTTTGCATGTTTTAACTGTCTGATTGTAATAAATGGCCTGCGTGTGCGTGTGTGTGTGTGCTTCAGGTGTGTTTTAGTGGGATTGTGACAGCCATCGCTGCCTGCACCAGAAGCGCCTGCCTGGTTAGAATCCAGCTCATCTGCCTGAATGTTCTGATCCGGTTGACCTGGTTCTGACCGTCTCTGTCTCTCGCCAGGTGGTGACATCACAGCTGCTGAACTTCCTGAACATCTTCAGCGCTGTGGCCGTGATTGTGCTCTTTTTCTTCATGTTCTTTGTAGTTTTTACAGTGCGTGTGGTAAGAGACTCGTCGTTGCTGAACGTGAAGTACTGTGTGTTTGTATGTGTGTGTGTGTGTGTGCGTGCGTGTGTGTGTGTGTGTGTGTGTGTGTGTGAGAGAGAGAGCTAATGTTAGTGATATGTGTGCGTATAAGAGAATTTGTTGTAGGTTTGTTTTGGTCAGTAAAAGTGTGCGTGAGTGTGTGTGTGTGTGGGTGTGTAGGTGCGTATGAGAGAGATAATGTGTTTTTAATGGTGGTTTGTGTGAGGAAAACAATTGTGAATGATCTCTGTGTATGTGTGTCTGTGACAAAGTGAATATGTTATTGGTGTGTCAGAGTATTTGTTAATTGTGTGTGTGTGTGTGTGTGTGTGTGTGTGTGTGTGTGTGTGTGTGTGTGTGTTTAGGCTCTGAGGTTTTCTCTTACTACAACAGATGTCGCCTTCATGTGTATCATGGGTCTGAGCATCATTATATCCATCATCATCTCTGCCACATCCTGCTGCTGGTGTCGCGCAGTAAATCACACACACACACACACACACACACACACACACACACACACACACACACACACACACTCCAGCTTCAGTGACGATAACACTCATACACTTTCTTTCTGTCTCTTAGAGGGAGCGTATGGTGGTGATACACATGAACACACTGACCCCTGCTGGTGATGCCGCACAGGTGGATGCTTCTAAACCAGTTTATTGTCCACCAGCCTACAGTCCAGTTCCCTTTTCAGAACCACCAGCATACGAGGTGTGTGACAAAGAGTGGATTGTTCCGCTGCTGGAGGCCTCACTGACTCTCTCTCTCTCTCTCTCTCTCTCTCTCCAGTGTGGGCGGAGCTCGCCCGTCCCGGTTCCGTCTGCTCCGTGGTCAAGAGAGGAGCTGCAGCAAAGCCGGAAGTTCATCCAGGTGTGAGTGGTTCTGTCCCACAGCAGAGACGAGATCCTTCAGAACCTTAGTCAGTGTGACTGTGCTGTGTAATTGCGTCTGTGACACATGGTGCACTTTTTCAGATCGGACAATTGTTGCCTGTCACTGCTGTTACAGAAATTGATTTATTTACATCATGCTACTGTTTTTCAGAACAGCAAGAAATATATTTTTTTTAATTTACAGCATGCTACTGAAGAAACTGTTTTTACAGAGTCTTACAGATTTTGTTTTTTTTTCCCCAAATGACAGCAAGAAATTGTTATTTTTTTTTTACATCATGCTACTATTTTTCAAATAACGGCAATATTTTTACAGCGACTAACCATTTATACATGTATTTCACATATTTTTTTACAAAGCTGTTAATGAAATTATAGCTTACTAACAAAAGAAATTTAAACATGTTTCATTTAGATCAATTTTTTTTTAATAAATATAACATTTTAATTGTTTGTTGACTTGCATGACAGGCTAACTTTAAAACTTTGAAAAGAATGAAGAAATGACTGATGACAGATGTACAAAGTAAAAATATATTTCACAAAATAAACACATTTTCATATCATTTCAGAACATAAATTGTCTTTTAAATAAAGTGTCAATCTAAGTCTTTTTATTTCTTGAAGATGAAACTCTTCTTGAAGATTGGACTTCATTGCAGTTTTTGTTAATTGTTTGCATTTTCTCTCTAATCTCTCTTACTGACAAACACACACTAAAAAACACATTCTGTCTCACATGCACGCACTACTACAACTTTCACTCTTTCTTTCTCTCGCTCTCTCTCTCTCTCTCACACACACACACACACACACACACACACACACACACACACAC
>CM051501.1:7269250-7284835 GCA_028031935.1 Paedocypris micromegethes | reverse complement strand
TGAGCGCCGCTTCTCCTCCGCTTGCACGGCGCCCCGGTGTCCAGTGCGGGTCTCTCCGTCCAGAGCTCGCTCTCCTCCTCGCTGAAGTCCAGGGCGGTCGGCCGGGGGTGCCACGGCAGGCCCGGGGCCACTTTCCTACAGTAGGAACTTCTGGAGCCCCAGCCGGTGGTCACCGAGGCGAGAGCGGCGTCCGGGTAGTAGGCGAGCGAGTGCGCCCCCTGCAGGGGAAGAGACTTGAAGCTGTAGGGCAGCAGAGAGCTGGAGTAGTCGCCCTCGTACGCGGTCAGCTCTAGCTTGCTGCTGCCGCCCTGCTGGACGGAGGTGAGCAGCCACCGCTGCGCCGTGTCGTCCGCTGGAGGAGGCGAGGAGAGGAACTGCTCCTGCAGGAAGGGCTGGAGCGCGTAACGGGCCGCGGGGACGAGCTGCTGCGCGCGGGGCGAGTCGGCGGGTGACGGCGTGAGTCTCTCCGGGAGCGGGTACATGCTGCGGGAGAGAAGGGTCAGACGCGGGTGACGGCGACGGCGACCGGGATTCACTCACGAGTCGTAATTGTCCCGGAAGCCTTTGGCGAAAGGATTGTGGTCGATCTTCAGCTGCGTGATCTGAGGACAGAGCAGAGCTGGAGCTGCTGATGCTGATGCTGAGATGATCGTGGCCGCCACTCACGTCCGTGTTCTGATAGGCCGTCACCGCGATGAACTGGTTCTCCGGGAAGCTGAAGATCTGCGCGCCCCGCTCCGCCGCCGCCTCCTCGGACACTTCTGCGATGTGCAGCCGCGGCTGGTACTTGTGCAAAGACTGGAGCACAATCATCTAAACACGCGCGCACGCACGCACGCACGCACGCACGCACGCACGCACACACACACACACACACACACACACACACACACACGAAACCACACCTGTAAACCATTTGGCTTATTCAAAACATAAAAACGAAGTCCTAGTTATTTTTTTTATTACTCAACAAAATAATCCGCATGTATTTGACCTAAATCACACAAAATAATGTTTTAAGATGACTAAATCCCTGCGTAATAATTTTGTATGGCTTTAATGTGTGATCCATGAGTAAGTTCATGTTTTAACACCAACAGCCAGACGATCAAATGATTAAAATGCAACAATTATCTTACATATTCACGTTAGCTTTGATACAGTTAAAACTGTGAAAAGCGCCCTACAAATGCTCAGAACTTGAACTTGAGCTTAAGTGAGCAGTTTACCTGCGCGCACCCGCTGCTCGCGCCCTTGTTGTTGGTGAGCTTGAGTTTCCCGAAGGAGATTTCCTGCCGCATCCAGTGCGCGCCCGTGTTCGGAGACTCCGGGTGCACGTACATCTTATTCCCTGCGCGAGAAGCACCGGGTCAGTGGTACCGAGTGAGGAGGAACTCGGTCTGGTACTCGGTCGTACCCTGCATGTTGCTGTCCGCTTTTCCGCACGTGACCCACTTCCCTCCCTGGAAGCGCCAGTGGTTCGGATCCGCCAGAACTATCTCCACACATACGCTGTAGAGCGCCGTGACGCTCAGCCCGCTGATGCTGAAGCTGAGGAACGGGAACATCCGGCTGCACAACACACGCGCCCGGACAGAAACTGATTTTAATTTATTTAGAGATGTCTTTTGTTTTTTAATGCAGTTTTTGTCTTTAGGAATCACTGTTTGCTTTAATAGACTCCAGAAAATAACATATCTATTCAATCATTTTTACAGTGGTTTTAAAGATCGTTTTTAATGTATGCCGTTAACATGTTTTTTTTTTACCGATTCTATATGCAAAAATGTGTCAAAATGTGTTCGATATTGTACAAAAATGACAATTATTCGTATTTTCTAAAGCATATCAATTGTAGTTTTAGATATGGCAATAAATGCGTTCGTTTAAATCCTTATTGAATGAAGTAAGTAACTCTGTTTGCGTGTCTCTAAACGTAATAATTATCTTAATTTTAAATCTGTAACTTAAACGTATCAAATTGAACTTATCGTTAATTATTTAAACATTAAAATAATTACAAATACATATTTGTAAATATCATGAAATACAAATAATTATCTTTTTCGATAATTTAATTCTTTAAAATGTTACTTTTCAATAATTATTAACGAATTAAACGAATATTACAATATAGTTGTTTGTGTTGTACATATTAATAGATAAATTTAAGATACATATTTAAAAAACTAAAACTGTTGGTGTGTTCTCACCGGCCCTGTTTGGTGATGATCATCTCTGTCTGGTGCCGGTGGAATTTCAGCCACAGCGGCCGGTTGCACAGAAACACCTGCGCCCTGTTCCCGACACCGGAACCAGAGCCGGTGCGCTGATAGGTGTGATAGCTGCTTACAGAACCGTGTCCGAACTGATAACCCGCTCCGAACTCACCGCGGCCCGCGCACAGAGACTGACAGAAGCCTGGAGAGGACAAAACCGAGCCGTACTGAAGCGAACCCCCGTACCTCGATCCCTCCGAACCGGGGTAGACGCCTCCAGCCGGGCTCGTGTACGGAAATAACGAACACGGACTCGAGCCTTCTTGCGTTTGCTGCGTCGAGCTCATCATAAAGTAGCGATTCGACCCAATGCTCGCGGAAAAGAGCCGCTCCTCCTCGCAAACGTCCGGTGACCTGGTTCCGTCCTCTGTGTCTGTGGTCGAGCTCATCAGCGGCAAACCGGACCGGTTCCCGGGCATCTCTGAGCCGGTCTGTGCACCTGTTACTGCAGTGGTCAGCATCAGCATCATCATCAACATCAGCAGCAGCAGCGAAAGTTTTGGGGGGAAAAGTTGCACGAACACAAATTAATTCGTCATTTCAATCAAATCGAAATATCAGTTTAATTCAACATCAATTTTTAATCAAATTTAAATTCGAACACGTTAACATATTCGCGCGTTTTGAAACACGTGCGTTTAAACTTGGCACGGCTTTGAAGAAAAATAGTATTTGAACGAATGGTAGCGAATAAAATAACGAAATCGCTAAATCCGCCAGCTCTTTGCCGTGTCCGTTTTGTTACTTGTTTAATTTCATTTATTCAATAATTTGTATCATTCTGTAATGCAATAATTAAGAGCATGATTTGCTGAACATTAATGTCATTTTAGGAATATTTCACGGTGATTTGAATAGAAATTCAATAGAAAAACAGTGATTACAAAATGTATTTTGCTTTGAATGTATTGATTTAATTATTTTTTAAATAAAAAGTCTTACATTAAATTATAACTGCATAGGTCAAGTTTAATATTGTCAGTATTTCATACAAATTTGATAATAATTTAAAATGTCGCTTTTAATGATGAAACTGATAACGTTAATTATAGGATTATCAAATAAAAATCTCTAAAATATGTTTATTATGAAATTGATTATCAAACGAAAAATTGTATCAACTAAATTATGTAACCTAACTTTTGTGCAATAATGTCGACAATGTCAACAAGAAACATTATCTGGCAGAGATAACACTCACCGCTTGCATCTCTCGGCCGAATCCCGGTTATTCTTGGGTCTGCGCGGGCGTTGAGGCTTGGCGCGCGCGGATGGGTGACTTAGTTAATGCGCTGGTTAGAGGTTCGAGCGCGTAACGGACTGAAGCTTTGCTCTGACTGCTTGAGCGCGCACACGGGCTGAAGGTTTATTCAACGACTCACCTGCGCCACCTGCCGGTCAGTTTAGTCCAACCTCACGCTCGTTCATCAGTTTGTTTCAACGTCAAAGAGTCAGACATGCTGTTTTCTGTCTTGAGAAACTTCCAGAAAAATGAATTTTACTTTGATGTTGTATCCTGAATTGTTAGGGTTCAGGATACAACACCCTCCCCCCTCTCTCTCTCTCACACACACTGGAGGTGTGTGGTCTCTTTATCTCAGAGAGCGTGTGTGTGTGTGTGTGTGTGTGTGTGTGTGTGTGTGGAGGTGGGGGGGTGTTACGGACGCTGGGGTTCGAGTCAAACGCTCACTATACCCCTGCGCTTGTTGACACGTCTAAAGGCTCTTTCTCTCTCTCTTTCCTCTTGCCCTGCTGGTTCTGGGCAATAGAATCGAACCCGTGACCTCGACTCAGCTGTAGTTGGCAGCAGCAGTTAATGAGAGCAGACGGTCAGAACCACAGCAGACCCAAACCTCTGATGCTGTGTTACTACTCTCTCTCTCTCTCTCTCTCTCTCTCTCTCATTCTCCCCCTTGCTTGCTCTCTTTTTCTCCCTCTCTCACTCTGTTTAAGCATGTTTTTCTGTCTGTCTGTCTATCTCCCTCGCGCTTGCTCTTTCTTTTTTTCTTTCATTCTTTCTTTCTTTAACTTGCTCACCATGTCTCTATCTCTGTCTCACTCTCTCTGTTTACACAATTTTTTCTATCTCTCACCACCTCACTTTTTTCCACGTCGCTTCTCTCTTCCACTCTGTGTGTCTCTCACTCTCTCTCTCACTACCTCACTCTCTCTCTCTGTTCTGCGGTACTGGTGCTGGTGGGTTGGTGTGGTCCAGAAGGTCAGTCGCTCTCTGACCCTCCGCGTGTGTAATAATGGTTTGCTCCGGTGTGCTGTGTGGCCGGACCGGCACATTTGGTCCTCAGCGTGGGGGGCCGCGGCTCATCCGGCTGGTCCAGCGTCCCACCGACTCGCTCCTTCTCCGCCAGGTTTCCGCATCATCTCCTCATTTGCATGTGCTAATTAGATCCTGTTAGCGGCATTTTGTCCACAACGCCTCTGACAAATGATTGTCCACTTGTGAAGAGCAAAAGCGTCTTTTACACTGAAGAGCGACACATTGGGTCCCTGAAGCCGAGGTGTGTCACACACGTCTCATTTCATTTGTCATCCACACCTTCAGTCCAAAGAATCACCAGACAGGAGCATTTCCCATGATTCCTCTGGTCACGTTTCCCACAATGCACCGCGTCCTCTGAAGCGTCATTAACATTCATCTCCCGCGGATGAACACGCCTGATCTATTGTTTGTGTTAATAATGGAGTCTCGGGTGAATTCTAAGCTCTTGATCCTCACACACTTACAGCAGAAGCAATTAATCCTGTTTCTGCATCAGAACAGATTCCGCACTTAATCACGGAAGATCTGCCATCACTGCTCAACTGTTCTAGTGCTGCTCACTCACTAACTCAAATCACTCTCACTCACTCTCATTCAAATCACACTCACTGTCTCGCTCACTCTCACCCTCCGTCTCTCTCAGTCTCACACTCAGTCTCACTAAGACTCAGACTTACTCACTGTCTATCTCCCTCTCTCACCCAGTCTCAATCTCTCTCTCACTCAGACTTACTCACTGTCTATCTCCCTCTCTCACCCAGTCTCAAACTCTCTCACTCAGACTTACTCACTGTCTATCTCCCTCTCTCACCCAGTCTCAATCTCTCTCTCACTCAGACTTACTCACTGTCTATCTCCCTCTCTAAACCCAGTCTCAATCTCTCTCTCACTCAGACTTACTCACTGTCTATCTCCCTCTTACACCCAGTCTCAATCTCTCTCTCACTCAGACTTACTCACTGTCTATCTCCCTCTCTCAACCAGTCTCATTTTTTGAGACATACTGACTTACTGTCTTTCTCACACTCACTTTCTCTTTTTTCCTTCACTCACTCTAATCCTAACCCTCTCTTCATTCACTCTCACTCTCTCATACTGTCTATCTCCCTCTGTCATTCTCAATCACTCTCACTCTCTCTCTCTCTCTCTCTCTCTCTCTCTCTCTCTCTCTCTCTCTCTCACACACACCTACTCACTCACTGTTTCTTTCACTCACTCAGTCTCACCCTTTCTCACTGAGACTCACTCACTGTCTCTCTCCCTCACTCACTCAGACTCACTCACTGTCTCACTCTCACTTACCGTGTCACTCTCTCTTTCTCTCTCTTAAAATCAATCCATCAATCACACATTGCTCCCACTTTCGCCATTTCACTACTTGATTATCTACCTTTCTCATTACCTCTGTCACTCTTTCTTTTTCCACTTTCTCACTAACACCCTTTCCTTCATCACTCACTCCCTCCAACTCCAACATTTTGCTCTTTCATCCTCTCACTCACTCACTCACACACACACACACACACACACACACCCCACACACACACACACACACACGCAGTATAAAAACACATACACTCTCACTCTTTCACTCTTATTTCTATTCTCCCTTCATCAGGCCGTGATCGACCAGACACAAACTGGCGAAGCCCCAGCTACTTTTAGCAGAAAAATAAAGAAATAAATATATTTATAAATACAGTAAATTCAAAGGCGCGTGTGAGATGTGAGTGACGCTCTTTATCAGACGTGTGATGCAGAGAAACCGAGAGCAGATCTCTCTCTCTTAATGAACGGCGGCAGGACGTCTGAATGCTGGACTCTTTTCTTCCGCCGAGCCGGAGCGCCGCGGCTCTGAACAGAACATCTCTTATTAAAGCACATAAAGCCCAGACACAGAAAGTAATTTTGTCCCGTCTTTTCTCCGGGTGGCTCGGCCTCTCTTGCGCGCCGTGGCTTTTATGGAGCAGTAATTATGTGTGTGAGGGCTCTCCAGCACAAGACGCCGTCTTTGTGTCTTTTTGACATTTTGGGAGAAAATGGATGTCATATTAACATCCGTCTCCAGCTTTAAATGCACATGATTCGTCTGCTGCTCTTAATCTGGGATCGCGCGGTTTCATCTGGACTTTTGACCTTGGGGTCAGAGGTTAAAGGTCAAACTATTAAACCAAAGCAGGCTATTAGACTGAATATCATAACATACCACGATGTATTTCGATAGCAGTATCATTAGTCTAGTTGTTATGATTAATAATCATATTGTCGTCAAACTATTTCTGTGCCCCTCTCTCTCTCTCTCTTCTCTCTCTCGCATCGCTCGATTCTGCTTGTGTTAGTTCTAATGTAATTTTAATTAAACTCTGGTGTCAAAGGGTTTCTCTCGCATGAGAATCGGTCCAGATTGCTGCGCGGTGGAAGCTCCAGACTCGCTTGAGATGAAGTTCACCCCCTGAGATCAGTGGGGGAGAGAAAGAAAAAAAGGGAGACAAAGTGAGAGAAAAAGAGAGGGAGATATACTCAACTTTAATTCATATAAAAGCGAGTGAGAATGATGCAAGTGCGTGATTTGGCCTGATTTCAGCTGATTTGGGGGATGTTTTTTTTACGTCGCGGACTGTGTGTGTGTGTGTGTGTGTTGGCAGGCGACGTGGCTTCCCTGGGTGCAGCCGGTTGGCGGGTCAGTGAAGTGGAGGTTAAACGGGTTTAACCGCTCTGACCCGCTGCTGTTTCTGAATGGTCAGTGAAGTGATCTGATGGGCTTCTGACATGTCGTAAATATACTGTAAGCTTGCAGAACAGACGTGTGTGTGTGTGTGTGTGTGTGTGTGTGAGAGACGAAACACATCTCAGCATCTGAGAAGCTGCTTCAGACATTCATTGTAGTTCAGTCTGAGAAGAATTAAACGGCTTCGCATGTGAAGGGTGTGTGTGTGTGCGTGTGGGGCGAGTGGGTGTGTGAACGCTGATTTGTGTTTTGTGAAAGTGTGGACTGGTTGTTATGCACAAGGTGTGTGTGGTTTTTGAAGCAGCAGAAGGCGAGATGGTGTCAGGTGTGTGTGTGTTGTGGGACATGCAGCGACAGACCTGTGGTGTCGCGCAGGTGTGAGTGTGTGTGTGTGTTTGTGTGTGTGTGTGTGTGTGTGAGAGAGAGAGAGAGAGAGAGAGAGAGAGAGAGAGAGAGGAGAGAGAGAGAGAAAGCACTTTAAATCATCGGTGAGAAACACACAAAAATCCAGCTCTCGTTTTTACTACCTTATAGACTACACGTTTTCAGTTTTCTGCAGTCAAATGCATTTTCATCAGCATCACCTCTTAAATATTGCTTCCTTTCGATAAAAAAAAATCCAATAACATACCGTAAACACGCGATTCAATTTTCCCCCTTTAACTAGTCTAACTCAAAATTTCAATAGGTGTTCTTGAAGATACTTCCATTAGCTTGGACTAAAAACATTTTTCACATGTAAACATTTCCGTTAAAATAATGGAAAAAAATACTCGAAACTCGCATGGAACTACAACCACCGGAAGCCTGTCCGCCAGTGACGTATGCGGAAGTGGTGTCTCGTAGTAAACAGTCTATTGGAGAGCAGGGTGACATTGTAGTTAGATACATGGTTTACAATGATTTATATTGACAGATATTTTGATGATTAGCAGAAGGGTGAGATATTCTGCAGAGTAAATGGACCCGACCGCAGCAGGTATTCAGCGCTTGATCTCGCGTCACTGTATTTATGTCACGTCAGTCACATAATTTGTGTACAAACGTTCCACATGTGATTGTGTATTTGTGTGCAAATGTGCCATGCGGCTTGTCTTCAGATGATCCGCCGCTGAGGCACGTGGAGAAAGACGTTCTGATCCCGAAGCTCATGCGCGAGAAAGCCAAAGAGAAGTGCGCGCAGCACGTGAGCGGTGAGTGAGGAGGATGATGATGATGATGGTGGCGTTTTAGATAACATACCCTATGCTTCTCTCTCTCTCTCTCTCATATCTCTCTCGTAATCTATCGATTAATTTGTTCGATTAATCGAGTAATCGGATTAAATACAATGAAATTGTATTTCTACATGACAACAAAATAAATTAACAATGTTTTGTTTGCAATAACATTTATTCTGAATTGCACATCCATCAACAAAATTGCACTTCAATTTCACATTTGCATTGATGGCATCAGTAGAAATGATAAACAACTTGAGCAACTTAAACAGGAATAATAAATAAAAAATAATCTTATACAAAAGATAAAGTGCCAATGCTTTTCTGCAAAAAAAAAAAAAAAAAAACCACAAAGTAGGAATATTCATATTTAAGATAACAAACAAAAAAACAAAAATGCTGCCTCAGAACTTTAATAGTGCATTTTGTGGAGTGCATTTAAACAAGAGTAACAGTACTCATATATTTCAAGAAAACATCTCACTGTTGCCATGCAAAAATGTTAACATGTCAACATGTTCTGAGCTTAAACTTGCCCTGAGCTTGGACACAATGATCCCTGCAGATGAAAACAGACGCTCTGATGGGGTGGATGTGGCTGGAATGCACAGAAATGCTTTTGCCACTTTGGAAAGAGTTGGATAACGTGCCTCATTTGTTTTCCACCAATCAAGTGGATTCTCCTTTTTCGGAAGAGGGTGTTCACCAAAATACATTAGCACCTCTCTCTGAATGCTCTGGTTTAACTGATCTTCCACATTGCCTTCCTCGTCGCTTGCACTAGAATCTGATGATCCAAGGACCTTCTCAATGAATGAAGGTTCCTTGTTGGAGTGATCTGATGGGATGTCTTGAGTTGGTTTTAGATTGACAGTTACCTTTTTTGCCTCAAAAGCCATAGTTTGCACTGTGGTTTGAACTTTGTATATGTCACGTGGAGATAAGAATTTGAGTCTCCTAAATCGTGGATCTAGAGCAGCTGCGATCAGGGCAGTGTTGGGGTTTTCTGGATCAAAAGAAAACAGGTCTTCCCATCTTGACTGAATTTCTTGAGCCATCACATTTTGACAGGCCTTGACTGAGGGAATGTCAAAAGCAGAACATTCTGTGTTTTTTCTAAGGTTGTGCACCAGTTGTGGAAGAGCAGACAAGGTGATGTATTGTTGACCACTCAGAAAAACTGTTGCACTTTCAAATGGGGCAAGAACCTGGTTCAGCTCTTCGATTAAGGCCCACTGTTCAGGCTTGAGGTTGTATCATTACCTCACTCTTTCACTGTCGCATTTCTTTCTTTCTGTTCCATCTGTTTTATCTGTTCTCTCACTCTTACACTTTCTCTGTCTCTCTCTTTCTCAGAGTTCAACCGCTGCTGTAAGGACTCTGGCTTCTTCATGGTGTTTAAGTGTCGAGAAGAAAACGCTGCTCTGAAGGAGTGTCTGACACGCCAGTAATGTCACACTACTGTCACTCGCTTACTCTCTCACTCTGTCACTCTCTTACCCTCACTGATTTCCTCTGTCACTCTCTCTCACTGACTTAATCTGTCATTTTCTCACTGACTCTGTAACTCTCTCCCTCAGCGACTCACTCTGTCACCCTTACCTTGATGAGTTACTCTGTCACTCTTACTTTCACTGACTCACTGTCATGCTCTTACTCTCACTGACTCACTCTGTCACTCTTACTTTCACTGACTCACTCTGTCACTCTCATACTCTGACCTCCTCCACCACTCTCTTACTCTCACTGACTCACTCTGTCACCGTTTTACTCTCACAGACTCACTCTGTCACCCTTACCTTGATGAGTTACTCTGTCACTCTTACTTTCACTGACTCACTCTGTCACTCTCATACTCTGACCTCCTCCACCACTCTCTTACTCTCACTGACTCACTCTGTCACCGTTTTACTCTCACTGACTCACTCTGTCACCCTTACCTTGATGAGTTACTCTGTCACTCTTACTTTCACTGACTCGCTTTGTCACGCTCTTACACTCACTCTGTCGCTCTTACTTTCACTGACTCACTCTGTCACTCTCATGCTCTGACCTCCTCCATCACTCTCTTACTCACTGATTCACTCTGTCACTCTCTTACTCTCACTGATTCACTCTGTCACTCTCTTACTCTCACTGATTCTTTCTGTCACTCTCTTACTCTCACTGATTCACTCTGTCACTCTCTTACTCTCACTGATTCACTCTGTCACTCTCTTACTCTCACTGATTCTTTCTGTCACTCTCTTATTCTAACTGGCTCACTCTGTCACTCTCGTACTCTAACTGACCTCCTGTCACTCTACCTGTCATTCTGCCACTCATTCAATCACTTCTACATTCTTCTCTACTCGCTCTCATTCACATTCTCATCATTCTCGTCCTTGTTATATTACCTTTAATATTTAGTTTTATATTTAATTTACATTCGCGTGTTATAATTGTAATCTAATTTTGACAAATTAGTAATTTATCAACATTTTTTTTAAACATTGTCAAAAGCAGTATGTGTAATGACTTTTTCCGTGTGTGTGTGTGTGTATCAGCTATCAAGACCCAGACTTCTACCAGCAGTGTAAGCAGCAGTACATCAGAGAGAAGCGGGAGTATGAACAGACCGGACTTCCTGCCAAGAACAGGAAGCAGAAGCTGCCCAGCAGCATGTAGATGATGAAGGCGAGACTGGCGTGTTTGTGTGTGTGTGATCAGTAAATGCAATGATGTAAATGATTTGTTTCTCTGATCTAAATTCATGGAGCTGAAACTCTGGGGAATCAGAGTCTGAATAAAGAGTGAAATCTTTCACTGTCTGTGAATCTCCGTCCATGTCATTTACACTTCATTACAGCAGCTCGCACGCACACACACACGTTCGCGCGCGCGCGCCTGTGTTCAGCCGCATTTTGCTGGTATATTGATCGCGAAGATTCAGAAAGTGTCGTGATCGCAAACCTTTTCAGCGTCTAAAGAAACAAAACGTCAAAATCTGAGGAATTAATTTGAATGCAAAGTTTCGTTTAAATGCAAAGTGTTTTTTTCATTTGATTTACAGCTCTGTTAAATGCACGGATCACATTTCTACTGTAAAACGGTTTCCCTTTCCTGTACAATCAAACCCACGACAGTCACGTCTGCAATTCTTGATTTACCATTCAGAAACAGGAAAACTAGAACAAAACATGTGAGAGGAAATAAATACACAAATGAATCTCACACGTCAGCAGAATATTACAAAATACAACTGGATCAAAATGTCGGTTAGAAAATCAGAAGCGTCGTCACATCTGCACGCCACATCATCCTTCACATGATACAGTGGGAACTGTGTGTCAGAAATGCATTTAAAAGAAGAATAAAAATGACTCAATAGTGTTTTTTGTCCGTTGAAAGTCACAAATAAAGAAGAGTCAGCAGAGAACTGCTCTTAATCCTTCATCATCCTCACACACTGCTGCGGGAAAGTGTGTGTGTGTGTGTGTGAACAGAACGTGCCCTCAGACAGACGCTCATCCACATCCCACACAAGCCATCATCCTCAGATCTCCAGCAGAGGTGCTCCAGGACCCCCAGGATGTTATGGAGTAGGAGTCCGGGAGGACGAGGACAGTGTGGTGGTAAGGCAGGTGAGGGGCTCAGTACGGTGGGACCCAGTCAGAAGCTGCACTCTTAAGAGTCGTCCCAGAACAGGGCCTCGCTGGGTCTTGGGGGTCCGGGGAAAGACCAGGAGCTGTCGTCCAGCGAGACGGTGCGCTGCGGCAGGGTCAAGCGGACCATGGGGGTCTCAGGCGGGGCCGGACGGGGAAGGGCCCACAGCTCTTTGGAGCGGCTCTCCTGCAGACTCTCGGGAAGGTCTGAGCCCGGGCCACAGGGCAGTGGAGGGGCGCTGGGGGGGCGTGACGAGGGTCCTGGGAGGCTGTTGTTTCTCTCCACATCATCCAGACACTGGACCGGAACCGCTGAGGCTGTGGAGAGAGGGTCCGGTTACACACACACACTAGAGTTCACATTGAGATATTTTCTAGTGTCCAGACGGTGTGTGTATTATACCGGTATCACGATATTGGGAGAAAAAAATTTACATTACATTTTAGTAGTACTACATCATTTTTTTTATTTTATTTATTTTTAAAAAATGTATTTAAAGTAAGAAACTGTAATTTGAAGAAGCATCTGCCATTTCTAATAATACAGTGATACCTCTCTTTACGAAATGAATTCAATTGACGACAGCAATTTCATAAAATGGGCTGGATTTTGCATGTAAATCCGATAATCTGTCCCGATAAAAAAAAAATGTTTTTATAATTGTATTTTTATAAATATGATAAAATATTGAAATAACTGTAACTAATTAGCGTTAGTTAGTTAGTTTTTGTGCGTAAACATAACGAGACAGCACTGACACTGCTCTGAACGTATTCTCTCTGTAATGTTGTAAAAAAACACGACTGGTAGCATTTCATGAACACTATTTCCCTGTGTCAAACAACTCAACCTCCAATGCTTTTCTCCGCCACTGGGTATCGCAGTTTCACAATAAAATCGGCACAGCTTTGTAAACAAAAGTCAGCTCGTCCAGCGAGAGGGGTCGACGGTTCCGGAAGTAAGATATCTGTAACCATGTTAGTTCTGTAAAAATGTTTTTCTTTTTGTTTTCTGAAATGCTCAAAGAATATAAAAAACGTGTTTTATATGTTGGATATGTCATTACAACATTTGGCCTATCGTATGGTGCAATAATTTCGTAAAAAGAGATTATAATTTTTTCTACGATGACCTTCGGTCGTTTGTAAGTGGAGATACAACTGTACTCTTTCAGCCAACACAAAGACCTCCTCACTTGATAGTTAAAAAGACCAATCAAACAAACAATCACGTAGAGTATTAACCATTAAAAAAAAAATACTTTTATTTTTATTTTTTAATCCATTTTTTAACCAGTTCTTCTCTGACTCCTTCATCCATATTTTCAGCGTGTTCACTCATCTTGATCGCGTTTCCTATGCTTGTAATGTAATTCAAATTATTTTACGGCCGTCGCATTCGTGTGATTATAAAACGATTAAAAACAAAGCCCACGCGCTAACTCGAGATCACATGAATTTCGATTATTAGCAATGATGGTTAAACTGAGCAGAACAATCTCGTCACCACCGCAAGACACATCGGCGCCTGTGATTGGCTGTCAGACCCGTGTGGCGCACACGCACGCGGACATCAGCGCAGGTGAGCGAGATTCTGTGTGGAATATGTTTTTCCGCGAGTCCGTCGGGACGGGGGTCTTTCAGGCTCCGCGCGGGTTTCTCATCTAAAGGAAGTGGGAGCGGCGCGTCTGATTACGGCTGATTACACGCCGATCTCGGAGGAATACGCCGAATCTTCAAGAAAAAGAATCCGTCTCCTGCGCGGCGGATCGACTCACATAAACATGAAGCGCCGCCTCAGTTCCTCTCGCACGCCAATTTACACCTTTTACATTTTCTCTGTGGAGATGATTTCTCCTGGGAATATTAACACCCCCCCCCTCTCACCCCTGCGCAGGGCGAGCGGCACGGCTCTCTCTCTAATCCTCCTCATCAACTCAGACTGGCAGCGCACGAGCGAGTGTAGGCGGGTGGCTTCAGTCAGGACGTCCTGGTACGACGTCAGGATGAGTCTGTGGACCACAAGCCAATCAGCATTAGCCACCACAAGCCGTCCGACTGACCACCACCACAGAGAAACAGACCATACCTGGAATCTGTGAGCCGGCCGTCCAGCACACCGTTCTCCGACACGCCCTGAAAGAGAGATAAACGGTCGAGAAGAGTGAAAGAGAGATAAACGGTCAATGAGAGAGAGAGAGAGAGAGAGAGAGCGAGAGCGAGAGAGAGACAGTGAAGAGGGGGAGAGAGGAAGAGAGAGAAAGAAAGAGGGATAGAGACAGTGAAGAGAGGGCGAGAAGAAAAAGAGAGAGATAGTGAAAGAAATTGTCAAGAAGAGAGAGAAATGGTCAAGAAGTGAAAAAGAGAGAAACGGTCAAGAAGAGAGCAAAAAAGAGAGAGAGAGAGAGTGAGACGGCCAAAAAGAGAAAGAGACAGTCAAGAAGAGAGAGAGAGAGAGAGAGAGAGAGAAAGAGAGAGAGAGAGAGAGAGAGAGAGAGAGAGAGAGAGAGAGATGATCATGATGATGATGAAGACTAACCTCTACAGCTCTGAGCACAGGGTCACTGTCCAGCTGCAGATATTCTGTGTGTTCTTCCAGCTGCCACTGACCTACAGCCGCGCTCAGACTCTTCATCACTGACACACACACACACACGCACAATCTTGATTTATCATGTGGTAAAGGAATAATGAGAGAAAGAGTTGAGAGAGAAGACGAGGCTTCACCTTGACTGGTCTCCAGCTCCGACTTCAGCTGCAGAATCTCCAACTCTTTGGCCTGAAGCTGCTCCATCAAAACCTTCTCCAGCTCAGACTTCTCCCTCTTCTATAACACAGGGCGACATATACAACACTCTCTCTCTCTTCTATAACACAGGGCGACATATACAACACTCTCTCTCTCTTCTATAACACAGGGCGACATATACAACACTCTCTCTCTCTCTTCTATAACACAGGGCGACATATACAACACTCTCTCTCTCTCTTTATAACACAGGGCGACATATACAACACTCTCTCTCTCTTTATAACACAGGGCGACATATACAACGCTCTCTCTCTCTTCTATAACACAAGGTGACATATACAACACTCTCTCTCTTCTATAACACAGGGCGAGATATACAACACACATGCTCTCTCTCTCTTCTATAACACAGGGCGACATATACAACACACACTCTCTCTCTCTCTCTTCTATAACACAGGGCGACATATACAACTCTCTCTCTCTTTATAACACAGGGCGAGATATGCAACACACGCTCTCTCTCTCTCTCTTCTATAACACAGGGCGAGATACACAACACTATAACACAGGGCGAGACATAGCACACACACACACACACACCACACACTCTCTTTCCACTAGAGGGCGAGATACACAACACTATAACACAGGGCGAGACATAGCACACACACACACACACCA
>CM051501.1:7242008-7269245 GCA_028031935.1 Paedocypris micromegethes | reverse complement strand
ACACACAC
Organism: Paedocypris micromegethes; assembly: GCA_028031935.1. Lineage (NCBI taxonomy): Eukaryota > Metazoa > Chordata > Actinopteri > Cypriniformes > Paedocypris > Paedocypris micromegethes. The sequence goes on along the minus strand of CM051501.1, from coordinate 7,269,237 downwards.
ACACACACCACACACTCTCTTTCCACTAGAGGGTGAGATATAACACTCGCACTCTCCTCTATAACACAGGGCGAGATATAAACACACAATCTCTTTTCCAAAGCACAAGGCGAGATTTAACACACACCCTCTCTCTCCACTCAAATTATATAACACAATCTCTTCAATAGAGCAAGATGTAACTCTCTCTCTCTCTCTCTATTAGACCCACTCTCTCTTCTATAGGGTGTGATATAAAACATGCACTCTCTCTCTTCTACAGGGCGGGTTATATAACACACACTCGCTGTTCTGCAGCACTAGATGAGCTATTTGACAAAAGAACAAAATCCACCGGCGCACCACTCTGTTGAGCTCTAGCTGAAGGTCTTCTTTCTGGATGTAGATACCACGGTAAGCGCTGAAAGCTTTGTTCATGTACTGCGGTCCTTCAGAGGGAGGAGCTTCAGGCCGAACATGCTGAAATAGACAGAGAGCGAGGGAACGTGAGTGATAGAGTGAGAGTTAGTAGGTGAGTGAGTAATTAGATGTGTGATTGTGTGAATAGATAAAGTCAAGTTCTTTTTTTTTTGTGACCAAAGTGACCAAAAAACAACTGAGTAAGTTAATAAAGGTATGTGTATGAGTGAGTGATTTTAAGTAAGTTATTATGCGAGTGCGTGAGTAAATAAATGTGTGAACGGAGTGACTGTGTGTGTGATTGTGTGAGTGAGTGAGTGATTGTGTGAGCTACTGAATGTGTGTGTATGTGTGTGTGTGTGTGTGTGTGTGTGTGTGTGAGTGATCGAGTGATTGGGTGAGCGAGCAGGCCATTAATGTGGTGTGACCTTGTCCTCCAGCAGTCGGACACGTCGTCTCAGCAGGCCGTTCTCTCTCTCACTGTCTCTCAGTCTCTTCTTGATGTCCTCATACGCCGTGACGAGAGCGAAGTGAGATGCCACCGACTCGTCCCCCGCACACACGGACAGCGGCCCCTCCGCCGGCCCCGACTCCAGATTCAGGATGCAGATGTCATCATCGGCCGGAGACTCCATCCTTACACACACAGACAGAAGATTGTATTTCACGTGCTAGTCTAATTTGTGATTCATGATCACACTAATAGCATTACTGCTTATTTTTAGACAATTCAAAGTACAATTGCACTTCATCATAAAATAATACTTGTGTAGAAATAAAAGCATCATTATAGTATGTCATTTGTACTTCCGTTTTTCTAAGCAACTGTTTAATATGTTATTACCATTTAAACCAGAAACATTACACGCTAATGAGTAAAGCATTCATTCAATATTAGTAACATTAAGCCTTGCTTGTTTTCTAAATCAGACGCCTGATGACAGAAACAGATAGATGAATTAAAACGCCATGATCATGCGTGTACAGAATAGAATGTCAACGACACAGAGCCTCGTCACTGCAGCAAAGCGAAACAGAAAGAAAAGCAATCAAATGTCAAATGACAACCCGTGGAATGTGTGTGTTAAGACGCGGAGCTTCAGTCTTCAAACTCACCGGACAGCGGTCAGTCTCCGCGAATCACCGTGACATCACAACAACACGGACCCTGACACGGACACACAACTGACACGCGAGGAAACACAACACAACCTGAAAGATTCCCCCTGACCACTTCCGCCGGATGACGACGTCATTGGTCGGCGATGGCGCGCTGTAGTTACAAGAATCTGTCGAACAGAGGCGCCAAACACACGCACAACGTCAACGTCATCTCATTTTTAAATGAAAGAAATAGAACTTTATATCTCATAATTTTCACGTTTATCACGCTTTTTCCATTTATAAAATCACATTTTGGACATTGAGCTTGTCATTTTATCTCACTAAAATTTGAATCGCGCATTTTATCTGAGAATTTTGTCTTAATATCCTCACGATGGTAAATTTTATAAAGTCAGAATCGCGACATTATTATCTAAAAAATTGGAGGGCTAAAGACTAAATTTCTCACTTGCTGTATCAATGTTAAATGCCAAATTTCAAATATATTGGGTACACAAATTGATGATGAATGAATTGTTAAACGGTTAAATTGGATTATTTTACTTTTGTGTATTTTTATTATCAACTTATTTGCATATGAATTTACATGTATACATACACACATAAGTATACGTATTCACCGTATACTTATATGTGCATTATAAATAAATAAAATATTTATACTGTATAATACTGCGTAATGTATGCATATACGTAATAATCTATAAATTATTTGCGGATAAAATTGTATAATTACATTTATATATTACTGTGAAGCTGAAGTCACTACTCAAGTGGAACGTTGAGACATTCCTCACCGTTTCAGAGTTTAATCCCTGTAATAATTAAAGTTGAATGAAGGATTACCCTCTTATTTAACGCTGGAATAAACCGTACACACGGCTGAAACCATCTGCTTTTATTAAACAAATCATAGAAAATGTGCTCAGACAGTCACAGCAGCGCCTGCACTGCACGACTGGAACACCAGAACCCACGGAACCTCCAGAGACGGAGATCAGGAAGCTTCTCGTCAGTTCCATTAAGAAACGGATCATGGACTTCGGATCGAGGCAGGATTTGTGCGAGTGATGTAACCGGAAAGTGCGACGTGAATCCTGCAGCAGATCCAGAGGAGGATGATGACGTCCCTCTCTCAGATGAAGGTCCAGACTTCAAGCTCCTGGATAGTGAAGTCATGCCGGAGACTCAGTGGTGAGTTACAGAAGGTTCTGCAGGGGAAGCTGGAGCCATGATGAAGATCTGCGTCCAGCCACAGGCCGAAATGACTGCGACACACAACACATCGTGTGGTTGAGTGTGTGTGTGTGTGTGTGTGTGTGTGTGTGAGAAAGAGAGAACTGGATCTCTCACCCGCCGCCTCCACCCATCTGCAACGAGTCCAGGAATCCTCTGATGAAGTAGGAGTTCTGTCCGCTCCAGGGAAACACCTGTGGACACGGCAGAGTCACTCTGGGGTCGGGTCGGGTCGGGTTGGGTCAGGAGGTCACCTGTCCTACCTGGAAGCTGGGACTGAAGCTGTAGAGGAACGTTTCTCCCGTGCCATAGCAGGACCGGCTTACTTTGAACGGGTCGGATGAGAAAGCACCAAACACCTGGAGACAGAAAGACAGGGTCTGTGAGCAGAACCGAACCGGACTGGACTCGTGGTGAGGAGTCTGACCTGCTGCTCACTGTCTTTGATGACCATCAGAACCGGCCGGTCCGTCTGACCCGAGCACCGGTACAGCGTCTTTAGACTGGTGCCGTGCTGCTCCGTGCTGTAAAGCAGTTTCCACGAAGACGCTTGAGCACGTCCTGGGATGTGAAAGTTCAGCTGACACACACACACACGCGACATCAGCTACATTGAGTGAATACAGAGTGAAAGTGTGTGTGAATGATGTAGTTCGGTTGGTCTGGTACCTCCTGTAGATGCTGTGGCTCCAGAATCAGACTGTGGTCCAGCAAAACCGGCAGCAGATCTTCAGATTCCGAGTCGGTGGAGCTGCAGGTGCTCGGCCGCCGCTTCACACCCACAAACTGCAGTGAACGCAAGAATCAGAACCAGCTCAGATGGGTCAGAACATGCCACCATCATCTCACCTCCACAGACGGCTCATCAGTGTTGAGGAACACAACCCTGATGTTACTCGCTCTCATCTTTACCTGCTCTAACGATGCCCCTAGAACTTTCCCACATTCATACCAGTTTCGTTTCACTGAAACGGAAGTCCTGTCAAAGGAGGTCAGACCACATGGCTGACAGACGGAGGAAATGCTTCTCCAACCGTCTGTGGGGATTTTAAATTCAAGTCCTGGCTAGATCCCGACACGTTTCCTTCTCATTATTACCCACGTTGCATGTGATCACTAAAATACCATTGTGTGGAGATCATCCCTTCTTTCTCAGAATGCCAATGGTTCAATTCAGTGTTTATTTCTGATTCATAAAGTCAGGGGAAAACACTTGGTTGTGGGTGAGAAACGGATGTAGTCGTTAGATTCATACATGCAGAGGTTTGTAAAAGAAACCAAATCAGGCAGCACCATTTAAACAAATTACAAATAATAGATTCAATTAAAATAATAAATATAGTTAATACATTTAGGTGTTTTTATTGAACTATTAACAATACAAGACACGGTCTTACAATAAAATAGATTAATCAAAATAAAACCCTACAAAAAACAACGCACAAATGTTTTCGGGGCAGTTTGACCGGGGGAATATTTATTCACCAAGTTAAAGCCATTTAACAGTTTTTAAAAACCCTTTTGACAAAATGCCTAATTTAAACACCCAGTATTTAAAACCCTTTTGGTCGTTGTGTCTTTCCACTGCTGATCTAAATGACCTGATTTTATTTTATTTTTTTTTGTCCTGAAAACGCTCCTGTCTGAAAGTTGTCACATTCGTTAAACAAAAAGTGAGTGAGATTGTCAATAGGGCCACTAGGGGCTCTAAAAAACATCCAGTAAAGTGACACACACACAAACCCGGAGCAGTGGGCAGCCTTAAGCCGTTAAGTGTCTTACTCAAGGACGCTAGGCTGCAGAACCAGCCGTGAGGGGCTCGAACCTGCAGCTGAACAAATTTAAGACCACTACTGCCCCCTCGCCATCTCATACTAATACAATAGGGGATACACACTTTCGATTGTTTCATGTTTCATATTGTTCAAATGTTGAAATAGAGACAGGAATAACAAGAAATGTGAGAAATGTGATGATCATGTGAATTTTTTAAATCATGTGATGAAGTGCCGAGACCACCACCCCTAGATAGTACACCACATCCTGCTATCTACATAGTGCAGAGCTGAGACGGTCTCACCTGGTGGTCTCTGTGGGGTGTGCAGGGCAGACGAACCCTCAGAACCTTCTGCTTGTGCTTGTGTGGCTTGGAGCTGTAGATGTCTTCTGGTGACCACTGGACAAAGAAGGTGTAGAGATGGTCCACCCTGCAAGAGCAGAAGATTGTAGTCATCATCATCATCATCATCATTATCATCAGGTCTCCGCAGGCCAAACTAGTTTTACAATCTTAAATTCTTTGATTCTCTTGGAATCAAATTTGTGTCCTAAACCAGTCTGATCACCCACTGATTAAGCTACAACTACCGGTAGTTTAGTTACTGTAGTTAAGTGTGAGTCACTTACTCTCCCACACTATATGCGACACCCATCTTGATCGTACAGACTGGTCCTGCTAAAGCTGAACAGTGAGGATCTTCTGCAGCTGATGGAGAGCAATGTTCTTCTAAAGCTGATGGAGAGTGAGGTTCTTCTGAAGCTGTTGGAGAGTGAGGTTCTTCTGAAGCTGTTGGAGAGTGAGGTTCTTCTGAAGCTGTTGGAGAGTGAGGCTCTTCTGGAACTTCTTTTTGAGTGGGGATCTATTGGACTTGTAGGAGCAGATGGCAAATGAGTTTCTTCTGAAGCTGCGTCAGAGTGAGTTTCTTCTGGACCTATTGAAGCTGATGGAGAATGAGAGTTTCTTCTCAAGCTGCTGGAGAATGAGGATCATACGGACTTTTGAGTTTCTTCTGGAGAGGGTGAAGCTGATGGAGAGTGAGTTTCTTCTGGACCTGAAGCAGGGGTTTCTGGGCCGGCTACATCTGATGGAGGTTGAGTTTCTTTTGGACCCGCCGGAGCTGCTGGAGAGTGAGGTAAGGAGTGCGTGTGGAGGGTTTTATACTTCGGTCTACGCTGAGCTAAGCTGCTTTACAAGTGGGTCAGATGAGCAGCAGATCACACATTAACTCTCCATCTGAACCCGACTCACACCTATGACATCACCACACCTGTGACATCATAAATGTAACATTTACATCTGAATAGAGATGTAAAGAGTACCTGAAAGCCATATTTGAGTAAAAGCAGGGACACCTTACTGTAAATTTTACTCCATTACAAGTCACCAATTCCAAGAACACTTAAAGACTTAAGCTCTTTTACAATTGGATGCGTTAACAATTTTTACTTGAGTATTTTACTCAAATTCAGGCTAAACAAACACCAAGGAATGTGATAAGAAACTATTTATGAAGATTCATTTCTTAATATAGAAATTAAATTTAACACCTCAATTTTTCAGGAGAAAAATGGCAGAGAAAAAATAGATAACAAGGAACAAAAGTCAGTCTCAGTCAATCTCAAATGTGCAAAAAAATGCACAAATTTCCAAAGCATCCAGTACCTTCAGCACCCTGCAGATGGCGATTTCACTTCGTCCACCCGAGAAATTAACCGCGGTAGAAAATGTAGTGGAGTAACAAGTACAAATACTCAATCACAAATGTAGTCAAGTAGAGAAGAAATGTTGCTTATATTTTTAATACTCAGTACAAGTACCCAAGTAGCCAAAAATACTTAAGTAAAGTATGAATGACTGACTTTATTTATCCCACAAGGGGAAATTTCATTTGTTTACAGCAGCAACAGGGAGACGGTACAACATAGACAACAGTGATGAAGGGTAAATAACAAAACTTGTAAAAAATGTATAGTAACAAAAATGTGCAAAGTAAAATAAAGAAGATACAATAAATAAATGGTGCAAGTAACAAAGTACAAAGTACTTTACACCACTGCATATGAATTTGAAAGACTTATATCTGAAATATTTATGTCTGTAAAAGAAAGAAACAATACGTGAGGGAGGTAAAAAGAGTAGTGATACACCGAAATGAAAATTCTTAGCTGAAACCAAAAACCGAAAAAGAGGAAAGCCTGGCTGAAAATCGAAACACCAAAAGAATTTAATTTATTGCTATGGAGGGGCAATTGCATTTCAAACCAGTTCAAGTTGAACTCTGACATGTCCAGCAGAATCTAATGTTAAAGCCTCTTGATGGTGACCGAACCTGATCTGTGAGCAGTTTCTTCTGCAAACAGTTGGAATCAGGAGGTATGATTAGAAAATCCATAAAACTATGTTCACGTGCACAACATTAATTAACAATGTCTGTGTCAGTATGTCCGAGTGAGTCTGTGGCGTGAAGTGTGTGTGTGTGTCTGTGTATGTGAGTTTGAGAGAGAGAAAGATCAGCAAAATCTGAGATATGCTGCTTCAGGATTTAATGTGAGTGATGAAACTCGTACAGTAAAACTGCTGCGTCTCGGTCACTGACCTGGTTCTTTTAACTAGTCACCCAATCTCTCATCTTTCCTCGTCAGCACAGACACTGAAGGAGTGTATCTGGGGTCAGAGGTCAAAAATCTTCTCGTCTACAGACTGACTACACACTTCAATCATTTATAGACTTTACGTGTTACATAACTGTGGTCCCGCGCTTGAGAACTGACTGACACGATCTTCTGCTGGTCGAGCTGCAGAAGGTAGATGAGGTCAGTATAAAATAATCAATTGTAGCAATGAACAGCAATTTGAAAAGAAATACTGGTGAAAAAAAGGAGTACACAATTAATAATTAAACATAATTTATTATACTATATATTAATGAAAACAAAATAATAGTTATAAATTATTATAGCAAGATCAGAAACAGGCAAACTGATAATTGGATAGATAGATAGATAGACAGACAGACAGACGGATAGATAGATAGATTAGAGAGGATAGACAGACTGACTAGTGTACATTTTTGTTTTTAGCACAAAATTGGGCCTAGGAAGCTAGTTTTTAAGCACAAAGTGGGGTCCCGTTGTGTAAGTGTGGGGTCTTTGTCTAGGGACCGACAACTTTGAACATCTTTTTGAGGATAAAGATGTAATTTAAAGGCAGAGGTTACAACTGAGTTTTTGTTAGGGTTGTAGTAAAGGGGGTGGGGAAGGGGAATATTTTGATGCTTCGGGTTACGGAGAGAATGTATTGTTTAGCATTTAAGTCAATGGTGGGGCCCCACTAGATATAAATGTAAGTGTGTGCGTGCGTGAGTCAATGGTGGGCCCCCACTATGATATAAATGCAAGTGCGTGCGTGCGCTTGTGTGTGTGTGTGTGTGTGTGTGTGTGTGTGTGTGTGTGTCTTTCTGTCTCCACCTGCTGTTGTAGTGAACTTACTGCAATCGAACTTACAACTCTCTCTCCCACACACACACACACACACACACACGCACAATGGACCGGATCCATGACCCGTCAGACCGATCAGAGAGAAACTGTGAGCGGCGGCTGTAATGAGACGCCTCCCGCAGTTCACTTGGCGGTGTGCTAACTGACCTTTCACCTCCAGCTGAGTGTGACCTCTGCCCCTTGGAATGTGGCTGATCTGGCGCATGTGACGGGGCCCTGCGGGAGCGCGCGGCGCGAGTATATAGCGGCGGAGGGGCCCTGAGTGGTCTCTTCTGCGGAGATGATGTGCACGAGTAACCTCGCCGTGGCCGTGACTGTGCTGTGCTTAGCGCGCGCGTCGTGCAGCGGCTACGACAATCTGACGCGTTACGTCAGCGAGCATCAGGATGACTTCGTACAGGTGAGACACGTCACGTGACACACGACAGCGACTGTTACAGATGACACGTCACGTGACGCGACGCACGAATACGACTTTGTGTAGGTTAGCGTGACGTGACTACTTTTTCTTTTTTTTTATCCGGAGCATGAAGAATTTGTTTTTATCACACGATTTATTAGAAGTTAACTCATTGAAATATTTAATATAAGGTTAAAAAAAGTACATGTCAATGAACAAAAGTTGTCTATTACTAAACTGAATATTGAAACAATTATTAACCCATTGATTAAAAGTGTGTATCTGTGTGTGTGTGTGTGTGTGAGACTCTGAGGGAGTGGGTGGCGGTGGAGAGTGACTCCAGTGATGTCACAAAAAGGGCGGAGCTGCATCAGATGATGGAAGTGACAGCGGAGAAGCTGCGGCGGGTCGGGGGGACGGTGCAGATGCTGGACGTGGGCGTTCAGATGGTCGGACCTTCTGATCCCAAACAAGTGATTCATAGCATCTAAACAAAGTCTTCTGCATGTACTTCAGCTGGCAAACGGAGGCAGCTTGGATCTGCCCAAAGTGGTAACAGCACAGTTTGGAGAAGACCCCCAGAAACTCACCTTGTGTGTGTACGGACATGTGGATGTGCAGCCAGCACGGAGATCGGATGGATGGAGTACTGACCCCTACCAGCTGACGGAGATCAAAGGTAATGCTCACACACAACATACACTCACTCTTAAAACACACTTGCTATCAAAGTCTGTCAAAGATGGGTTCGACCACTGACATACAAAAGCAATAGCAGACCCCCACCAAATGAAAAATTCAAATTTTAAATGTCATATTACATATATTCTCAAAAAAAACTTCCCTCGGGGATTAATAAAGTATATACCTGCATATGGTACAACATGCAACAAAATGTATTTTATCATTGTCCATCATTGAAACATGGGGAGGGAGTGCATATGAAGAGAGATACAATAAAAGATAACAGATAAAAATACAATAAAATACAAAATAAGTAGATAGGATAAAAATATGAATAAAAACAATAAAAAATGCAGATGAATAAAAGATAAAAATACAGTAAAAAGCAAAATACAAAAACGTGACTCAAGTGATCCAGGTCAAGTGAAGATGTTTAGAAGCCTAAAGTGTCCAATAATTAGCTTAAAGTGACCCATTTTGAACGGTACAGTAACTAAAGTGCTAGTGTAAACCAAAATACCATCAAAATATGCCCCTCCCCTTTACTCTCGCCTTAACCAAAACTAAATTGTTACTGCCGCTCTAAAATCCCCTCACCCTCAAACAGGCTTCAAAGTTGTGGGGCCAAGACAAAGGTCCCCATATGTCACCACTTTATCAAAACATACAAGCATTTGGGCCACACTTTGACCTAAATGCTTGTGTACACACACACACACCAGCTCTGTCATATTTAAGACGCCATTCATTATTAGCAAGTCAATTTAAACACCACAGTCATGACTTGGTGTAAATTTCCAATGGTCCTCGATATCTTGCATCTCAGGAAACCTGTACGGACGAGGAGCATCAGACAACAAGGCGCCGGTTCTGGCCTGGATTCACGCGGTGGAGGCTCACCGTGCCTTGAACATAGTAAGAACTCTCTGCTGAGTCGTGTGATGCGGCTGCATGACACTCGGTGTCACCACAGGAGCTGCCAGTGAACGTGAAGTTCCTCATCGAGGGGATGGAAGAGACCGGCTCGGACGGGCTGGACCAGCTGATCGTGGAACAGAAGGACAGCTTCCTGGCCGACGTGGATTATTTCATCATCTCAGACTGCGGGTGGCTCAGCAGACGCCCAGCACTCACTTACGGCACCAGAGGAAACTGCTACTTCTTTGCTGAGGTGCAGAACCAGCAACACACCAGTCAAAATCTTAGATTAGACCATCACCAGAAACCCCTGACCCATTCAGTCAAAAAAAACACCAGTTAGAACAATCCTCTGAGAGATTTCTCAAAAATTTTAATAATAACAATTTTGAAAATTAAAAATACACTTAAGTGTATAATTTTAAACGTGTTTATACGATACTATATTAGGATATAAATATTGAATCTAAACTAAAATTATCAAATTAATTGAAAAAATTAACACATCAATGAATTGTTTCATCAGTTCAGAGAATTGACTGACAAACAAAATCTTTTTTCTTTTAAAACTTCAAGAACTCATTTATTAGCAGTAAACATTGATCATAAATATTTTTTAAATTAATTAACCGGCCTAAGAACAACTTCTAACCTGTTCAACCAACTTAAACCACTACTATTAAGGACAAGAAATTACTTTACTAACTGAAAAATTATAATCCCGTGTTTTTTGGTAATATTTGTACATCAAAATATATTTTAAAAAGTATTATAATTTTCAAACATCAATTTCTTCAGCTTTAAAACGTAACAAGACCAATCAGAACTACAAAAAAATCCAAAGAATCAAATGATCGATTCAATCACTTCAATCAACTCAGCTCAGAATCGTGCTCAGAGAATGAAACTGGTGCTGATGCGGGTGTCGTTTGTGAGGACAGGTGCAGGGGCCGCGGAAGGACCTGCACTCGGGCGTCTATGGCGGAACCGTCATCGAACCCATGACAGACCTGATCGGCATCTTGGGTGCAGTTCTGACCCCTGACCTCTGACCTGAGGTCAGTGAACTCTGACCTGATATTCTCCTCCTGTGCTCAGACAAGCTAATCGACCCGAGCGGACAGATCCTCATCCCGGGCATCAAAGAGGCCGTCGCGCAACTGACCGACGACGAATGGAAGATGTACCAGGACATCCAGTTTGATGTGGACAAATACAAGCAGGACATCGGCGTCAGTAAGCTCATGCACAGCAACAAGGCAAGAAAACCTCTTTTTGGAACTTTGTGATGCAGCAGTGAGAAATCAATAATAAAGAGAGCAAATCAAATCACATGTCCAATGACGTTCACAGGTGGATTTACTCGCCCATCGCTGGCGTCACCCCACTGTCTCCATCCACGGCATTGAAGGGGCGTTTTCTGCCCCCGGGACCAAGACGGTCATTCCAGCCAAGGTGACAGGCAAGTTCTCCATCCGTCAGGTGCCCGACATGATCCCGGCGGAGGTGGAGAAGCAGGTAAACGGGCGAGAAGGAACGCGGGGAGTGACACGGACACGGTTACTCAGCTTCTTCTCGCCGCAGGTCACAGAATACTTACACTCGGTCTTCTCCAAGAGAAAAAGTCCCAACACGCTCAACGTCACCATGGTTATCGGCGCCAAACCCTGGTTAGCCGACACCAAGCATCCGCTGTACGAAGCTGGGAAAGCCGCGGTCAAGAAAGGTGCGTTTACCTCGCATCACAATGACATATACCCATGTACTTTCATCTAAACAAAAATAAACAATCTTTAACAAAAATAACAACAATAAAAACATAGTAATCATTTTACCTACACATGCGTATACAATCAAGTATTACATAAGAAATACACAGTATGTGTGTGTACAAATAAATGTATGGAATGTAAATACCGTTTGGTCATATCCATAGTCTTAACATCCATGAACAATGGACTCATTTGTAAAGGACTTTGTTTTCCCGCACACCGGCTTTGTGTAGGTCTGGGACTGAGAAAAGCGCTATATAAGCGAACTTGAATATATAATTTTTTTTTTAGACTCCATATACAGTATATACAGTTGGACTAATATATTATCCCTCCTACAAAATAGAATCAAGAGCACTTTTAAAATATTGACTATATACACACACACACACACACGTTGTATACATTATAAGTACTGTATATACATACACCTACAGTATATGTATATTTATACTGCGATATAAGCATATATTACATTTTTCTTTTACTTATTTTATTTATTTTAAATTAGACTTGAAAAATTATTGGACTTAAAGCCTGATAAATACGGAATATGCTGTATATTTGCAGTATTTAATGTGGATCCGGATCTGATCCGTGAGGGAGGAACGATTCCCATTGCTAGAAGCTTCCAGGACGTGACAGGCAAGAGCATCATCATGCTGCCGATCGGCGGCTTCGATGACGGACTGCACTCACAGAACGAGAAGATCAGCAGGTCCGTCTCTCTTCCTCTCTCTCTCTCACACACACACACACACACACACACACTCACTGGTTCTTCTGTTGTTGCAGGTATAACTACATTCATGGCACTCAACTATTTATCGCATATCTGCACGAGGTGGCAAAGACCCAGACGGACTGAACAGACGCTGCAGATTCTCCACGTCGTCCTGAATAACAACTTTTCTTTCCACTAACACTTCTCTCTTTAAAACAGCTTTGCTACTAAATAAAGAACATGTCTGAGATTCATTTGGTTCCGGTGTCACATGAACCAAGCAGCAGCCTGGAGAGACCCAACATTCCTTCTGCCCTCGTCCTTAGAGCAAGGAAAAAAGGAACATAATGACGGGGGGGCAGAGGGAAAAAAAGCTAAATAAAGACACAAGCGAAAGATGGAAGGGTGTAGAGAAAAAAAAAAGAGGAATATAGCAAGAGGCAGGGAGGGAAATAGAGAAAGAAACAAAGAGATAGACAAGAAGAGAGAGACATGGAAACATACAAGAAAGAAAGTAAGAGAGAGAGAGAGAAACAAAAAGAGAGAGGAAAAGAGACAGACAGAGGAAGAGAGAATGAAAGACGAGAGGAAAAAAGAGAGGAAAGACCAAAAGAAAGAAACTGCGAGAAAGAAAACGGAGAGGGTGTAGAGAAAGGGAGTGAGAGAAAAATAAAGAGGAAAAGTGAGACGGGGAAATAGACAGGAAAGAAAAAGAGTAAGAGAGAGGAGAGAGGAACAGCGAAAGAAACAAAAAAGAGAGGCAGAGGAATAAAGAGCAAAACAGTAAAAAAAAAAAAAAAACAGCAAGAGAGAGAGAGAGAAATAGGAGAGAAATGAAAGTGTAAAGAGAAAGGGAGTAAAAGAGATAGAAAGACTGGCAAACAGGCAAGAAAAGAGAGAGAGAGAGAGAGAGAAACAGAGAGATTTAGGGGGAGGCACATCTTCCACAACACTCCAGCTTCTATTTCAGATCTATTGTCAAACCAGACAAACTAGTTCAGAGACCTGAGGGAAAGAGAGAGGGAGGGGACGAACGACAAGTTCTTCTGAGAAACATACCACATAACACAGAGAGAGGGAGAGCGAGCGAGCGGGCGAAGGAGGGAAAGATGTGTGCAAAAGACGTGAGAGAAAAAAGAGAGAAAGTGAGAGAGGAGGGTTTCATGTCTCGATCGCCCGGCGGCGTTTCACTCACCACAGATAAAGCGAGATCCTCGTTTATTTTACTAAAAAAAGTGTGATAAAAAAAAAAAAGCATTTACAAAGCATTTAAAACTGGCAATCGGGAAATACAACGGTCCAAAAACACAAGTCCACAAGCAGAAGCTGCACAGTCTGTCCTTCAGATGGTCCAGCCGCCATGACATCAGCGCAGCAGCGGCGCTCCGGACGAGTCAGTGGCCGAGCTGGAGTAATAATCTGCCACACAGACGTCCACACCTCAGTACTCTCTCACACACACACACACACACACACACACACACACACACACACACACTCGCAAGACAGCAAGAACGAGGGACTCACTTTTCGAGCTGTTTCCTCTCAACCTGCGGGCGAGATTGTCTGATGGCGTCTCCTCCGACATCTGCACATTGGGCTCGTCTACGAAGAGATGACATCATCATCATCATCATCATCACCATCATCATCATCATCATCAGCGAGGCTCTCACCATCAGTGAAGGTGAAGGTCATGGTTTCGTTCCCGCTGTCGGGCAGCGTTCCATCCCTCCGGCCGTTGGTCTGCTGCAGGGCATCCTGGGACTTGTGCTCTCGGCTCTTGGCGCTCTTGGAGGGTTTGTAGCGGGTGCTGATGCGGATGACGCCGTGCACCAGCCGACACTCGGCCTCCTGCTCCTCCAGGTTGTAGTTCTGCGCGATGCTGTTGATGAGGTCGCTGATCTCGTTGGTTTTGCGCGAGAAGGACACGTCGGACGTGCACTTGGCCAGCTGCTCGATCTGGTGCATCTGGTACAGTTCCAAGAGCTTTTTGGTGATGAGGGAGTCGATGTCCGTGCCGGCGTCGTCCAGGTCGTCCAGGTCCAGGTCGTCTCTGGAGTAGACGCTGGTGTTGCTGACGGGACGCTGGCTCTCTCCCTTCACCACCGTCTTGGGGCGTCTCTGCGGAGCCTCGGAGTTCGTGGGATAGTCCACCTTCTTCCCGGCGAAATACACGTCCCTGTAGCGGAAGCTGCCTGAGTTGGGCAGCGCTCTGGACTTGCTGGGCTCCAGGCTCAGGCCACACGTGGGGTCGGAGACGGACACGCCGTTGGACTTGCGCGGCTCCGGGTCGGTCTTGGGCGGATTGTCCGTGGAGGTCTCGGTGGGCGGCAGGCAGGGCTTGCGTGAGCCGTACAGGCCGCAGGTGAGCAGGCAGCAGAGCAGAGCCTTGCAGCCGCTCCAGCCCAGAGACGTGCAGGAGCCGCAGGCCTGAGGAGAGTCTGCAGAGCCCGGGACGAAGCCCAGCGTCTCCGAGCTGCGGCCGTTGGTGTAGTGCGAGTGGGATTTGCGGAGGTGGGCTTCAGTGCTGCACGGCTGCTCCACGCAGGTCTCCTGGACATCATCTGGACCGGCTGCGCAGATGTTTCTGGTCTGCCTGCTGCCGTCGCTCCGGGTTCGTCCGGCGCCGTGAGGCTTGTGCTGGACTCCTGCGCTGTGGCCCGGCATCGCTCAGCACCGTCAGCGCCTGGAACAGAGCAACGCCCGGTTTGGAATCAGTCCAACGTCAATCTTAATTCACCGGTACAATCAGATCGATATTTTTGGTGTCGGTTGCATCACATGACTATGAGTGACATCATCGTGTGGTATACAATTGATTAATATAAACAGGTGTATGGTATTTTATTTCTCACTTCTTCTCTTTTGGCTTATCTGTCTGTCATTCAGCGTGTTCATGTGTGGTTTCAAGGTCGGTCTTTGATGAACACATGGTTCCTTTCCCATCACTGCACACACTTGTACTCACGATAAAAACAGACTGTAAATTCAACTGTTGTGGCACGGTATATTCCCACACAAACCACCACCCTGTTCTGCTTGGGCTGACTAGACCAGCCGCTGAGATTACGGTGACCTCACACGCTTCTGATGGTCTGGATGTTCTGGTGTCCACAGACGGAGATGACTGGGATCTGGGCCAAGATGGTGTGAAACCCTCCTCCTGCCTTCAGCTGTCAGTCATTCCGACTGTTTCGAGCTCTTTTCCATGAACATGCTTCACGTTTCTTGGAAGCCAAACGCCGCAGAGCCCATTAAGGTCCAGTCCGGACCATTATTGGGCAAAGATCTGACCGGAACGTCAGCGTAACACCTGAGGCCTAAGCAGGTTGAGCGGAGACCAGACCGTGTTCTCACATGTTTCACGTCACTAGTTCGTGTTTACTTTGTGAACGCTGTGTATTTCCTCCATCGTCTGTTGTTTTATCGACTGGCTTTCATCTGGCGCGTGGAAGAGCGACATTCATCGAATGAACCGAGACGTTCGAGGTCAAAAAAAAAAGCCCTGAAAACGCATCTACATCCAGCGCGATGTCCCGAAGAACACTTACCGCATAGACTCGGCGAGACCTCGGGCAGTTTGAGGCTCCGGATCGCGGAAGTGGAGGAATGCGATATTTTCCCCTCCCGGACGCGTTATATCGTCCTCTTTACCGACTTTTTCTCAGATACCGCATGAAATGGGTCGAACTCGTTAGGTCGGTGTCATGCTAACGCGGCGTTCGGTCAGATTCTTCTCTCCCTCCGCCCGCCGTGTTTAACCTGCGGCTACAGGTGAGAATCCGCCGCCCACACCGACGCGGTGACGTCACACGCCCGCTTCCGCTCCTGTAGGTACGAGAACCGTGACGGAATCCGTGCGCCATGTTGTTGATTGTTGTTTTAAATTACATGTCTCACATGTGACGCATCAAGTGTTTCGATTCCATGATAGAATAGCTTACTCTGTGGCTTAATAGTACAATCAAAGAAGTAAACCTGACGTACTCAAATGCATTAGTAAAAACGTTTTTATCAGACAAGTACACTTGTGATTTATGTTCTATTAACATTTACAAAATGAAAAATGTATGTTACACTCTTATAATGCAATGATATAATGTAATACATACATTAATCTATTGTCTTAATGGGTAATCGCTTCATAACACACAACAACATAATACGTACTACTCGCGCACACACACACACACACACACAAAAGAAGTCAGTATATTGCCAGAAGTGCAGACATAGATGAATCTAGAGTGTCTGTCGCTGAATAATTGCAGTCATTAGTTTTGTGCGTCAGCAAAAACATGTGCCGCAACTTTCCTGCAGGAATCCTTCATTCTGCCCCAGTTTCCTGCAGCTCTTCATCTTCTGAGAGACGGGCCGGAGATCCAGGACACCAGAGAGTTCATCAGCCCACCGCTAGCCACTCTTCTGGACCCCCAAAGCTTGATCACTCTCTTCAGGGAGTGTTCATCACTAACACTCGTTCACTCTATTCAGTACATCACTACCACTCATTCACTCTCTTCAGTGCATCTCTAACACATTTGTTACTAAACTTTACATTGTTTTACCAGTATGTACCTCACTAATGCTCGCTCATACAAATAATCGTTTCTGTACATCACTATCACCCGTTTCAGTGCATCACTAACACTCGTTCCCTGTCTTCAGAATCACTACCACGTTTTCTCTCTCTTCACTACATCACTAACACTCAATCTCTCTTCATTGTGTCTCTAACACTCATTCACTCTCTTCAGTTCATCACTAACACTCGTTCACTCTCTTCAGCATCATTAATGCTTACTGATTTTCATCACACTTTCTATTGAAAACATTAGATCTGTCCCAGCTCAGTAAATTGTAAATTTTCGTGACAAGCGTCATCAAACCGTGTTAAAACCTCAATAAACAAAAGCATTTTTTCTCTGTGCATAGCATTTTTTCCACTTTTTACAATAAACTTACATGTTTACACTAACTTACATTGCGTCAGTTACAGGTCAAAAGTCAAATGTGAAAAAACAATGTTTTGCACAGAACAATCCAGTCAAGTGGTCACAGCCCGGGGGGCTCGCGTGGCTCCGTGGCCCGGCTGGGGGTCCACCTCAAGAGGAGCGTGAGACTGCAGCCGCCCCAGACGTGGGTCCGAGTCGATCTCGTAGCGGTAATGATACCCCTCCAGCACATCCAGGCAGGCCTCGTGAATCTCTGTCATCCACTTCTTGATGCCATTTCGGTTGAGGAAGACCACGAGGAGGAAGACCATCCCCACCAGCCCCAGCACCAGCCCCAGCAGCACATATGAGGTCTGGAGGGAAAGGTCAGTGACCCCTTCACCCGGGTCACCGCTACAGTCCCGGAGTGTTCGCAGCGGCGTTCCACGGAGCGGGATGGGAAGCTCGCAGCGGAGGTGGTCAGCATCAGCCAGGCTTATCTTTGACCTGTTGAGCCAGTGAGCAAAACCCCGAGTCTCGCACGAGCAGGTGAAGGGATTGTGGGCCAGGAACACCCGGACCCACCGAAGCCGCTCCAGCTCCCGCACCCCTTCATCCTCAAACGTCCGAAACATGTTCCTGGTCAGGTCCAGCTCCACCAGACGCTCCGCGCCAGAGAAGGTGCCGTTGTACACCGCCACCAGGGAGTTGTTACCCAGGAGGAGGCGCTGCAGGTTGGGCAGAGGGGCGAACATGCCCGGCGGCAGGAGGATGAGGCGGTTGGCAGAGAGGTCGAGGGTCAGGAGGTGAGCGAGCTGACCCCAGCGCAGCGCCGTGATGAGGTCAGTGAGCGAGGTGTGGTTGTGGAGGGCCGAGTGGAGGTCTAGCTCCTGCAGGGGGCTCCCGGGCACAGAGAAGGCTTCCGGGTGGATCAGAACCAGCCTGTTGCGGTCCAGGATGAGACAGCGCAGAGCTAGCAGAGAGGAGAACACTCGCGGTCCCAACTCCATAATGCTGAAAGAAAGAAAGAAGAAAGGATGGATGGAGAGAGTGAGAGACAGACAGACAGACAGATAGAATGAAAAGGAAGAACAAAAGGAAGGATGTAAGATAGATAGATAGGGAGAAAAAAGGAAGAAAGATAGATAGATAGATAGATAGATAGATAGATAGATAGATAGATAGATAGATAGATAGATAGATAGATAGATAGATAGATAGATAGATAGATAGATAGATAGGGAGGGAGGATGGAAGAAAGAAAGATAGAAAAGAAAGAAATATAGAAGAAAAGCAGGGTAGGTGGAAGGATGAATTAAAAAAGAAAGAAAATTGAAGGTAGGAAAGGTAGGAAAGGAAGGACAAAGTGCACATTTTTTGTGAAACACGAAACGCGGAGACAAACATGTGGACTGATGACAGACTTACTCATTTCGGCTGAGATTGAGCAGCGTGACGTTGAAGAGCGAGTCGAACGCGTCGCGGTCGAGCCTGTGGATGGTGTTCCCGGTGACGCTCAGCTCGGCCGTGTCTCTCGGTACCTCTGCGGGGATCCGGTGAAGGCCGGCGGACTCGCACCTCACCTTGCGCTGCTCTGGCGAGCACTCACAACGCGACGGGCACGACGCGACGCACGTGACGACGCTCAGCACCGCGCAGAGCAGCGTCACACACACGGTCATTATCCGCGCTGAGACCGGATGCGCTCGAGCGCCGCGACCCTCCGCCGCTCTTCGCTCCTTTGCGCGCGTTTTTTATATGAATGTGGGCGGAGCTGCAAGACTGTCAGTAGGATACTGTAGTTTGGAAAACATAACGGTACCCTTTAAGAGACGTCACCAATTCGCGAGCAATTACAGGTCACGTCAAACCGCGCTGACGTAATATCTATCAGACAATAAAACAAGAACACTGTGAAATTACTTTAATATTTTAATAAAAAAAAAAACCATAAGCATGAACATGGAAAAAAAAAAATCACTCGTATTTACAGGCTCCATGATAAAATCTGATTTCTCTCCATGTGGGTTGGGTTGGGTTGGGTTTGTGTCACCGCAGGTTGAGGGCCAGAGAGACGGTGCCGATCAGACCACAGATCATCAGAAACGGCAGCCAGGTCTTCAGAAATCCCACGAAACTGACACACACAACATCGACTTTTATTCATATGCATATGATCGTTCGCAAATTATGCTAAACCAGGTATGAATGTATATAGAAAAATGTGTGTGAGCCTGTCTAGACAGATAGATAGGTGACACTTGACTAGTTAAAAAGTTTATTTATTTTTATAAAAATTAACTGGGCTAGATTGTTTTGTTTTAACATTTAAATACCGTATTTATGCGAATAAAAGCACCCCCTTGATTTTTCAAGCACAAAAAAACAAATAAATAAATACAAAAATAAATAATGAAAAAGTTTTGTTTCTGGCTAAATTACGCTAATGTTTTTTTCTTTATTTAACAAACTTAACTTGTGACTCGTATCACTTCAATGTTGTTTTACTTAAAAATAACAATAATCTATTTTAGTGATCTACACCGCCCATCATGCTTTGCTGCTCGCTGGTTTCCATGAGCCTTTGCACTAAAAGAGCATAGAGTAAAGCTGGGCTAAAGAGATAAAAACCCAGTGTAGCTTTGGTTCAAATGATTGGAGCTTCTGAAGAAACTAAATAAAACACCACACGGTGGCGCTCAAGTGCAAACCAGTTCACCAATTACAGGTGATGTGCATTTACAACATCTTAAAAAATAAAACTGTGAAATCCTGGACGAAGTTATGAATACACAACATGTTACTTGTAACTGAAGCAGTGTGTGTGTGTGTGTGCAGTAGAGACTGACCTGACGTATCGGCTGTAGATGAGGAAGAGGAGGCAGATCTTCACCATGTTCCAGGACGAACAGTTGTCATAATGCATGAGGTTCAGAGCCAGAGCCACGTGAGAGTGACAGTTATCACAGCACAAGTTGTGCTGCACGCACGCACACACACGCACACACACACACACACACACACACACACACACACACACACACACACGTTACTGACACACTCAATGAAAGAGAAGGTAGCAGAAAAACAACAAAAGAAATCCTACCATCCTGCCCTTATATTCCTCAGACGCTTCGCTCACCGCCGAGTCCCAGCCGCCGTGAATCTTCTTCTGATCCAGACGCCAGAACCTCCACACAACCACAACAGCATTATTGCACAATCAACACATCTATCAGGCTGAATTACAGAGGAGAATCTCACTTAGTGGGTCTTCCGAAGGCCATGCTGTCCTCCTGAGAGAGTGAGAGAGATGGAAAGAGAGGGGGTGTAAGAGTTAGGCAAAGGGAAAGAAACAGAGAGAGAGAAAAAGAAATAGAATGACAGAGAGAAAGAAATAATTAAAAATATGAAAAAATGAATGAAAGGGAGCAGAAAGAAATAAACGGTGCAAAGTGAGAGACGGGGGGGGGGGGTGAAAGAGAGAGGAAAAGGGGAAAAACACATAGACAGCAACAGTGATAGTGACAAAGAGAAATAAATGGATAGAGGAAAGAGAAATAGAAAGACAGAGAGAAGAAAGAAAGCAAGAAAAGGTGCAAAGAGAGAGACAGAGAGAAGATGGGGGATGAGAGAGGCAAAAGGAAAGAAACACAGAAATAAATAGTGAGAGATACAAAGAGAAAGAAGTAGAAAAACAAATTGAACGACAGAGAAAAAGGAAAAAAAGAAAGAATGAATGAATGAATGAATGAAAGAAAGAAAGAATGAAAAAATGCAGAGAGAGAAGAGCGGTAAGAGAGAGGGACAAGGGGAAGAAACAGAGAAAGAGAAAAAGAAAAAAAAGGAAGAATGAATGGATGAAAAAAAAAGAAAAAGTGCAGAGAGACAGAAAGAAGAGGTAAAGACAGAAAGTGAGAGACAGAATGAAAGAAAGGGTCAGAGAGAGAACGAAAGAGGAGGAGGGGAGATTACTATCTGCTCCGCACAATCACGTGGTCAGACATGACGGACTCACCGAGACGAAGTAAGGCCCGGCGAAGTCCCTGATCACACCGCTGGAAGTGCAGATGCCCATGTGTCCGATGAAGGGCAGAAACCACCTGCAACTCAAACAAAATAACACAATAAAACATATTTTCTCTACATTTTTGTCAATGCTTTGCTCATGTCAATCCGTGAGACGCATCGAATACAGTCCCTGATAAACACAAGAAGGTGTTTACATTTATCTTCTCTGCTTCAGTGTTTAAATCCTTAGCGCGGAAAAATAACATTAGTATCACCACACACTGACCTGCCTTTAAAACGAACAATGTCAGTGTTGTGACAGAGAAGTTTGCGCACAAATTCTCTCACTGGATCGGCTTTTTTCGTTTTCTCGTGTCCGTGTTCTCGGATCAACTCGCTCGGTTACTCACGTTAGAAACGGGATCGGAGTCCATACGATACAGTAAGGATAACGGCTCTTTTCTTTGTCGATTTTATCGAAAGCTCCATGGAACTGCTTCATCGCGTCGATCTCGTCAACATCCGCCATCAGTCCGACGCCGATGACGCGGCGTGACGTCAAATCCATCGACTATTTTTAGTTTTCGTGTTCATTGTGGATTCGATCTTGACCGCTGACAAGTTTTTACTGAAATTTGTGTTGTGTTTTAAAATAAAAAGCCGAACGGGAACGAACGCGATCTGGTTTCAAAACACGTTTTGCGCCAATTTGAACAGAAAACTGTGAAATGTTTTCTATATATTAAAAGTTAATATATAATAAAAAAGGAATATTTTATTTACAGACAGTAAACAAAACAGTCAATAGAATAGTCAATGGTGTCATTTCTGATTTATCAGATGATTTTTCAGACTGTATGCACTTTTTTAAGACTAGTCGGAAAACTACACTCTCTCTAGCCTGTCCTATAAAGTGAATTTGGGTCACAGAGGAGAAAATAAATCTCCTACAGGCGATGAAACTCGTTTCAGCAGAAAACAGAAGATGATTAATTATACGCCGAGAAAGAACTAAATCACAGCCGGGAGCCAATCCGTTACTTGCAGTCTTCTGCAGCCAATTAGCAGCGAGCTTGAATTGTTCACGAGCCAATCAGCAGCAACCAAAGACGTAACGATGACATTTCTCTAAAGAAAAAAGCGAAATGATCGTGTAATTTAAAATTACAACTACAATTAAATGTAACATGGCAGAAAAAACGTTGATAAGACCTAGACAGTTATTTTGTGTGCAAATGTAGTGCAAAAAAACCCTTTTAATCACTGTATTTGAACAGTTTGTTGTGACCCAGATGATGCTCATATATAAGAAGAGCTGCAAACAGAAGCATATTTTAATTTGCTGTTTAAGAAAAAAAAGAAGCGAAATTCAAACATAATTTATTAAGACAATTCACCCTTCATCCACACAACTGGACTTACATGTCTTAAATCGGCTCTGATGAAACAGCTCGTGCAGATGAGGAACAGGGTAAAAATATAGAAAATCTTCCTCAAACAGCTGATTTACCATCAGTCAACAAACAGTTTCAGTCCCAAAGAAACAGAAAAACACTTTATTTTCTGGGACATCTTCAAACAGAAAGACTCATGTTGGGTCCGTGTTCGGGCTTTGCTGCGGCCCGGATCCCACACGGATGCTGCAGGAACTCAAAGAGAGGAGTGATGAGGGTCCGGGGGCTTTAGCTGGAGCGGCACTGGACCTGCCCTTCCGCGTCGTCCTCCTCGTCCGAGCCCTCGGCCCGGCGGCTGCTCAGGTCGCTGATGCGGTAGCCCATGTTGAACAGCATGACCTCCAGCGGGTCGGCGTTCATGCGCCTCTGGTTGGCCTGCGCCGCCCCCTCCATGTCCTCCACCACACGTCCGTTCTCGCTCTCCCACTGCAACACACAACCTGAATTATGATTATATTTGGATTTACCGAATTTAGTATATGTGAAAATCGTGCTTTTGGAACTACGATGGAGGTAGTCCAAGTTTCTGATTCTTCAGGCTCGTGACTTAACTTGTGAGTACATATCTGTGCTCTTTACTCCACTACATTTGAATGGACACGTTCCGTTACTTGTTCCATTGTGTTTTTCTTTTTCTACTGTGGAAAACTTTACCGCGGTTAATTTCATGGGTGGACGAGGCGATATCGCCATCTGCAGGGTGCTGAAGGTACTGGATGCTGTTTATAAGCTATATCACGTGAACGTGCTTTGGCAGTTGTACTTTTTTTGCTCATTTGAGTTTGACAGAGTCTGATGTTTTGTTCTTTTTTAATCTTCTTTGTTCTGCCATTTTGAAACCTCATTAATAAAGATTTTCTAGTTTTAGCACATTTCATCCTAAATTCAGTAGAAGTAAAATACTTAAAATTAGATACTTTACGACTTTTACTCAAGTCTTCTTGGAATTGTTGACATATAACTTGTAATGGAGTAATTTTTACAGTAAGGTATCTGTACTTTTACTCAAGTACTGCATTCAGGTACTCTTATACCTCTGCTAATATATAACGATAATACATTTCAAAACATCAAATTTGGTGTAAAACATGTAAAAAAAGAGTATGTAGAGATGTACTTCACGATTTTGATAAACTTGACTAAAGAGTTTGGTCATTTTCAGAGTATTCCAGAAACAGATTGCAATAGTGCTGGAGCAAGATGTTGAGCACTTTGCTCCCGTTTCTCTATTATTTTGTTTTATTTCGTATTATTTTTATTTTGACGGAAGCCATCCCAACATTGACGCTTGTTTGTACTTTGTACTTTGTAAACAAAAAACAGGAAACGTTTTCATGTGAGGTGAACGCGATTTGACGGTCATGTGACCCGTACCTCTGGCTGGGGGCTCCAGAGCCGCACCACCGGGTCGATGCCGCTGCTGGCCAGGAAGCAGTAGCTGGGGTGAGGCTGCAGGCAGTTGACGATGGACTCGTCGCCCTGGAGGATCCGCACCAGGTTCGTGGTCTCTTTCTCCCAGATGAAGAAGGAGCCGTCGTCTGATCCGCTTACGATGTACTGACCCTTACTGAGGAGACAGCATCACATCATCCCGATTTATTTCGCTCTGAAGCTTAAGGAAACTGAACTGAGGAACAATCGCAGTGACAAACTGCGACAGGATCCTATTTATTGCTGTTATGTGATTGGCTGATTAGACATTTAGCATTAACCAGCAGTTGGACAATGTGGCTAGTGACTGAATAAATGTCATAATAAATATTATAAGTCCTGTTCTAGTACTCTGCTTAAGAAAAATAACATATGAGTGTAATCTAAAATGAACACGCTCGGCTCAAGGACACTGACCTGCCAAAGAAGTTTGCCTCTTTGATGTCGGTGGTGGTGTTGCAGTGGCCGCAGTAGCGATGCTTGTAGTCAAAGCTCCGCTCACGCAGCACCATCTCGTCCTCGGGAACCGACTCCTTGCGGCTGAAGTTTTGGAAGCGCACGGGCCCGCCACTCTTCTTGTCCTCGGCTGTGGGAGACACCAGATTACTCAATATTTCGCAGATTTAAATCACTCCCACAGGAACCTACGCGGGTCGTTTTTGGAGAACAGAGCAGCCTTGATGTCTTTGTCCAGGGCGTCACAAGCACTGCTGTGCGCCTGGTCCGGAAACTTCCCCTTGAAGTCGTCCAGACACTCCAGAGCCTCGATCAAGTGCTTGAGCTCAAACAGGCAGCGTGCCAGGCGGAAGTGAGCTTTCAGATGGGCGGGGTTTAGAGCCAGGGCCTTCAGGCAGTCCCGCAGTGCGTCATAATGATCCCCATCCCTGTCGGAGAAGTGTCGGTTATGGCAGACGCCGGCCTCACAGTGACCACAGGGTCTTTACCACTTGCGCTTCATGTACGCGGCGGCGCGGTTGCCGTACAGCATGGCACTGTGGCCTCCCTCGTAAAGGCCTCGGCTGTAGAACTGGATGGCTTGTGTCCACTGCTGCCGGGCGAAGGCCTCGTTGCCCCGCTGCTTGACCCGCTCCAGGTGAGGTGGAAGGTCGGTCAGTTTGCTGACACACACACACACACGGAACGCTCAGTGGCGAGTGACGGGACAAGCTTGGACTCATCTTACTTGTGGACGTCTCCGTGCAGGTGGAGGAGGGCGGCGGGGCGATGAAGGCCTTTGGACACGCCATTGCTCGTCTTCCCGTTTTGAACTTCTGACGACAAAAAATGAAAAAAAAAATCTGAAAAAACATCACTGTGTTTATGTGAATCTAAGCAATCGCAATCCCTGATTTCCAGGCACAAAATTTAAATTCTATTATGCAAACATAAACACCTCCTTGTTTCGCACTTTCCATAAACCTACATTCTCCCTAAACTTCTCTTCAACTTGGTTGGCTAAACTTACTTCTCTTAACAATACTCCATTTTTTACTTTATGAAACATAACTCGTAACAAAAATAGAACGTTAAATATTTTGAAATGTAGTACAGTACAAAATATCTCCAGTAGGTTCCATGTGCTATGTCCATATATGAGTGTATTGCTACGAAGAACAGTTCCACATGTTACTGTATTTTATTCATTTATTTTTATTACTTCCATTTAGCCACTGCTAAGTGTCGCTGTGAGTATAGGGTTTCTGAATTCTCTTACTCTGGTAAATTTGTTATTTATACATTTTAAATTAGAATGCATTTGAGGTATAACGGCTAAGTATAATGTCACTGCTAAGTATAACAGCATGGCTAATATTTCTTTATTTCTGTTATTGAGCCAATAAAAGCCTTAATTGAAACATTATTTAAAGAAAGAAAAGACAGGAAGGTTGCAGGTTCAAATTTGAGGATGAAAGTACCACAACTGAACTGCCCTTGAGCAAGAAACGTGTCAAACGCAGAGGGCTGTGAATTTCTCACTCTGAGAAAATTGTGTATAATACTTATACCTAAATACTCAACCATTAGCAGTCAGGTTTCTACAGGACGTTCCCCTCAGCACTGCCTAGTGCCTACATTTACATTTATGTCTCCAAGATCCTCAGGTCGACGACTTCTCATCTCTCCTGTCACGTGTCTGAAAAGAGCTGACTGAACTCAGATCAAACACAGAGCAACCAATCAGACAACAAGAAGACCAGAAACCCTCCATCCTACAGGAGCTCTCCACTGCCGCTAAACTGAACGGTAAGAACGAGAAGCCCAGAAATTAGAATATGATTAATCAAACCACTCGGGAACATCCTTCTAGAACTAAGTCTAACCACAGGAGCTCCACAAGGGTCAGTTCTAGGGTTACTACTCTTCTCAATGTACATGAGTTGGTTCAAATAAATAAAACAATGGTTTTTCTATGATATATTTCTAATCTCAAAACATCTTCAGTTGCATCTCTTCCTGCTTCAGACATTTCAAATTTAATAACGAAATAAACTTTCAGCTAAACCAAGGCCAGATTAAAGTCCTCATGTGTGCTCACCAGGTGCTGGGTGGCAATTCTTGGGCAACAACAAGGTGTACGCTCTCTGCTTGAAGGTCAAGTCGAACAGATAAACCTGCAAGGAACAGAGAGACATGCTGACACTTTCCTACACACATGACCTCAAATTATCCACCTACCTGCTCGCCACCCATGTTGACCAGCAGCTCGGTGCCATCAGGACTGAAGGTGACATACGTGGCCACCAGAACTCGCAACCTGTTGTTGTAGTCAGGAATCTTGATGGGCAAGTGACCTGACATGATAGACACGTATGAAAATGTGACCCCAACGTTGACCGAAAAAAAAAAAAAAAAAAAAA
>CM051501.1:7210595-7230232 GCA_028031935.1 Paedocypris micromegethes | reverse complement strand
TTTTTTTTTTTTTTTTACCTATTTAGTTCTGGCATTGAGGTGTTACATTTCATTTCTATTTTAGGAAATAAAACCTCATTAATAAAGAGTTTAGGGTTAGGATAGTTTACTCTTTAATAAAAGAGATTTCTCATTAATTAAAGAGTTTACTCATTAATAAAAGACTTGT
Source organism: Paedocypris micromegethes (assembly GCA_028031935.1). Lineage (NCBI taxonomy): Eukaryota > Metazoa > Chordata > Actinopteri > Cypriniformes > Paedocypris > Paedocypris micromegethes. The sequence goes on along the minus strand of CM051501.1, from coordinate 7,230,063 downwards.
TTTCCACATTGGTGTTGGTGTATTTTGAGCCAAAATTCAGTACAAGCAAAATACTTACGATCTTTAAAAATTGGATACTTCACGACTTTTACTCAAGTCGTCTTGAAATTGGTGACTTGAAGCTTGTAATAGAGTCATTTTTACAGTAAGGTATATGTACTTTTACTCAAGTGTGGTTTTGAATGATTTGAATCAGAACTCACCCGCTGGGCGTCCTCGTGCCGCTCAAAGCTGACAAAACCGAAGCCTTTAGACTTGCCGCCGTCATCGGTCATGACCCGAATGCTCAGCGCCGGTCCTGAAACAACACCAAGCGTTAACGTCAGTCTCAGGTCGACCCGGAAGCAGTCAGCCAACACTCACCATACTTGCAGAAGACCTCCTTCAGCTTCTCATCGTCCATGTCTTCTCCGAAGTTCTTGATGTAAACATTGGTGAACTCTTTGGCACGGGCGCCCATCTCGGCCTCGCGCTCCTTGCGAGACTTGAAGCGACCCACAAACCTGCAGAAACGACCAGAACATCAACACGCTTCTCAATCCCAAGTGTCGACGTCAATGACATTCCAGACACAGTGGTACCCCGATTTACGAAATTAATCCGTGCCAAGAGGAATTTCGTTTGACCAAAATCTAGTTAGCTGAGCCGCGTTTTACATGTAATCCATTTAATCAGTGCCATGACTTCATAAATTCATACAAAAATATGTATAAATGATGAAATATTGGTAATTATAAGTGACCAAAACATGTTACATAGCAGTTGTTTAGTTTGCCCTTTGACAGAAGTTTAGAGGTCTAAAGGACCGCCTTCTTGAAATGACGTCATGCAAATCCCAGATTTCCGTGATGTCACTAGGTTCTCTCAGGGATTTGCGTGACGACATTTCAAGATGGCGGCTCTACAGAAAACAAAAAACGTCACCATTCTGGGAGATTACAAGCTTATTTTATATTTTGGAGGCAAGATCTCTAAAACCAGCTAGTGTTTTTTGTTTATTTGATGTGAAAAGACCAAACAGCTGTTTTACACGTCTGGACAAAATATTTCTGAACTCGTGGCGGCATTTTCGCACCGTACCACTGTATGCAGTTTCTCCAAAAATCGATGTTGTATCAAGAAGCAGTAAGTATGGTTTCCACACATACACACACACACACACACAAGCACCACGAGTGTGTCAGTAGTGAGTCCACACTTACACTTTACGGTCATTCAGCAACATGCCGTTCATTTTCTCGATGGCTCGCTCTGCGGCCTCATGGGTTTCGAAATGCACAAAGCCGTATCCTTTAGAGCCGTTCTCATCACACACCACCTTCAGACAGAGGACAAGCTCAGCATCACGCCTCTGCCGACCCGAGCGGGCCGGACGCCGCTCACCTTGCAGGACAAGATGTTCCCGAAGGCAGAGAAGGTGTCGTACAGCGCCTTGTTGTCGATGGACTTGTCCAGATTCTTGATGAAGATGTTTCCCACGCCGCTCTTGCGCAGCGAGGGGTCGCGCTGAGACCACATGATCCGCACCGGTCGCCCCTTGATCACGTCGAAGTTCATGGTGTCAAGAGCACGTTCAGCTGAAAACATAAAAACAAAAAGTCTGAGGAGAAAGCATCATGTCTGATTGGCTGACAGCAGAAGTGTCAAGTAACAGAGTAATAATACTTTGTTACTTAAGTAGAACTTTGGCTTATTATTACTTGAGTAACTATTTTCCCGCCTACATTTTACTTCTGCGTTAAGCTTAGTTCGTTTTAGATATTTTTATTAACGTGTTGTCTAAAAAAGCATTTAAATTGCGCCATCCAGTTACGGTACACATGATTGTGATCGGATGAGACGTATAAAACACATAATTCCGAAACCTGGTTGGTTTGTGCGTGGTCCATCCCACCTGTTCATTTGACACGACTGAAGCATAATACAGCATGTTCAAAATATGGAAATCAAATCTAGTTAATCAAAACACGGCCACTCTAGTAATACCAACTCTTTGCAGTACACACTTTTTGCGACTGAACAAAGCAATTTGGCAAATCGTTAATTGATGTTATTTTGTCACATCACTCCAATGTCTTTAATGACAAACTTCTGAAGCGCGACCTTTTCACCATTACAATATCAGTCATCATACTTTACACTCTGAATCACACAGCAATGCTTAGTAGCACACATACTGTCTATGGTTCTTTAATGTGTAAGAATTACACAGAATTTTCAATGACATTTTAATATAACAATATAGTCCGATCATGGCATTTCTTCCCTTGCAATACTTTTACTTTGACATCAAGTAGCATTAACAGTACCTAGTATTTACACGCATGTGACTACTTTTGACAGCACTGGTACTTGGTGACAACACTTCAGAGCTCCATCAATGGCCGAAACGACAACAACCGAGAACACTGACCGTCTGCGGGCTGCTGGAAGTTGACGTACGCGTATCCGAGGGACCGGCGGGTCATCATGTCCCTGCACACCCGGATGGAGAGAATGGGCCCGGCTGGGCTGAACTTCTCGTACAGCATGGCTTCGGTCACGTCCTGGTGGAGGTCACCCACGTATAGCGAGGCCATCGGGTAACTGGGTGCGCTGGGATTCATCGTCATGGGGCACTGGTGTGGAACCAGACAAGCGGGGCACGAGACTGATAAGAGGGGACACGGGAGCGCGCACGAGCTGACGGAGCGTGGAAAATTAAGCTCGAGTTACGAGGCAAAGACGGTCACACCGGGACGACTCTTGAAGTACAGGCTTGAAGAACACTTAAAATGCGTTTGGTACCGATTGGCGTCGATAGTTTGGCGGTTTCGGTGATTAAAATATCCGTAGGCCTACTGCGGTGCTGTCCTCTTCAACAAACTGCTCGATTCTGCCCGCGGATCACGCTTCGCCGAGGTACTGCGGAATAAAATTTCCTTTTTTCTTGGTGTTTTTTCTGTTTTGTGAATTTTTTTTTTGTATTTTTGATTTTTTTTATATAAGATGTGTGCCGCGGCTCGGAGGCACACGCACTCTCTCTCGCTCCGCACAAGGTAGGGGGAGGAAAGCGGAAGTAGGGGACAGATAAGAAAACGTTCGCCGGACGTGGCGTCATAGGTTAAGAGTTCTAGTGAAGCAAAGTATAAATATTTAAACGGCAAAATAATAAATAAAACACATGTTGGAAATTTATAATAATGACCACGCCTGTATATGTGTGTATGTCTTGTTTTTTTCAGAATCACTGACAGACTATATACACACTTTGGCTTTGGTGCGCATGTATAAAACATTGAATTACGAACATACTGATTGTCACACACATTTTAATGAAGCAATTTGACAAAATATATAAAAAAGAATAATAAATACTTTGTGAACATTTTTACAACAGCTCTGAATGACGAGAGAGCGAGAGGAAAAACAGAGTAGATGAAAAGCAATAAAGAAGTGAAGAAATGAAAGAAATATTAGGGAGTATCAGATATCATGTGATCAGTATCTGCTGTGCTCGTCGGTGGCGGTGACAATCACGTCTATCCAGATCCTCATGGCCTCGGCGCTGTGAGCCACCAGGAAGAAGAGACGCTCATATGTCTTCACGCAGAAGGTCAGACTGGGCCGCGGAGACTGACAAACACACACACACAAACACTGAGTACACACACACACACACACACTTGCCGTGTTCTTACAGTGCTGGCGCTGCGGAGGTGATCGTAATAAACCTCCTCGATGGCCTGGAAGTAGATGACGCCCTTCAGCTTCTTCTCGTCCATCTCTGAGGCACAAAGAGCATCAGAGAGCAGAACAGCATTGTGGGATTGATCCATAATACCAGTGTAGTACGCCAGTCTCTGATGCTGCAGGTCAAAGACGAACCATCTCCTCCGCCAGGTCTTCACGCGGCCACCACGTTTGGTAAGGAATCCACTACAGCGGTGAGAAGACAGCGTCAGCCCCACACACCCCGTCACGTTATGACCTAAAGACTCCACATGAGCCCGCAGGTCAAAGTTCAGCGTCAGAGACAGAGGTACGGCCTACAGGAGCAAGGAAACAACACAACCAAAATCAGGAAGAATCAGAGAAGTTCAGTGTGTGTGTGTGAGAATGTACGTGTTAAAAATAACAGTGTGAGTATGTGTGTTTTAGTGAAAGCGTGCGTAAGTATGTGTGTGAAAGCACATGTGAGTGTGTGTTTAAGTGAAAGCGCAAATGAGTATGTGTGTTAATGTGAAAGCGCAAGTGAGTATGTGTGTTTAAGTGAAAGCGCAAGTGAGTATGTGTGTTTAAGTGAAAGCGCGAGTGAGTATGTGTGTTTAAGTGAAAGCGCAAGTGAGTATGTGTGTTTAAGTGAAAGCGCAAGTGAGTATGGGTGTTTAAGTGAAAGCGCAAGTGAGTATGTGTGTTTAAGTGAAAGCGCAAGTGAGTATGTGTTTAAGTGAAAGCGCGAGTGAGTATGTGTGTTTAAGTGAAAGCGCAAGTGAGTTCATGTGTTTTAGTGAAAGTGAAACACACTTTCTGTGCAAAACACAGCATGTGTTTTTCCGTAAAACACAACAGTATGTGCATTTTAGTGAAAGTGTGTGAGTATACTGTATGTGTTTTAGTGAAAGTGTGTGAGTATGTGTGTTATAGTGAAAGTGTGCTTGAGTATGTCAATTTTAGTGAAAGTGTGAATATGTGTGTTTAGTGAAAGTGTGTATGTGTGTTTTAGTGAAAGTGTGTAAGTATGCATGTTTTAGTGAAAGTTTGTGAGTATGTGTGTTTTAGTGAAAGTATGTGTAAGTGTTTTAGTCAAAGTGTGTGTTTGTGTGTTTTAGTAAAAGTGTGTGTGTATGCGTGTTTTAGTGAAAGTGTGTGTGAGTATGTGTGTTTTAGTGTGTGTGTATGTATGTTTATTTGAAGTGACATTGAGTGTATGTGTGTATGGTCAGTACCGATGGTGTCCTGTGGGTGGTGCTGTGCTGCTCTTCGGTGGGACTGTCGGTTCCTGAAGTTTCCGTGAGTGTGTCGTGTCTCTGCTCTTGTGAGTATCTCTGCTGCTCCTGCGAGTAAGAGTGTGATTGTGTGAGTATTCAGACTCCAGATCAGCGGTAGAGTAAAGCGTTCCTCACTCGCTCCTGCAGAAGTCTCTCTCTCTCCGCTCGTGCCGCACTCAGTCTGCGCTCCATCTCCAGCAGCTTCAGCAGGTTGTGAGGACTGTACAGAACGTCACGAGATTCACACGGACGTCACACACCTCCTCCTCGCCCTCTTAGTCTCAACCTTTCTCCGTCTCTCTCTTTCTTCTTCATCCCCCCTCTATCTTTCAGTCTGATTCTTTCTCCAACTCTCTCTCTTCCTCATCACCCCTCTATTTTTCAGTCTGATATCTTCTCATTCTCGTTCAGTCTGACTTTTTCTCACTTTATCTCTCGTCCTCCCTCATTCTCTCTCTCGCTTTGTCTCATCCTTTCTTTCTCTCTAAGTCTTGACCTCTTCTCATTCTCTCTCTTTTTCCCTTGTCCTCTTTCACCTTCTGTCTCATCTTTTCCATCTAATCCTGGCTCTCTCTCAGTCCAATTCTTCCTTACTATTTTTTCACACTCATTCGCATTCTTTCTTTTTCTTTCTATCTCTTTTATCTTGTCTCTCGTTCTCTCTGTGCCATCCTTTCTTCCTTTCTGAGTCTCTACTTTTCCCTCTCTGTCTCACCCCCTCACTCATTTCTCCCATTCTTATCTTTTACATTTTTCTCTGTCTTTTTCTTCTTCATTCTACCTAGTTCTATCTCTCTGTCTCATTTTTTCACCCTCTCTCAGTTTCATTCTCTTTCCCCCCTCATCCTCTATCTCCTTTTGTCTCTTTTATTCTCAACCTATTTCTCCCCTAACTCTCTCTGACTTTTTGTATTTATCACTATTTGGTCTCTCTCATTCTTTCTGTCACATCTTTTCTTTTTTTTTTCTAGCTCTTCTATCCCATCTCTCATTCTCTCTCTGCCTCCCCCTTTCACCCTCTTTAAACTCGTTACCTGTGTGTCTGAGACTCCACGCTGCTGCCCCCATCAGGCCGTGCTGCTCTGGCTGTGGTACCATGTCCATTACTGAGCCGGTGTGTGGCAGGAGGTCGAGGAGACAGACATGGCACAGCTCCTCGATCCGCACTCATTCGCACCACTACTACGGGTACACAAGATGGAATATTTAAGAGCAAAATCAGAATAAAAACCCACTGTAAGTGCAGCTTAACCAACCAGACGTGCCACTCAAGTTCAATGACAAATCCACATACACTTTGCAATTTTCCTTCTTGGATTTAAATCCTGAAAAGAACTTTGTTTCATCAACTGAAGCCAGACGGTGTTAAACTGGTCTTTCTGGTTAGAGCAGGACACGCCTCAGGACAACACCTCAACACTCAGGATCTACACAACTCGCTTCCTGTCTGAAGTCGATTGCCTCACCCTGTGCCGAGAGCGGCCTGTCCGAGATCTTCCTGTGTGAGCTTCGTCTCCGCGGGAAGCTGCATGTGTCCAAATCCTGCCAACCATACGCACAACAGTGAACACACACACACACACACACACACACACACACACACACAACACACACACACACACACACACACTTTGTACCTGTGCTGCTCTGTGGACATTCAGAGGACTCATGCAAGGGGTGGAGCCTGTTATGTTGGACCAATCAGTAAACTGCCTCTTCTCTTTCAAACTCTACAAGAAAAATGTGTGTAAATGATAATCTCTGTCTGACAACAGGTCGAAGGTCACCGAACAGTGACACACAAGTCATCACAACACATCACAACTAACAAACAAATTAACCAACCAGTTTCAAAGCTTCATTGACACAAAGTAAATATGCCTAGTAGGTAGTTTTAACCTAACTGAAGTACTGGTAAAGTTAACAACAGAAATAAAGTTTCAAATCAAAACTCAAAGAAAATGAATTCTCTTGATATGGCTTTTTGATTGATTGCACTTAAAAACAAATAATAACAATCATCAATCAATCAATTAATCAATCCATCCATCCATCTATCCATCTGTTCAATCTATCTACCTCTCTCTCTCCCTCTCTCTCTCTCTCAGTGCCTCACCCTCTGGGAGCGATGGAGGAGTTCTCGTCTTTCCTGTCTCAGGGAACCCAGCGCTTTCTCTTTCTCATTCTCCATCTCCTTCAGCTGCTGTTCCAACTGCTGCACTCGATCCTGAAAAAGAGCGGTACATTAGTAAGGCACATGTTCTTTTTCCTGCGTGCAAAGGAAGTGTGACAGATCACAGGCCCTCTAGACCAATCAGGGCAAAGAGCAATCGTAGTATGAAATGATATTGTTACAAATTGTTCTTGGAATTCTTCCAGGTTTTTCATTTAAAAAATATGTTTTTTAACAGGCAGAATATAATAAATGAGGAGAGTAAGTGATGTCACCAAGAGATGCCATCATCTGACGCTCTTAAGGTCTCACTGCTAACAAACACTGGATTAAGCATGTGAGAATCACCAAAATCCAAATTCACTAAGAGTTTGACCAGCCTGAGATCTGAGAAAGAGAAATTGCAACATTGTTGCATTTAAAGACAATAACAAGTGGATTAAAACATTCTGCCGTTTCAGAGCCTCGCCTGTCTGTTCCTTTTGAACCTAGGGCGAAAGAATATTGCTTGCCGAGACTAACACAGATACTGATACCTGCCTTTTGACCGCCTGTTCAGAATCTATACATGTCAGTAGACTTGGTTCCTATGAGGCTCCACAATGGCTGATCTGCTGTAAACGCCACTAGCCTTTGCAGCACCTGCTGGAAGCATCTGGTATATCTCTGATGTGGTGGTACCGTGGTTGCCATTTCAGAGGAGGAACTACTGCCATCACCAGACCTCTCCGATATTTGCAGCGTCTTAGGTCTTGTCTAGATCTTATTTTAAACATGGACTTTTTTAACCCCTGGCCTCCTGATGGTCCTGATGAGATCTATTATCTGCCACCGTGTCCTGCTGACTTTCCTGGAGGGTTGTGTTTGTGGGCAACCTGTTGGTGACTTCTAGGAGAGCGCTACAAGTTCATGCATTGCTGTCTTAAGAACAACAAATGCAATTACAGTGACTGCAAATTACCCCGATTTACGAAATTAATCCTTGCCGAGAGGTGTTAGCTGATCTGAATTTTACATATAATCCCTCTAATCCGTACCATGACTTCATAAATTCAGAAATTTTTTTTTTACAAATGATGGAATATTGATACTAAATGTAATAAAAAATGTTACATAGCAGTTGTTTAGTTTTCCCTTTGGCAGATGTTTATAAATTATGATATACGGACACTCTCACATGAATGTTTCCACCATCTTGAAAGGACGTCACGCAAATCCCTGGGACATCGCTTGGGCACAGTTCTCGCGAGATCTCAGGGATTTGCACGATGTCATTTCAAGATGGCGGCTCTACGGGAGAGAAAAAAACAATCGCCATTCTTGGAGTATACAAGCTTTATTTATATTTTGGAAGATCTCTGAAACTAACAAGTGTTTTTGTTGTTTTTTGTTTATTTGACGTGTAAAAAAGATTAAACAACTGTTTTATACACATCTGGACTTTCATCTCAATTTCGTATAGCGAAAATATTTCCAAACTTGAGACGACATTTTCGCAGCGTTGCATTTCGTTACTTGGGATTTCCGTTATCTCTGACATTTGTAAGTCGGGGGACCACTGTACTTAGTTTCACACAGCTAAGTTTGTAAGTCGGGGGACCACTGTACTTAGTTTCACACAGCTCCTTTCGGACATTCTGGTCTGAAATTGAAATTGAAATAAAGTGAACTCAAGCTTGCATTGGGAGCTGCTTGTAGAGGGGGTAAGAAGAAGCGGTTTCCATCCCCTACGAGCCTCCGCAGCAGGAGCAGGTTATATGATCCGTCACTTAAAAGTCAAGTCACACATCAGTGCAATAGAAATGACTGGTGATGGATTAAGAGCAAATATTCACGAACACCAAACACTACGTACAGACACGAAGCACACAAAACTATACAACATAAATTTCTAAGGCACAAACAAAAATGCATATTCAAAAACGAAAAAAATAAATGAATAAATAAATAAATTTGTTTTAATAAAATTTTCTATTTTACATCTCAAATTGTCGTTTGAAACTTTTTTTTCAAATCAGATCTTTTCACTTGTTTCGTTTTTTTAAAACGGGAAGCTTTTTCTTCTGTTTCTTAGAAATGTACGTTTGATATTTTTGGCACTAATCTGATTCCATAGTTTTGTTGTTTCAACTTGCTTATATAGTGAGTCACGACAATTCAGGACATTGATTTTCAAAAATTTCCCCTAGTGGCATTAATAAAGTCTGTCTGTCTGTCTGTTGGGCTTGGGCTTCATTACCCAATCCGAATGTAGAGTTCCTCTGCTTGAGAGGATTTGATCGCGAGACTCACCTGACAGGAGTCGATCATGTTCTGAAGTCTGGATCTTTCTTTCTCCTTGCTCTCTCCATCTTCCCGTTCATCCTCCATGCCGCTCTCTAGCTCCAGCACATGGAATTCCAGATCTTCAAAAGTTTTGACAGCAGCATCCAGAGCTTCTTTGTCCTAAAAGAACACAAAGTTATCAGCACAGTGGCTGAGTCCCAGACTGGATCTGACTGATGAACCTGCTGTAGCTGAAGAGACAGTCGCTCTCGCTGCTCCTCGGGGAGACTGGAGATCTTCTTCTCGGTCTTCTCACAGCTCTTCTTCATCTGCTGCACTGTCCGACGCTGCTCCTCCAGCCGCAGATGCTCCTTCAGAACAGCACACGTCAGACGCTGCTCTATCATGATGTCACAACACCCGAGGGTCACCTTCCGCCTCTGGACATCCTTCTCCCGCAGGACCTGCAGCTGCTTGGTGTGTCTGCGCAGACGTTCCTGCTCAGCCTGCAGCTCCCCCCGCAGCAGCGCCACCTCCAGATGCAGCTATGCAACAGCATCACACACACCCACACTATCTCACTTTCTCCTTCTCTCACTAACTCACTCCACGTTGCTTTGGTTCTCACCAGTCACGGGAATACCGGAGTTATCTAACATAATTACCTTTTCCTCCGATACAACGCCGTTACCGTTACTGACACAAATACGGCGCTACTATAATTGTATTCAACGAAGCGGTTTCTTTCGCTGGTGTGTGTGCTCGTAGGGTGGGACTGGTGATTGGTGTGTCTGAATGTGAACAGGTTGATGCCAAATGAAAAACGTGATGATTGGCTTCGATTAAATGTCCATCATGAACCACCCGGAAGCAGAGTAGTGCGGTCAATCACATACAAACACAGTTGCACACACCAACAACCAGGAGTCCGCGATGAGCCGAAGGGACGGTAATGCAGTTTTATTTTACCACCTGTTTACATCTCATTTTAATTTGCAACATGTGTACATTTTTGATAGTGGTGTTTAATTATGGTGCATTGTTAAGTATTATATTGAGAGCAGAATACTAGTTGATAAGTGTTCTTTGTGAGAAAGAAAATACTGTAATACAGTACGTCTACCAGTTGAGTGACAGTTTTTTTTGTGTTTATTTTTGGTACATTCCTTAAGAAGCATCATTTACATTTAGACATATTTGTTGGCCAGTTATTGGTCTGTGCAATAAATATTAAAAGTCCTAAACCATCTGTGTTTTATTATTCACTATACTAATTATATTATTTACAATAACTTGATAAGTGTCTCTCACATTGTCCCACAGCAATATTAAAATAGTGTAGATTAATGTACACTGCTTTATAATAATAATTTATTTTATTTAGTGTCCATTTCATTCATTTAACATATTTAATCTTGAGAGCATAATATTTATTTGACAAGTCAAATTCAAATCAAAGTTCCTTTCCCTGGTAATTAGTTACTTTTATAACAATGTATCTCAATTACTAACTCAGTTACTATTTGTGAGAAGTAACAAGTAACTGTAACTAATTACTTTTTTAAAGGAACATTTCCAACTCTGGCTGTCACAGCTCACCTCTATCTTCAGCTCTTCTCTCTGCTGGTCGAGCTCCGTCATGCGGCGCTGGAGCATTGAGGGTGATGAACCTCTGTCCGCCTCTCTGACCTGAGGCAGAGGAAGATGGAGCCAGAGTTCGTCTTGGACAGTTCAGAAGAAGAATCTCACTCTTTCGCTCTCTGTGCTGCTGCCCTCTGTGTCTGACTCCGCCCCTGAGGAGGCGGGACTCCACCCCGCAGCCACTCTCCTGATCCACGGCGACTGAGGAGTTGATTCCCATTGGTTGGGCGGTGGCTCCAGGTGTCTGGGCATGTTTGATGACGGTCAGTCGGCGGCGTGGGAACTCTACGCACACACAGAAGAACAACAGATTACAGCGATTATTTGAAATGATTCAAAAACACAACAATTATCAATAGCATGAGCTAATGAAGAGTTTGTCCTGCTGTTCTGGTTTGTGGAGGACAAGTTTAAATTTGTTTTAGAAACTGTAGTGGAAAGCTGGTAATTTTGAGATTATATAAATAGAAAAAAAATATAAATATTAAACACGCATCTTCATTTATTGTTTACCATTGTGTATTATTTTACTTGGGGGGACCAATAAAGTTTTTATCAATCTATCTATCTATCTTTCTGTCCGTCCATCCATCCCTCCATCCGACTTTCAAAGTGTGTGTGTTTCTATGAATAGGACTAAAGCCTGACGTTCTCCAGAGAAGCTGGTGCTTTTCTTCTCCTTCTGCAGGTGCCTTCACATTCACTTCACGTCTATTCACTGAGGCTTTTGTATCAGTCCCTCGCCCTAAATTTCACCCGAGTCGAGTGTGTGTGTGAACCACGGTCTGATGTCTCTTTGCCATCTCTCTCTCTTTCTCTCGCTCGCTCAGGAGGAGGAAATGGTTCTGAAATGTCACAGGCTGGTTTCATGTTTCCACTGTTCCCAGAATAACCACAATCCTCTGTGAGACTGTGACACAATAGTGTTGACACAGGAACTCCGCTGCATGAGTGGTGCTAAACCTTAACCAGGTTAACTAGTAGCCCAGAGCTGAGTAGATTCAATGTCAATCACAGGGAGACACAGTTCATCACAGGACGTGATGACGATATTCACTCTCAGGAGAATGAGGAATTGGAACGAATAATTGAAGCGAGATTGTGAGTCACTACTGGTTAGTATCTCTGGAGTGATTAACCAGATACTAGTGTGACTCAAAATAAGACTCAAAAAATCCCACTAATAAGAAAACTACTATCCCGCTGCTCCTAACCACAGACACACCGTCAACAATCACTACACACACACACACACACGTCCTCTGTGAGCCTGTGTCAGTGTGTGTTTGAATGCGTCTGGGTATGTGAGTGTGATTGAGTTAGTGTAAGTGATTAGAATGTGTGCCTGAGTCTGTGTGTGTGTGTGTATGTGGGGTTGAGTCAGTGTGAGGTTTTGTCTGGTTGTTGTGTGTGTTTGCAAATGTGTGGTTGAGTTAGTGTGAGTGTGTGTGTGTGTGTGTGTGTGTGCGTGTGTGTGTGTTTCAATGAATGTGTGGTTGAGTCTGTGTGTGTGAATATGTGTATGAAATTTGAATGTGTGTTTGTGTGTGTGTATGTGGGGTTGAGTTAGTGTGAGTTGTTGTCTGTATGTGTGTTTGTAAATGTGTCATTTAGTTGTGTGTGTGTGTGGTGTTGTTGTGTGTGTGTGTTGAAATAGTGTGTGTGTGTGTGTGTGTGTGTGTGTGTGTGTGTGGTTTGAATGTGTGGTTGAGTCTGTGTAGGAGTCAGTGTGGGAGTGTCTGTATGTTTGAGTTTGCGATTGTGTGACTAATTAAAGTATGGTTGTGTGTTAGTGTATAGTTAAGTAAGTGTGTGTCTGTCTGAATGTGAGTAGTTAGTGTGAGTGAGTGCTTATGTGTGTGTGTGTGTGTGCTGTGTGTTGTGTGTGTGTGTGTGTGTGTGTGTGTGGTGTGTGTGTGTGTGTGTGTGTGGTGTGTGCTTGTACGCATCAGAAAAATCTGTCTGTCAACAAAATCTTCCCCTTGTCGTCTCATGACTGGAGTGTTTGTCCCTGTATCCAGAAAAGACACGAGTGTGTGTATCCGAAGCACTGCTAGTTAATTAAACTAGTCACTTGACTGAGCACTTTACAACAGCCAGTACTGCAGTAAAACATCATGTCCGTGATTTACTGTTGACAGCTGATCGTCTCTTACCAGAACAGGCAGATTCTTCACAACGAGTCCAGCGAGATGCGATTCAACACCGTCGCTGTGTGACACTCACAGGTGCAGCGTCGCATTCTTCATTGCACACGTGCACACACACACACCACACACACACACACCACACACACACACAGACGGTGGTTCTGACAGGTTAGACCCTCATGGCACTGCAACAGGAACGGTGACCTCTTGGCCCTTGGAGCGACCTCTGAACACACACACACACACACACACACACACATCCCACAATAACATGTTTCATTAATAATGCAAGTGCAATCATTCATATGAGATTTTGTGTCTCTTATATCATAATATCATAATAAAGAGCAGTTAGTATGATGTTGGCAAATCGTGCAAGTATCAATCAACTTACCACAGTGAATGATCAGATATGACCTTAGTATTGCTAGCTGTGATTTTAAATCTGCACATTTATACAGTTTTGAAAAATTATGATAGTTAAACAGCGTCTTTGAGAACAGTTTTTAAACAAATGAGAGAAAACATCGTCACTTCTGGTTTGTAAAGCAAACTTTCTAATGAATCCCGCTAAAGTTTGGCGACAGTAACTGACAGCAGTTTCCCGTCAGCCCCTCACTCACCACCGCGACCACCAGCACGCTAAACGTGTCAGTAATCTTACCTAATACGAACATGTCGTACTGTGATTTGAGTGTTCCGAGTGGATTTTTGATGAATCGATCTTACCTGATCTCCCGCCTCAGCCCGTAGATCTCCTACTCGCGCTCCGAGTCACGAGGTGAAGAGTAGAACAAACCGATCAAAATACTCCGCGCCGAGGACTTCCAGTCAGCAAACGTTACAACGCGAGGAATTTAAACCTCCGTTCTGTATATCTGTGAGCGCGTGTGCGTGAGAGAGAGAGAGAACGAGCGAGAAAAAGAAAGCGACTACGGCTGCGTTTCAATCGCCGCTGTGGCGCAAGTGTACTCAGCGCTCAATCGCGTGCACGAGCATCCGTGTCGCGCACTACACAGGGAACACACTAGAGTTTGAAACGCGGCCAGTGTCGCTCGCGCTGAACGATCTATCAACAGGTGAATAAAGCACCGGAAAAGGAACAGTGACTTGGTTCCCAATACAACAAATTAAATACTGTAGACTAACGACCTTATTGTTACCACAAGCAAGTAACTCTAGAAAAACCCAGAAAAAGTAAAAGATTGAATCATTAGACATCCTTAGATCTTTCTGAAAATAAAGGATTGATTCAAACACAAAACAAAGATTTGTGCGGCTTTTGCACACAGCAGATCAAAGAGACAAAACCACTAGTGTTATTCAAATCCACATTTGAAGAAAAACCAGCTCAAACATCAAGTATTGGATTGAGAAAAGACTTCAATGACGCTTTGAGGTGCAACTCGGTAACAACTACAGCTTCAAAGGAAAATACTAACTCCGATCAATACTAACTCAAGTTCATATAACATTTCATTGTTATTAGAAATATGGTGAATTGTCTTTGAAAAACAGTCAAAAATGCCAATAGCATCAATGCGCTAAAGTTATCCTTCTTTATGGTGTTTATACTTCAATAAAATTTAAAAGGAGTGAACACCAGATGAATATCTGTCTCTCTGTCTCTTCTTGTCTGTCTGCTCAAGTTAATATTTCACTTGCAAATCGCAGATGTGAGTAAGAGAAGTGGTTTTACCAGCGCTTTAATAAAAACACACTCAGCATCACAGTACAGATAAAGAGCTTCATTATTGAGATGATATAATAAAATTGTGGTTTTCAGAAGTGTTGAGGCTGGAAATTTCGGCTTGACGATTAATTTCTCCCTCAGATGTCGTGAAGGCCACACACCAGGTTTGCAGGCACTGAAATATCTGAAAAAAGCACACACACAAAATTTTACTCTAAATTCAAAAAGTTTGCATATCAAATAGAAAAGTGTAGTTTGAAAGTTTGATGTAGGAAACAAATGGGTTAAATGGATGTGTCTCTTACCAATCTTCTTGGGTTTGGGGAGGTTGAGGTTGTTCATGATGTTGATGAACTCGTTTTTCGTCTTGGTGAGACGAGGATTAAACTTCTTCTCTTCCTGAACGGTGGAAACAGTCTGACCTGAACATAAACAACACACACACACACAAACACACATGCTGAACCCCACCTTGACGGTAACTCAAGTTGAGGTGTCTTACCCTTGTAGTCGTGCGCGGGGAAGATGAGACAGTTTTCAGGAAGTGTGAAGATCTTCTTATGGATGGACTCGTAAAGTCTGTCAGCAGAACCTGAGTGAAAACATCCTGCAGCTTTAGTATCACGCCCTCTTGTGGACAAACACAAAACACAACAAACACACACAGATCGGCAAGACTAAAATAACAAAAAAACGCACAGCATCTTTTAGAAAATGTTAATTTTCCGAAAACGTTTTTATTGTGAATATTTTATTTGGGCCGAAGAGCTGCAGAACACACGGACCCTGTTGGAAGTCTGTCCGCCCGCAGCCGCGGATCAGCAGCGCGTCCCCGGTGAAGGCCATGGACTCGTCTGCGGTCACGAATGTCACGCATCCGTCTGTGTGACCCGGTGTCTCTCTCACAATCAGACACTGAAACACACCCAGATCATCAGGATCCCAGTGAAAGACCAGCACGGATGAACACAGAGACAAACATGACCATACGTGTTTCCCGAAAGCGATCCGGTCACCCTCGGATAAGAGTATGTCAGCACTGGCGCCACTGTGTCTGGAGATGGCGCTCTTGAGTCCAAACAGCTGCTTTTTCAGCAATCCAGTGCCGGTGATGTGATCGGCGTGACAGTGTGTGTTCACTGCACAAACACACACACACCAGTTGTAAACAAATCGTGAAAACACAACAGTAAATAGTAGCACAAGCTACAGCTGTGAAAATGGGCAAGTCTGCCCATTTTATCTAAAAGTATCCACAGATTCCCTAGATGTTCACCGGTGTGTGTACTGTATGTGTTTGTGTGCGTGTGTGTCTGTTGGAGGTGACTTCCTGAAGTCTAGAACAAGGTTTTTTGTTTTCCTGGTGTTAAGGATCAGTTTGATATTTTCACACCAGCTCAAAAAATAAGAGATGATCCTGTACCCTGATACACAACCAACAAGTGTCATCTGAAATTTTCTTAAGAGTTGTATTTAAAGTCTGATGAGCGTAAGTGTAAACAAGTGTAAAATTCTTTTGTGTAAACATAAAAGGGAAGAGCACTGTAACTGCATCCCACACAGTCCCACAACCTCACAAACTGGCGAATTTTTGAAATTAAAAGGAAGGAAAGTGGAAAGTGAGGGGACGGCAAGAATTGGGGCAAAACATTGGGGCACCCCTCACATTTTTAAGCACCCCCCAAGTTTTTGAGCCGCTAAAACTGTAAAAAAAATACAGGTGCTTATATTCGCGTAAATACATTAATAAAAACTAAATTAATTAAATGTGTGTTTGCTGTCATTGGTGGATCAGAATGTGACGTGTTTTACCGGCCACTCGGAGTGTCAGGTTGAGTTCAGAGATGAGCTGCAGGTCGCGCTGCACCGTCTCCAGCACCGGGTCAATCAGAACCGCCTCACGCGACTCCACGTCTGCCAGCAGGTAGGTGTACGTGCAGCTCTCCGACTCAAACAGCTGCCGAAACATCATCACCTTCATCATCCTCACGAGAGACGCAGTCAGAGTGAGTCAGCTGAACGTGTTGCGTGTGGCGTAACAACATTCCTTTAGTGTCACGCTCACAACAAACCTGGACTGTTTACTCACATCACCACAGATTCCCTGATATTGTTCCTCGGTTTGTTACTAATTTTCTTCACACAATCACCAAGGGACAACTCAATAAAAAAAGACAGGGAGAGGAAGAGTGACAGAAAGCAAGAGAGAGAAAGAGAGAGAGAGAGAGAGAGAGAGAGAGAGAGAGAGAGAGAGAGAGAGAGAGAGAGAGAGAGAGAGAGAGAGAGAAAGATGGGGAGAAACGAGAAACAGACTGACAGAGAGTGAGAAAGAGAGGCAAACAATGAGAAAGATAGAGAGAAATAGATAGAGACTGACAGAGAAGCAGAAATGAATAATGAGATAGCAATGGAGAAAGAGAAGAGACACTGACAGAAAGAGAAATAAAGAGTCCAACAACCAGAGGCAGTCAGACAAGAGCGCGAGAGAAAAGACACTAGTCTGACATCTAATTTTTGATTAAATAATTTCTTACATTTCAATAGTCAAGTTCAAGAACTAACCAGGACGAGCATTAACTAACTAGAAAAACGATTGACTAACCAATAAGTGCGTCTTGAGGTTTTTCTATTAGACACGTATCTTTGTAGTTCTGTGATATCTAGTGATTGATAAAAAAGCGCCATAAAAACGAACTTTGTCTCCCGCCTTTTACATAACCCAGCATCAAAATCAAAGTATTATGCAAATGTTTTATACAAAACGGAACACAATCATCTCAGCTTCTCACAACCAAGAAACGTTACAAATTTAATTTTTGGGGATTAAAAGTTGCGTCTGACCTGTCTGAAGAGCGGGGCCCGGGGCTCCATGACCCCACTGTAGAGCCTCACTGGGGGGGCGGCTGTCTTCGGGACGGTGACCGGTCTGGAGCTCCAGGAGCGCAGGGCAGCGCTCACCGCGGGTTTCACTTTGTTAAGTGTCGCTTTCATTTCACTTCTGCGCAAACGAGCCTGACAGGAGACCTCAGATCAGATCAGATGAGCGTGACGACACACCCGCGAGTCACCTTCCGTATGAAACGGTTACGCGCTTGAGCGCTTACCTGGGCGCGTGAACGCTGCTCGTGCACGGAGGAGCCACGCGGGCTGTGTTTACTGCGTGTAGACCGATACGCAAGAACGACCGCTAGATCTCGCGCGACCGTCATGGGCGGACAAACACGTCTGCGCATGCGCCAGTTAGTTTCTGCCACCTACCGGCGGAAAATAAACCTTAATGGACGTGGCGTGTTTGTGCTCGTGTGTGTAATTACATTATGTTATGCACAATAACAATTTCTCAATTGTTCTGTTTTTACACCGATAACAAGATACTTCAAATATTTTAGTGTTTGCTTTAGTTAAGTCATGTCAAAGTACGTTATTTACTTTTTTTTTTGGCAGTTGTGACCAAAAATATCAAACGTATAAGAAACGACACTAAATGCGCCACGTTTTCGTTTAGTATTTTATTTTTCTCTTGTAATCTTCACATTTTTGTTAGAAATTTTATTTTCTGTTTGAGATTTATTTTGTGTATTTCAGTTGTTTTCGACTTTTGGCACTACTTTCTATGCGTGTTTGTGCTTGTGTGTGTCTGTGTGTGTGTGTGTGTGTGTGTGTGTGTGTGCGCGCGCGCGTGTGTGTGTGTGATTATTTCTAATACGTTCCTGATGCCTGGTCACATTTCCTCACTGTAAAATGGATTAGATTACCAACATTTTTAGTATTGTTTTTTTCTTTATTGTTGTTGCACTTTTGGCATTCACTCTTCTGATGTTCCGTTTTGTGTCGCCAGCAATGCAACGTTCAGTTCAGAAAGACAATCAAACTGTCCTGCTGAGATAAAAGCTGTGTCAGCGTGTTTGTGTGTCAGTATGAGTGTGTGTTTGTGTACCTGCAGTGCAGCTTGTGGTGTGTTGTTGTTGCACTACACTGATGTGAAGCTCCATCCACTTCATCAGCTCTGACACTCTGCTGTAGACGCCCGGCTTGTTCTCTCTGCCACACCCCTCTCCCCAGCTCACCACCCCAGCCAAACGCCACAAGCCCCCCGAGGTCTGACACACCAGCGGACCTCCACTGTCCCCCTGAAACAACACACACACACACACACACACACACACACACAGTGTCATTTTATTCCCACTCTGTTTGTATTTCAGACCATCTGCACGCTTCTTTGACAGACCAATCACCTGACACGAGTCGACTCCGCCCTGCAAAAACCCGGCACAAAGCATTCTGGGAGTGAGCTTTGAGCCGTAGAATCGCGGTTGTGAGCAGACGTTCTGATCAATCACCTGGACCGAAGCCTGTCTCAGGTGCGACGACAACTGGCCTGTCGGAGAGAGACCTCAGCACCGCCCTCATCATGTGACCACGAGACCTCCCGACTCACCTCCCTCCTGAGTGTAACCCCAACCCGTGACCCAACACCACGCGCCGGGGGAGAATGACTCCTTCACTCCCGGCAAACACACTGCTCTCACTCCATCTGAGAGAGAGAGAGAGAGAGAGAGAGAGAGAGAAAGAG
>CM051501.1:7182172-7210570 GCA_028031935.1 Paedocypris micromegethes | reverse complement strand
AAGAGAGAGGGAGAGATGAGTGTGAGAGAGGTAGTGAGAGAGCCAAGAGAGTGAAGTGAGAGAGAGGAGAGAGAGAGAGATTTGATTGAGAGACGAGAGAGAAAGAGGAGAGTAGTGAGAGAGAGAGAAGAGAGAGAGAGAGAGGAGAGAGAGAGACGAAGATGGAGAAACAGAGAAAGCTGACAGAGTGAGCGAGAGAGGCGAAAGAGAGAGAGAGGCGAGAGTTAATGAGAGAGAGAGGTGAGAGAGAGATTTTTATTTACTTTTTTTTTATTGTAAAATTATATTTTTTCTCTTGCTTTTTCAAGTGAGTGTGTGTGTGTGTGTGTGGTTGTGTACCGCTCATCTTAATCTCCATGTTGTGCGCAAGAGACAGATGTCGTACGTTGTTTTTGTGTCTGAGAACAGTGGATGCGGATAAATCTCCTGCGTGTCGTAATGTTTCCCGTCAGACGTGTCCGTCAGGCTGATAGAGTTCACCACCACCACCAACACAATCAAATGGATCCCACACATGTTTTTATTCTGAAACGCAGGACACACACCACTAGATTAGTGTGTGAAAGGAATAGAAGATAGAAGAGGAAAACACTGAGATTCCTCTTTCTCTTGCACACAGACACACAACACACACAACCACACACACGCACGCACGCACACACACACACACACACACACACACACACACACACACACACACACACACACACACACACACCTCTTTCTCTAATTGTTCTCTGTCCCACTTTTGTCTCTCAAGCACTTTCTCTCTTTTTTTCTCTCTCTCGAAAACACTTTCAATGTCTCTCTAACACACATTTTCTCCCTCGTTTATCCTCTCTATCACAGTCTATCTCTCTCTCTCTCTCTCTCTCATCCTCTCTATTACAGTCACAGTCTCTCTCTCTCTCTCTCTCCCTCTCTCATCCTCTCTATCACACTCTCTCTCTCTCTCTCTCTCTCTCTCTCTCTTTCTTCCTCACTCACTGCATGAAACAGTGTGCGGCTGTGACCACCCATCGCGTGGTGATGATGGCTCCTCCACACACGTGTCTTCCTCGCCAGCGCAGGCTGACCTGCCAACCCCACCAACCCTTAACCGCCTCGGTGCCCCCAACGATCCGCAATTTGTCGCTCACTCTGACCGAGCAATCTAAAAGAGAGAGAGAGAGAGAGCAGACATGACATCAGACACATGACCACTTCTTCACTAAGCTCATACTTGATGACATGTTGAAGACGGGGCTGAAGGGAAACTTGTCCGGCGTTGGCGCTATAATTCCCACCGCAGGAGAGAGCGGGTCTTTTGCTCTGGTGGGAAAGCACAGCATCTTCACTGAGGACGAGAAGACATGAGATCAGATAGGCGATGACATCAGGTGAGAGGATGACAGCCGCACCGGTGACAGAGATGCTGATGATGGCGAGGATGATGATGCCGAGGGTCATGATGAGGACCGAGCGAGGGATGTGAGACAGAAAACGTCTGCACTCGGAGACTTCTGATGTGGATCAGAACACCAGAGCATCAGAACCAATTTGGGATTCAATCATCTATGATCTACCAATTGTGTGAGGAAGATGAAGGAGATTATCTGCTTAAATGTAGAATTTAATTATTTTTAACTTCATGGACCTTTAAAGTGGACGTCTCAGTCTGTGCTGTGATTGGCTGTGTTGTGTCACCTGATTTTTCCAGTGCCGGAGAACTTCCATCCTGTAAGCGGAGCTCCATCTGTGTGGAGGAGCTGGAGTCAGGAGGAGGAAGAGAAGGAAGAGGGGTCAGCATCAGCAGGTGGACACCAGCCGACGAGGCCAGCTGGGGCGAGCGAGGGAGAGAGAGCAGGGACAAGTCCTTTATCACTGGAGTCATCAGAAGAGGAAGAGCGGAGTTCAACAACACCGGACACATGGAGAGAAGAGCAGGACCCATCACAGCAGAACCTCCAGAACCACGGTTGTTCTCCACAGAACTGATCTCATACACACCCTGAAACACATGCACACACACACACACACACACACACACACACACACACACACCAATTAACAGTTTACAAATACCCTATCTATCTATCTATCTATCTATCTATCTATCTATCTATCTATCTATCTATCTATCTATCTATCTATCTATCTATCTATCTATCTATCTAACTAACTAAACTGTATAAATAGCATCATGGGCTTTTCACAACATTGTTCAACAGAGGCTACATTATTCAAGCGAATTTGCTTTGATCTGTCGTGACAGTGTTCGTCTGTAGTTCTCACCTGTGTAACCGGCATCTCTTACAGTCTCCGCTCAAAGTTACTTCAGAAACAAAAACGATCAGTCACTTCCTGCCCTTCATCTGGGAAGAGAGAGAGAGAAAGAGAGAGAGAAAAGCCAGTCTCAGTAAACCGAAGGAGAACAGTTCTGTCAGATCATCCGTAAGCGTAGAGTCCAGACATCCTTCAACAGATCTGGCTGTAACAGATAGGCTGATGAAAAATGCATGGCGATTATTGTTAGCCGGGGTCAGAGGTCAGATCTGTAGGAGGGTGTGCTGCACCTGAAGGGTCACACTGCAAACAGCGTCACGTGTAGCAACAACCGGGCCAGCAAACGATCTTCTTACACCTCAGTGTCACTGGGTCCTGAAACAGCGGCGTTTAGATCAGAAACACGATTTAAGTGGCTGGTTCACACCTTGCCGCACAAGCAGAAACTCAAGCATGTGACTCTGGTTTCAAGATGATTTACAGTCACCGTACAGGTCACCACAGATCTTGATAGGTGTAAGTTAAACAGTGAAATGTTCTCTGGAAGGATTTTGATTAGACACGTGATTATTCGTCCGAAATTTCCCCATCGATGAAAAATGTTCAGCTGCCAACGTGTATACGTACTGTGTTTGGGAACTTGGGAGGCCACCTGGTGGTCATCAGGAGAATTGTCGATTGATTTTTATCAAGATGTTTTAAAAACGTAGTAATCATCAAAATTTTATTTCAAAAACGTTATTTACCACACGATTATGACATTTCATTAATTTTAATATATATTCTAAAAAAACTTATATACGAAACCATATCTACGATTAGTGTAATTATTTAAATCCATGATATTATATTATATTATATTGTTTACATGGTTTCTCGGGGTTTCTTCACGAATCTTGATTTGTGAGAAATTAGATTAAGAAAGAAACATTCTGCATAGTCTGAGTTTTGCAACACATAATCATTCTCGACAGTATAAAATGTAGTTTAGTCTTATCCAATGTAAATTACAATGATTATTTGTGAAAAATAACAGTTCCATGTTTAAACGCTTTATTAATCCACAATGCGTCAAAATATTTTCATAATATTTGTGTGTTTGTGTTTGTGTGTGTGTGTGTGTGTGTGTGTGTTTTCTCATTTCAATAATTTTAATACATTGACAACTATTATAAAACGTTAATTTGAAGTAAATGTATTATTACAATGTTATAACTAGATATTATTCTTGCAAGTTGTACCTGAGAAAAAGACAACTTCCGCTCCAGCGCCCCGCCCAACTAGTGCCTCCGAAGGATTTGCTGATAGCCTTTCCACTCACTATTCCATCTCTATTGTATTTCTAAGAGTCGGTCAGGTGGAGAGAGTGATATTTAAGCCGCAGGAGAGGAAAGCGACGCCAGAACAAGGGCTGCGGCTTTGCAATAATTCAAGCATGGCATCGATAAATGTCGGATTTAACAGCGCTCGGAAAAAAGCTTCTGTGCGCATCCGAGCCGTAGAGAGGAGAAATCTGATGACAGTGTGCAGGTAAAGTCTGTCTCTTTCTCTCCCGCACGCGCACACACACACGCGCGCGCCCCGATGTCACGCGCATTTCGTAAGTTTGTTTTTGTCTAACGCTGCTGATGTGTTGGAAAGGGATGGCGAGATGACGTACGCGCTGATCTGAGATCTGCCGTCAGACCGTGACGTCATTCAGACGCATCCTTACAGGGTCTAGTCCCATTTAGTTTCTCATTCGCAGGTTTTACTTGTGTTTATATACTGCACTGTGTTTTAAAACAAAGCATATTTTTCGGAAATGACAAAAATAAATTGGCATTTTTCAATTATTCTTTTTCACAGATCTATTTTAATGAAATAAGTTTATACATACTGTACCAATATATAGATATTTATTTAGGCCTCAAATACAGTGTTTGTTGAAGTCTGCTGAAGTGAAGTGAAGGAGTGGCGTGATGCTGAACTCTCTTAATTATCTTGCTGAATCTGATTAAATCCGACTCATTAATGTGCCACAGTTGATATTTGATGCTGAATGTCACGACCACGAGAGGCAACAGCAGGAATCAGCCAATGAAAAGGCTTGGAGGCTGATTTGGGCATTTGAGAAGATTAAATGATTTCACATCCATTTCCTCTCACAGTCAGTCCATGACATCTAGTACGGATTCTGTCCAATCAAGAGGCTTTTATAGAACATTTTCAGTTTCAGAGCGGCTAAATATGCGTAAAATATGGTTTCATGTCGGGTAATGGCATCTTAGAAGCCATTTAGTTTCAGGTTAATATTATCGATCTTTCGTGAATATAGAGTGTATGAAAGGTGTTCTAAGAATAGCTTCTAGCAATCGTTCTGTTTTATTTGTGCTGTCACACTGCAGGATGTAAGAATGGCGGAGGAAATAGAATAGAACATAATGCCTTTTTTGTCATTGTATCACAGGATTACAATGAAATTAGTATTTCTACTCCATTTGGTGCAGGAGTGTAATAACAGAGTAAAATATGCACACGGAATCACCAATATAAATAACTACAATATATTAAAATATAGTACAAAATATAGAAGGCAAGAAACGGTTTGAAAATAGCACAAGATACAAGCTACAATTTTGGAAAATGAGTGGAATTGGTCCGATCTGCTCTGATACTTTTTTAAAATGGTCTGATTCGGTGTGTGCGTGTGTGTGTGTGTGTTTGTGTGTCAGGCGGTTAGTCACAGTCTTGAATTTGACTCCACAGATTCTCGGTGAAGACCCTAATTGATCGTTCTTGCTTTGAGACCATCGACGACACGTCTGCTGAGTTCATCAACTTCATCTCCATTCTAGAACATATTCTGAGCCATAGACTAAAGGGTGAGGATGAAACACACATGCACACACACGCGCACACACACACACACACACACACACACAATTTTGGGAGTAGTGCAATCAGGAGTAAAAATATATTTAAAAAAAGGAACAAAATACAATACAAAACATTAAAGATGTAAAATGAAAAAAAGTTAAGTTGCGTAATAATAATAATAATAATAATAATAAAAAAGTAAGTAGGGGTAAAATGATCAGAATGTCCAAGTTAAACCTAAAAGTGATCAGAAAAACTCCTGGATCCAGATGTTTGTATATAGCTATTAAAGTGGATTAAATCCATCCATGGTGTTTCTCCTCATCATCAGGCGTGTGTTGCAGGTCAGGTCAGCTGGTTTGGTTACGAGAGTCCACGTAGTTTCTGGGATTACATCCGCATGGCCTGCGGAAAGGTTCCTCACAGCTGCATCCACAGCATCGAGATCATGGAGAACGTGCGCAGCTCCAGAGCAAAGGTCAGTCACTGCAACAGAGAGTCTCAGGATGAAGAGCGTCCTCATCTGTGCTTCTGCAGGGACGTGCCTGGATCAGAGTGGTGCTGATGGAGAAGCGACTGTCCGAATACATATCGGCTGCTCTGAGAGAGACGAAAACTACACGGTAACACACACACACACACATACACCATTGCAGTCATTTTGTTGCAGAATATATGGCATATATAGTGGTAATGCTGTGTTGTGATTGGCCAGGAAGTTTTTTGAGGAAGGGGCAGTGCTTCTGGGGGAGGAGGCGGGACTTTTGGCAGATACGCTGATTGGATTGAACGCCATTGATTTCAGGTGAATGTTCAGTCACTTCCTATTAGGGGTGAAAAGTACTTTAGTTACTTAAGTATTTTTAGTTACTTTGTACTTATACTATCAAAAATATAAGCAACTTTTACTCTGTCCTTGACTACATTTTGGATTGAGTATCTGTACTCTTTACTCCACTACATTTGAATAGACATTTATTGTTGCTCGTTACATTGTGATTGTACACAACAAGTCAGCATTTTATCTATTGTGGTTACCTACTTGGGTGGACGAGATGATATCGCCATCTGCAGGTAGCTGAAGGTACTGGATGCTATTTATGAGCAAAATCATCGGAACCCGAATCACATGCATTTTTGAGCGTGAATTCAGTACAATAAAGATACTTTGGTAATTAAGATACAACCTATGTGATTGGCAGCTTCTGTCTGAAGGGGGAGGGGCTTGACGAGAGCTGCCATGTGGTCATCGACTACACGCCATACCTGAGATTCACGCAGACGTGAGTGACACACGCTTCTGGTGGAGGACGAGCTGAATGATGGAGGTGAGGCGTGTGAGGCAGGTGCGACAGCATCAGCAGCGATGAAGAGGAGATGAGGACGCTGGGAAGCAGCGGCAGTGACACAGACACCCCAGAATCCCACACGGTTGATCAGAGCAGCTGGTGCAGCAAGAGCAGGAAACTGGAGCAGAAATACAGGGTGGTTCTTGAACAGAAGGTGAGTGATGTCACCAGTGATGTCATTGCAAATGGCTGGTCACCAAACCGGTTCCTCCTGCTCTCCATGACCCAGAAGTGGAATTAGCGGTGGACATTTAAAAGGATGGATAGATCATGTCATTGTGCATGATGTCACAAATGATGTCGTTGCAAATTGTCATTGTGAGTGATATCACAAATGATGTCACAAATGATGTCATTAGGAATTGTCAATGTGCAAGTAGTCACAACTGATGTCATTGAGAATGATGTCACAAATTATGTCATTGCAAATTGTCATTGTGAATGATATCACAAATGATGTCACTGCAAGTTGTCATTGTGAACGACATCACAAATTATGTCACAAATGATGTAATTGCAAATTGTTATTGTTATCTACATCGATGTAGATGTGAAAAGATGACACAAATTATGCTATTGTGAACGATGTCACAAATAATGTCATTGTGAATGATGTCACAAAGATGTCACTGTAAACCGTCATTGTGAATGATGTCATTGTCAATGATGTCACAAAGGATGTCATTGTCAATGATGTCACAAATGATGTTTAATTGTGAATGATGTCACAATTGATGCCATTGCAAATTGTCAATGTGAGTGATGTCACAAATGATGTCATCGATGTGTGTGTGTGTGTTATTAGGTGTATCTGGAGGAGCTGGTGCGTGTGCGGGAGTCTCAGCTGTCCGAGTCGGTGTGTCAGAATAAATCTCTGCAGCAGAGACTCGCCGACGCTCAGATCAGCCACAGACGCGAGAAGCAGCAGCTGGAGTTCATCGTTCTGGAACTTCAGGACCAGCTGTGAGTCTCTTCACGCTCTTCACACACCACACCAGTCTGGATCCGAGCAGAATGTGAACAGACACGGTCCTGTTCCTCCTCAGAACGGTGATGAAGAACCAGGACCAGCGCTCCAGACAGGAACTCACTGCTCACCTGACCAATCAGTGGCCTTCTCCTGTCGGCCTGGATGCCAGCGCTGTTGCCCTGGATACGCTGATGTGCAGGAAGCATGCGGGAGAATGGGAGGAGTAGGTTCTTCAGAATAATGCGGTTTTATAATAGTAATGACACAGAAATAACACGGAAGTGGTGGTGTAAAGTACTTGACTAAATGCACTGTGTTACTTTACTTAAGTATTTTTGGGCTACTTCGTACTTGTACTGAGTATCAAATAAGCAACTTTTACTCTCTACTTGATTACTTTTGTGATGGAGCACCTGTACTGTTACTCGTTACGTTGTGTTTGCAACTTTTTCTACCACGGTTAATTTCTTGGGTGAATGAGGTGATATCGCCATCTGCAGGGTGCTGAAGGTACTGGACGCTGTTTATGAGCTAGTTCAAATGAACAAGCGGTTGCACTGTTAGAATATTTGAGTGAGACTGACATTTTGTTCTTTTTTTTAATCTATTTTGTTCTGCCATTTTGAAATGTTTAGGACATTCTGAAGTAAAATCTCTTAAATAAAGTTTTTTTTAATCGTAAATAAAGGTTTTTCACATTTCTTGGTGTTTTTTGAGCATAAATTCAGTATGAGTAAAATTCTGGATGGAGTAATTTTCACAGTAAGCTATTCGTTCTTTTACTCAATATGGTTTTCAGGGATTCTTTACACCTCTGCACAGACTTAACGTGTGTGTGTGTGTGTGTGTGTTCAGGAGTTTGGAGCAGCTTTCATCAGAAATGAGTCTTTCTCAGACGTCACTGGATCCGGCTCAGATCGGCACACACAGTTTAGAGAACAGAACAGGAGCGGCACACTGGCACAGAGACGGTTAGTGTGTGTGCCATTGGCGTGTGTGTGTGTGTGTGTGTGATGTGTGACGTGTTCTCTGTGTGTGCGTGTCCACACAGGGAAAGAAGACACGCCGTCTCTCAGGGGTTTGTGTGGCTCATTAACCTCCGTGGCCAGTTACAAGTCTCTGTCCAGTCTGAAGTCCAGTGAGTGTCTGGCCAGTCCAACAACAGACCTGACCAGTCCCGGTCTCACACCATCCTGAATGTACACACACACACCCACACACACTGCATTCCACACATTTTTGAGATTCTCGCCATCTAAGAGCTGTTGCATATTTATGAGTGGTGATATGCATATTCATAAGCAGTGCAGCTTCAGCTTGCCGCTATCGCATAGACATCGGTATTAGTCAGCTGTTTCTTACACCACTTATCATTTACTGTATGTAAATGCCTTCTCAAGAGACTTTACTACCTCTGCTGCATTAGACGTTTCACAGCTTTTGTGACTTTGCCTTGGATTGACACGCGTGACTGTAATAAATCTGCTACTTGAGGCCAGTGATTGTTCACGTGAAAGAGCTTGTGGAGTTTTAATGATCAGCTACCACACACACAAACTTTAGAGATCTCATTTCAGACTCACTGCCTTTGGAATGTTGTAGACTTGTAAAGTGGTTGTTAGTGTGGAAAAGAATTATGGAAAAAGTTGTTATAACACTTTTAATTTGCACTTTGTCATTAATTTTTCAGAAATACTTTTTTCATTTATGTTCTTGATATGTTTGAAGAAATTATGTTTTTATATCTGTAGTTTTCTAATACTTTTTTTTAAACATTCGGTTGTTGTTGTTGTTGATGATTAAGTTGGTTTATAACAACACCAAAACCAATATTTAGGAGATTCCATTGTTTTGATATTTTGGGAAATTTTAAATAATAGTAAAATCACAATCAAAACAGCATGACAAACATGTTCATTAAAGTGTTTTAATTTGAGCAAAAAAATTAATCAGACAACACTGATAATTCAAGATCATTTAAATATGACATAAATGATATGACAATGATATATGATAATACGACATAAAACAGCGTGTTGAAATGGCACAAAATACATTTGTCTAAAGTCATTTCCGGACTCCATATAAATAAAAGGCTAAACTTAAGATGTCCGTCCGTCAGACTCTGATTGGGCGAAACACGTCCTCGATCATCCTGTGGTGGATCTCACACACTGACGTTCAGGCACTGAACTCTTTTCCTGGTTCCGTCGACGGAAGAATGATTTTCCAAACTCATACGTGCTGATCATGATCGCACAAGCCGGGGCCACTTTAATCAACCGTGGCAGGAAACCTGGAGTAAGAGAGATTTAGCTGCTGTGCTCAAACACACACACAGTCAAGCACTTTAATCAGGAGACTCGGGGAGAGAAATTCATCACGCGTTGTGATGTGATGCAACAGGCACTAATGTCTCAAAGTGTTGCTTTCAAACATACAGTATTTTGGAAAGTGTTGTAGAATCGCATTTGCAATGCCTTCCTTTTGATTCAGTTCCTCGACTTGTTTTGCTGGGTTATTTCGAGAGGTTAATTCAAGAGGTGACAGACCTTTTTACGGTTAAAATATTCAAATAGAAAAGGTGAAATTTTAAATGGTTTTAAAACAGTTAATTTAATGACTGACTGATAAATAAAGAAAGAGACAGAGCGAAACACAGAGAGTAGACTCTCAAGGAAAAGGAGTGAAAATGGAATGAACAATGGATGTAACAGGTTTTGGAATTGAAAAGGAAATTTTCAAGTGGATGAGAATTTAATGTTTGTGGTTGTTTTATTACTCAGCACAGACTTTGTAAAAAGCTTTCAAAAGTGATGTCACTGCCAAATCAGTCCCATACCACTGCATATTTGACCCGCACACAGATGCTGATTGGCTGGTTCTGTCACCTTATTAATTGATCTAATAAATTGAATAGTCAAATTGATTTTGAATTGCCATTCTGTTCGTTTCTGTAATTCGATGATGAACGCAACATATTGTGAATGCAATTCGACAACAAGCTATTTTTTTTTCTTTTTTTAGAAATAAAGTAAAAAATAAGTTTGTCAATATGGCCACTAGGAGCCCTATCTAAATTGTGTTCTGCCTTTAACCATCCAGTATAGTTACACACACACAATGAAGTGACACACACAAACCCGGAGCAGTGGGCAGCCACTGTTATGAAACTCAGTTATGAAACCTACCAGACGCTCTATAGATGTCCCGGTCCCTGACTTTCTTCTTTAAGAAAAAAAAAAGAAACAAGAAAAACAACAAAGAAAGAAAGAGATCCACCTGCAAACAGTCCAGGCACACCGTTCTCCGCCACGATTCTCTTCATCACGCTGTATGTGCTGGACGAAGTGGACGCTGCGATACAGAAAAATGCCTTTAAGCACACAGCGAGCAGACGTTTTCACTGGCACCCACCGCTCAAGGCCTGAAGTTCCCCCAGTTCCACCTGCCGCCGCGTCTTCACCACATCAAACGGCAAAGTGAGCACAGCCGCCATCTAAGAGCAGAACAGCAGGAGTGTGAGGGGCACGTGACATCATCAGGAGTGATGGTGAGGAACCCACCGATCCCGACAGCGCTCCGGACGTGAAGGTGATGCTGAAGCTGGGGTCCGCAGCAGTGCTGTAGTGCGCACAGAGCCAGGCCTTCACCTTCTCATAGTTATACCAGTACACGGCTGCAACACACACACACACACTTCTGATTCAAGCCTCATCAACAGAACATCTTAAACAGTGTGCGCGTATTAATGACTACACAGAGTTTGTGTAAAAGTGCGGATACCTCACTGTACACATTACTCTATTACAAGTCCAAGAAAAAGTTGTAACCCATTTAAAAAAAAACTTGTTTTACTTGTGCTGAATATAGACTCAAAAAAGCAAAAAAACCTATTTCTTAAAATGTACAAGGTTTTATTTCCTAATATAAAAACAAAATGTAATGCCTCAACTTTTCAAAACGGCTTCAAATGGTTTCCAAATGAATAAAAAATAACTAAAAGTCAGTTTCAGTTAGAGCTGCACGATTCTGGATAAAATGAGAATCACAATCTCATGTTCTCTGTTTATGATTTAGCTCATAAATAGCATCCAGTACCTTCAGTACCATCCTGCAGATGGCGATATCACTTCGTCCTTGGAAGAATATAACCGCGGTAGAACAAGATGCACACAATCAACTATATATGTGATAAGGATGTGGTGCGACTTAGTCTTTGTGGGTGATGCTGGTGTGGTTCACCTGAGAAGGGAACATCGCGAAGAAGTGTGGGTCCCCAGCCCCTCCACAAGGACCTCCAGCCCTCACGGCGCAGAGATGTGCGAATCCCGGCACTTAGCGTCTCGTACGACTGCTTCTCTGACTGAAGCTTGGTGCGGATCAGCTCCAGTGGGCTGATGACTGTGGCCGAGCCCACTGACACAAACACAAGAGACTAGACTTTTACGGGAAATATAACGGGAACCAATTCACCTCTGGCGATAGCACCGGCCAATAGAGGGGCAGAGTCTGACCGCTCCCCCAGTCTGGATCGAAGGGCGGAGCACAGCTGATCGTAAGATGTGAAGTAGATCACTGTCGCAGGCACCGCCATCACTCTGATGATCAAAACATCAAGCCATGCTGATTTTTTTAATCTGTCATTGGAAAATCCAGGTCCATGGAGAACAGAGCAGAACAAGGTTACGGACAGTGTAGGGGGAAGGCCACTCCACAGGGATCGGACGCCCTCCGTGCGGACAATCTTGATAAAAGCATCCTGAAAGAAGAGGAACGTCCTCACAAAGTGACTCAGTGACAGTGAACTCTGCTAAAAATCCAGCTCACCACAGTGCCATTGAAACGGCCTGGCGCTTTGTACCAAGCTTTGCTGTTGCCATTCTCACACACACATATGTGATCCATCAAGCCATTGCAGTACACGAAGCATTTCCCTGAAGGTCACCACAAAACATCAGCAAGTTTGGGTCACCTATATAAGTGAAGTTGGGAGTTTACCTTTAGGAAACGGATTCTTCTGCGCTTGCAATCGAATCTTCACCACATCCAGAGGAGTCACTGTGCACAACACACGTGTTCAGATCTTTAGTGTTTAGTTTAGAACCTCAGGCTTCCTCACCGATCAGTGACGTCAAAATCGCCCCCGAGCAGGACGACAGCATCTGCTGGACAGGCGAGATGGCATCCGCGGGCACGCGCGAGTTCATGTCGAAACCTTTAATGCAAACAAATGATCAAATGTCCTATACGGGGTTCATCGACTTGGGAGCAAGTCATGTGACTCAAGTGCATTAAACTGTTTCACTAACCTTTAAACTCCGCTCACGTGCTTCTAGTAGAAGTAGAGTCACATGCTTCTAAGAGAACCGAGACATACCTTCGTGGAACACCAGCAGAAATCTAACTCGAAAATACACCGTTGTTTCAAAATTCCAAACATATGAATGGAAATCCAACACGCGTGTGGAGTTTGACGCTTCTGTACGTCAGGGCGCTTGTGCAATCTGACATGTTTTTTTGAGGCTGCGTTTCGCAGAAGCAGATTCGTCACTTCTGGATATTTAAATTTCCGCAGAAGAAACAAAAAAGTAGATTGAAAGGTTGTTGAACATTTTTAGAAACATGATCAAAAACACACTTCAAATTTTAATACATACTGTTTCGGGTGCGGTTGAATGCTAGTTACGTATTTAGCTTTGGGGTTTTCGTTTCAAAGAGGAAAATATAAACTGATGTGACGAATCTGACCCCACTGATTCGAAAGATAGAGTTTGTCGTAGAAGTGGAGACGTCGAGCGGGAAAATGGAAACTGCGTCGATTGTTTGTTTTGACGATTTTAACTAATGCATAAAATGTTTCGGCTGCAAAACTTTTTGATGTATTTGCGCTTTTACTTTTGAAACAGTCTAACAAGTGTAAAAAAGTATAAACAATGAAGCTGAACTTGCGGTAGAAGCTTGGTCCACAACGCACTATAACAGTGAAAACCCGACTATTTAATAATGAAGCGCGACTCTATATCCAAACTAAAGGATAGAAACGCAGATAAAGGTAATAATGACTTTTGTTTGTTTACTCGCTTTTTTTTAACACCACCAACGATAGTTTAATCGCATACGCATAATTGTAACTGTCCTGTTATGTTCTTCACAGATTCGAAGCAGGAAGTCTCCAAAAGATCTAAACCCACACGAGATGCTCTTCACAACAAGCCCTTCAAAGGGAGAGTTTTTTATTTTGATCTGCCTTCAAACGCAAAGAACCAGATTCTGGAAAACGACATTAAAACACTTGGTGGGGTAAGAGAAGTGTATTGTTGACACGTGACAAGATAAAAGTGTTTATTCTGCTTTATTCTCAATTTGTGGTTTACAAGTTTAGCGATTTCTTTAACATTGTGATTTTTGACACTACCCTGACATGTTTGTCTGTGCTGTTAGACCGTGGAGAAGTTCTTCAGTAAGGAGATCAAGTACCTAGTGTCCAGTAAACCCGAGGCTCGATATGCCCAGCGCCTGCTGCCCGACTCTCCTGCTCCCAGTCCGGAGTCAGCGGTCAGCTCTCCTCATCCCAGCGGCCGCGGTCACCGGGGCAGCTCGCAGGGAGCCGTCGACACGGTGGGTTTGGTGTCTCGTCGCTGGCTGGTGTGGAAAGTTAAGGTTCCTTGAGATGTTTATCCGGTATATTGACTAGTTTGTTTCCCAATGAACAATGTAATGCAATACGGTAGAGTATAATATTTAAATGTTCCTAAAAGTGACAATATTTGATTAATTAGTTTGAATTAATTACTGTATTTACGCAAAAATAAGGACCCCATTTTTTTTTAACGCTCAACTTGAAGGATGCTTATAATCGTCAAATTTAAATATGCGTGTAATTACAATCGCCCCCTTTTCCATATTTCAAGTCTGGAGGATGAAGCTTTTATTGGCTCAATAACAGAAATAAAGAAACACTGCAACACTTAACCGGGACAAAATAACACTGGAAGAAGTATTATTAAACACTATTTTTACAATTAATAACTTTTACACAATTAAATACGGCTAGCGAGTCCATAAGCACGTGTCAGAGCAGAGAGAAAAAGTTCAAAACGAACAACTTTGGACTCAAATTCCTGGAGCAAAAACAAATCGCTCTATTAGTCTGGTGCAAAGGGTCACAGAAGCCTAATACCTCACGCTAAGAGTTCTGGGAGTTGGCGTTTTTAATGACTAGAATAGATTTAACTATCATTCAAGTAAAAACAAC
The DNA here is from genome assembly GCA_028031935.1 of Paedocypris micromegethes. Classification (NCBI taxonomy): domain Eukaryota; kingdom Metazoa; phylum Chordata; class Actinopteri; order Cypriniformes; genus Paedocypris; species Paedocypris micromegethes. The sequence continues at coordinate 7,195,869 of CM051501.1, read as the reverse complement.
TTTGAAGTGATACGAGTTATAAGTTGTAAAAATTTTATTTTTAGGAGAAATATAACGAAATTAAAAAAATATATATATTTTTGTAGTAGTTTTAGATTAATTTAGAATACATAATACTTATTCATAAATAAATCCTAAAAAAGTTTTCTTTATTTGGAACTTTATTTTTGCTTTTGGTTCTAATGCAAAATAATGGAAGTCAAGCTATAATGCTCACATTTTTCACATAATGTTCACAAATCAATTACTGATTTATGTTTTGTTTTCTGTAGGTGACTATTAGTCGTGGGAAGTCCTTGGTGGAGAAAGCTGTTAAAGAAAGGGTATGAACCTTTTGGCTGGTCTTCATGCTAGGGACTTTTTAGTGAGTGTGCGTGTTTTGCTGTGCGTCATAGGAACGTGTGAAGATGAACGGGATCCTGGGAACCGCTGTTGAGTGGGGCGTCCGCATCCTGCATGTCGATGGTCCGTCATTCTCAACCATGTTTGTCAACGAGGCTCCGTCTTACTTTTCTAAAATCAAACCGTGTTCATTCTCCTTTACTCCTAGATTTAATCTCTTATGTCGACAAGAAGAAAGCTGGTATTGAGGCGGCAGGTGGCGCTAATTCCGCCATTAAAGCATCTGTAAGTTCCACTGTGTTTTACAGATTTATATGTGCTGTATATGCCTATGTTTTTAGAAAACAATCTTTTGTTTTTTTATTTGTAGGGACATTTTCGTGCCAAAGAGAAAAGTACCTTGTATGCAGGTAAAACATTACATTTTCTTGGACTGTAGTAAATTTAGATGCAATTTTTTTTATATTTTAATATATTTTTAATACATTTTAATTTGTTGAATATAAGCATTTAATAAAAATGTCTTTGTCATGCAGGAAAAATTAGTCGACCTTTTGTGAAAGTGGAAGATGCAAGCTGGTACGTTTTCTATTGTTTTCTCTAACATCACAGATTAATTTCTGAACAGTTTTTTTCAACTTTGAACGGGTTTTTTTCAGTCACTATCGTCCCATCATCCTTCGTGGCAACAGTCTGCCGACCTGTAACCTGCGTGGTTGTCCACCCAACAGTCCGTTCCTAATCCAGGATATTGGAGCGGATGAGCAGAAGAAGAGTCGGCAGAGGTGCAGTGAGCAACAGTGATGCTGAAGATGCTGTGCAGAACACGAGAGTGAAGCAGTCTGTTTTGTATCAGGTCTTTGGGAGAACGAGGTGATGATGTTAAGAGAGAGAGGCGGAGGCTACATGAAGGGAGAGAAAAGAGGAAAGGAGGATACTGCGAGTGCTGCAGCCTTAAGTTTGACAACCTCAAAGCCGTATGTTTATAACATTTTGCTTTTTCTGTCCATCAATGGTGTGATGAGAGGACAGATTCTTTTGGTTTCTCAAAGATGTCATGCGGAAAAATATTTTAAATGTGGCATTTGCTAAATGCACTTCAAATGCCAGTTTATTAAAGCAGAGACTGACAGAGTGGATAAAGAACAGTGGGTCTGGCTAAAAAGGTTATATTTTTTTGTAATAATTGCAGCAACATGATTGGTTGAATTTTGATGGTACCACTGGTTGAAACCAAATAAGAAACTAGTCTAAATCCTTGTGTTTTTAATACATATAAATTCTGTTGTTTGTTTAAATGAATTGACTGACAAAAACAGTTTCAGCCATATTATTTATTTGTAAGTGAGTGAATGCACAGTTGCATTTCTGCATAATTAATAGCTCAAGTCAGTGAAGTCTCATCACACTTCTACTAATCCCTGACCCACGCAGAAGCAGCGTACTTGAATGTGATGAGCGACGTCTTCCTCACCTGCTTATCTTTGTCATCCTCAGCACCTGGAGAGTAAAACCCATCAGACCTTCTCTAAGAGCAGCGAGTACAACGTGATAGATGCAGTCGTCGCTGGACTTACCTGTGACATCTTGAACGTGAGCACACAATGCAGAAGGTATAAACCTAAATAATAATCCCAAACAAAAAGTTAAAATAAATGAATGTCATCAAATTGTGTAGGTCAATATGTTGATTGAATTGCCCAGTTGATCCCAATGGCTCGAAAAAGGAAAATTACAATATTTATCAAAAAACGTTTTTTCCTCACTGTAATTTAAATTGCAATTTACACTTGATTGACATACTGGGCAGCCAGTCTAATATTTCTTGTTTAAATAACCGACATGTAGAGCTGCACGATTAATCGTTAAAACGCCATATTTAGACCAATAAATGGGAAATAATCAACGTCTCAGAACGTCTAATTTTCTAAATGTGTTTGTCAGCCAGTCGCCAATGCTTTTATAAAGAAGGAAAGTGTAGAGTGTTTTATTTGGACTGTTCTTAAAATCTACGATGCTGAGAGTGACTCGATACTTCCCCTGCAGGGTGAAATGCAGCACGTCCACGGCTCCAGCAGGAAAGAGCGAATCCCACCAGACTGATCTGGGATCTGCAGACATGAGTTTACACCAGGACCATGAGGATTCGTTGTGCCTAGGCTTTTCAGCCAAACATCCACGCAAGCGCAGCAGGGCTCAGTTTGATGCTCTTTGTGAGAGCAGAGACGATGCTGGGGAGCAGACAGAGCTTTCAAAGTCCCTTTGTCGGTGGGAAGCTGTTGTGCCGGAGAGCGCTGGAGGAACTTTCTTCAGGAAAGAGCAGAAATGTGGCTTTGATTATTTTGACAGGACAGAAATACAAACCAGGGAGAAACGTGGCGTTTCAGAACCCACTGAATCCGTGATGATGGACAGCAGGGACGTCTACACTGATGGTGTGCGGGAAAATCAAGACCTCCACCTCCCCTCTGGTTCACTCGTGCGGATGGTTCGTCATGTCAGACCCAGAAAGCGAAAAGAAGTGCTGTCGCTGGACATGGACGCTAGTAGTGGGAGACAATCCCTGAGTTTTCCTGCTGATGTGGAGCAGTGTGAGAAACTCTCAGCTCCAGACCTGAACTTGTGGAAGATCTTCCAGTCCAGTGACAACACGGAGCAAGAATTCAAGGGCTTTTCAGAATAGATCAATAGAATTTAATTGAATTTTACCAAGCGGAAGTGGATTAATTTATGAGAAGAAATGAGAAGTCTATATCTGAGAGATTTTGTGTTGGAAACATGTAAGATTCGCAAGTGTGTGAGGTTGTTTATGAATTTATGTAAACACACGCATAGGTAAATATAAACGTTCTTAATTATGTAGTACATTTTAATACATGTGGAAAGAATTTACGTCTGATAATAAATGATTTCTAATTAAAGGTCTCAGTATTTTATAAATTGTTACTAATGTGATTTTTGAATGTTTTCAAACGTGTTCAAAATTAGATGCAGTAATAATATTACATGATAAACATTTTATTATTGGAAAAAGAAATGGCAAAGTTTACAGCTGTCTTATTGGTTAAAATTTTCCAATGTTTTTTTGTTTAGATGTTTGTGTTTTAAATAAATTAATATACTAATAAAAATAGAGCTGCATGTAACATACATAATATTGTTCACATATCGTACTATTAATAATACTATAAAACATTTTATACCAAATAAGCCGATTGAAATGAATTTTTTTAGATTTAATTAAAAAAATGTGTTGAGCGTTTTATCGTCTGTTCACATCAATTATGTGAACAGACGTGTGACGCAGAAGGTGACGGCAGGTGGGACGGGCTCGACTCCTTTTGGGTGAACTGCATTTCCCGCGATCCCCTGCGCTGATGCTCATGAATATGTATAAGGCCTTTCTGCAGTGAGGCTGCTGGATGTTATTGATGTGTTTGTGAGGAGGTGCCGGTGGCGCTCGGAAGAAAAGCCCGATATTTCGTTCTCCGGAGCGCAGCATCCTCCGGCCCGCCGCCCGCCAGCAGAGTCACTGATGGAAAGCAGCGCGGGAGAGGACGTGCGCACCTTTCCGACGGACATATCTCACCGCAAATAACCTGGAAATATATTTTCTGGGGATCTGTTATTTTGGAACTGGAATGATGTCTTTCCTAGGCAGGATATTTATTCTTTGGCTCTGTGTGTGTGTGTCGAGTTCTGTAGCGCGAGCCAGCATCACATCGCCTCAAAACGGTAAATCTGTTTTTACTCTTACATCATCACATGAAAAATACGCCGCGTTTTTTTATTATCACATGCCTTTATACTCGCGCCTTGTCATGATAGGCTATTCAGACACAGCCTTCATTTGTAAATTAGCGGAGCTGTCATAAGATTTAACATTGTTTTTTTTTCTCAGTGTAATAAGGTCGGAACGAGTGCCCGCTAAAACGAAACTAAGAGAGGTCAAAATATTCCTTATTTCTATATGTGAGTAATAAAGTGGTTGTTTGTTAATTCTAGGGGAGGCCGTGATGAGGACGCGGGTTCGGCGTGATGACGCCAGGTTCCTTGGGAAAGAAAAGATGGTACCGGTCCGGTTGATCTACCGGATGGATGGAGACAGTCAAACACCTCACGATGCCCTGAACACGAGGGTCCGGCATGGTTCTGACAGGACTCAGGTGTGTGTGTGTGTGTGTGTGTGTGTCCATGGTCGTGTCCTGATCCAATTTAATCACAATACTGTACAAACGATGGTCATTTCCCGGCCCGGCAGAGCTCTAAACTTCATTCTAGGCGACGGAACACGTAATTCTGAGCTAAAACAGCTGGTTCCCGTGGAAGATGCTGACGCCGAGGCCTCGTGTGAAATCTCGTAGAATCAGGGTTTTGGAAACACAAAGGACACTGAAAAAAACAACCATCAGGTGTCAGAAGTTTGCGATGTTTTAATAGAAACGTTTTCGTTTTAAAATATAAACTAAAAGAAGAGGAGAGAGCACGATCGCGCTGCGAGAATTTGCGAGAAAGTACCTATGAAGTTCACTCAGGTCTGTCATGAGGGAAAAATAGGATTCATGACATTAGAGGTGTCGCAAGGTGTCGTTTCTCTTGATCTGATTGTGGATGATGGGAAAGAGACACGTTGTGTGATGAGCGGTAGTAATTCTCCGCGGTTGTGTTGTTGTAACGGTCCCTCGGTCTGTGGCGTGTGTGCACGCGCAGCCTTTGTCTGTCGCGCGCGGCCGCGTGACGCTCATTCATCCTCATGTATTGATCCCAACAATGCGACCTACGTAGAGAGTGCGTGCAAAATGGGCATCAGTGGAAGATAATTATTTCCTTTGCTTTATATGTTGGCTTGAACTTGTCCTTTAAAACAGCGGAGTTTATTTATGGAGGTTCATTGATGCTGCAGAAAATATAAGACAGAGCCGGTTTTCTATTAATAGATAAAGATTTAACAGAAAATGCACGTTTGAAAGTGCTTGTGTCATGCTGTTTTGAAGTGATGATTTGAGAAAACGCCAATCGATGGTGCCACAGATATAATGGACAGGAAGAAGCCGCGTCTCGTCTTCCACGCTGTGTATTGGATCTATCCGTGTGTGTGTGTGTGTGTGTGTGTGTGTGTTTAGGGAGAGATTTACATTCAGTGTAGATGTAGATGGATGCGGGGGTCTTCGAGGGTCTTTCAAGGGTGACCAGAATCTTCCCCTCTGTTTCTGCACCACCCCGTCGTTCTCCTTTTCATTTCTGCTGATAACTACGCCGTGCTGGTTTCGGGAGAAGTGTGTTCCCCAGGGAGCTTAGTCCCTTTATATGCATCTATTTTTGCCCAATCTCATCACACACACACACACACACACACACACACACACACACACACACACACACACACACACACACCAGTCCTGCTCGTGGCAGCGTGTCTGTAATGAATACAGACCAATTAGTACATCTCATTGAACTTCACTGAGCAATGCAGGAATGATTTGTGTCTTGTCTTCTGCGCAGAAGCACGTGGCTCAGACCAGCTTCCAGGTTCAAGCCTTCGGACGAACATTCGTTTTGGACGTGGAACTGAACCAGTGAGTATCCGGTACTGTATTGCGCAATCCGTTGGGTTGATGGACTGCAGCATCATTGCTGCTGTGTTTGCATCGATCATCATCTTCCTCTTGTGCTTCGAAACACCAGACATGTTTGATTACAGCAGACTTCTTGCTGGTTGTCAATGGCTTTAAAAAACAAAATCACATGTTATACTTTTATAAATCACAGAACTGACCATTTTGTGAGCATAAATGTGAATAAAATCGTGAGGAAGTATATTCCGGAAAAAATCATCTGAATTTCGAAATAACTTAAAATCTTTTAACCTCACTATAGTGTATTTACACGAATGTAAGCACCTTGTTTTTCCAATTATAGACCCTCAAAAACTCTGCTTATATGCGCATATTTAAAAAAAATGCACGGAAATATAAGCACCCATTTTTCCACATTTCAAGACAGGAGCATTCACAAATAATTGGAAATACATCGTCATTATGCAGCGGTGCAATTGTGTCCTCGTATCTTTCTTTTAATAATGGTTCCGGAGGCAGACAAGCATATATGCTTTTTTGGCTGAATAACAGAAATAACAAAACATTAGCCGTGCCGCAACACTTGGCAGGGGCTAAAAAGTGTTAGAAATAGAAATAAACTAAATACAATAATTACTATTGAAAAAAATAGAAAGGATAAAATAAAGAGCTAGAAATAACGGCTAGAAATAAAGTCCATAGGCAGGCGAAACAGTCAAAAACACAGGAAACACAATCCTAACACTCTGCTGCACAGGGCAAAACAATACTTCACAACGATGATCATTGTGTAGCGTTTGATAAAGACATGGCTGAAAATGGCTGCGTTGCACTGACTGGCGTGCAAAGGCTCATGGGAGGTGACCCGCTGAGGTTTCTGGGAGGTGGAGTTCCGATCACTAGAATGGATGTATTTTAATGGATTATTCAAGTAAAATGACATGGAAGTGATACGAGTCACAAGTTATGTTTGTTAAAAGAAGAAAAATAAGCATTTTAAGAAAAGTATTTAGCCTAAAATGTTTCTTACAATCTGTGTGTGTGAGGGGGGTGCTTATTTTTACATAAAAAGTTGATATCCAGTCAAAGTCATACAAGTTAGAAATATGAACATGCTGCAAAATAAACAAATATTGTAATCTTGAGTATATGTTACAAATAATCATTTTTCTGAGGCAAGTCAGCTGCAGCATTGCATTCTGGGATCTGTAGTTTGTGTGTCCTCCATATCTTTTTGTTGTCTTTAGTCTTAACAAAGTGTTACTTGCGGGCGTCAGAACTCCAGACATTGATTCTTCCAGTGTTTCTTAATTCTAGGACAATTACAGGCCGTGTAGAACCTGGTCAGCAGAAATAATATTGTGTTTGTCTCAGACCTTTGGTGAAATTAAACGCTTGTGCTGCTGGAATTCTAATTCACAGTTTCCTGTTGTCCAGTTTTCTATGGATTGCTAAGCAGAAGTGATAAATATTTAAAGCACATTTAGCCTTGACGCAAAGCTTGACAATTCTACGTCTCTTCTCACTCCACCGCATTTTTTCTTATTTTTTTTATTTCCAAATAAGCATGTTGTGTTTTTTCCTATTTACATAAATTTGACTGTATAGTAAATTCACGTAATGCACAATGAGTCCAACTTTGAAGTTGTGCAGCACGAGTAATAAATGACACTTGCAGAAAATGTATGTGTAAAATGCAAAGCAGATGGAAAACAATTTGTTTCAGGTCAAGATAATTTATTTCTATTCTTTGTTGGTGAATGTGTGTGTTTGTGTGTGTGTGTGTGTGTGTGTGTGTGTGTGTTCCCTCCCCCCTTATCTTGACCCCGACCATTAAAATATCACCCCTCCTTTCTTGTAACCTTATCCAAACCTTAATTGCAAGGTCCCCACAAGTGACTGCAGGTCCCCACCTTAGTATAAAAACCCTAGCATCTTCACCCAATCAGAAAGAAGAGTACATTTCTGAAAGTGGTTTCACGGGTTTATCAGCTTTGTGGTGGTTTTTCTTGGTGGTTTAGTTGGTTAGGATATATTTCACACAAACTGATTCTCCGTCGTGCAGATTCCGTTACAGTCTTCACTGGATTCTACTGGCCTGGTGAAAGTGCGTGATGTGTTCACCTAGTGATGAAACCTAGTGATGTGATGTGGTGCCCCGATGGTGGAATCCGTTACACACCTGGTCATGTGACGCGTGTCCAACACGCTGAGAGAGACTGTTCAGGAGTCCAGGAGCTTCACTTCTACTGTGACATTCTCCTGCTGTTAGAACGTCTCTCCCTCTCTCTCTCTCACTTACTCTCTCTCTCCCCCTCATTTTCACGCTCATTTTCTTCTCTCAGTTTTTGTCTCTCTTGCTTTCTCTCTTGCTGTCTCTCTCTCTCTCTCTCTCTCTCTCTCTCTCTCTCTCTCTCTCTCTCTCTTCCTTTACTTGTCTGTCTCCTTCTTCCATTATCTTTTTCTCTCTCTACCTTCCACTATTCTCTTTCTGCCACCCTCTCTTTGCCTTCCTTGCTTTCTCTATCACTCACTGCCTTCCTTGCTCTATATCTGCCTCTTTTACTCTCTGTCTCTTCCCATCTCTCTCACTCTCTCTCTCTCTCTCTCTCTCTCTCTCTCTCTCTCTCTCTCTCTCTCTCTCTCTCTCTCTCTCTCTCTCTCTCTCTCTGTCCATTTCTCACGCTCTTACTCTCTTTGTCCTCATCTCTCTATCGTTTTTCTCTCTGCTTCCCTCGCTCTCTGTCTCCTTTTCTTTTTCACTGTCTCTCTCTACAGCTTTCCCACTTCTTCTCTCGCCCTCTCTCTTCATTTCTCCCTGTCTCTCTTTACCTTTCTTTCTTTCGGTCTTTCTTTCCGTCTTTTTTTTCTTTTTTCCTCTCTCAACTATCAGGCTTTTTCTACAACAAGAAAAGTCTTTTTTTGCCCCTCTCTCTCTCTCTCTCTCTCTCTCTCTCTCTCTCTCTCACACACACACACACACACACACACACACATTTCGAGGGGCAATCCAGTGTCTCAGAGCTCTAATCTGGATCACTCTTGCAGTGGTCTTTGTTAGAGACGCCCGTCCCCAGTAGTTGTGGTCTTCAGATGTGGTTGCAATCCACGGATAGGTCATTAACTTTTGAGATTAAGAGATTTTTCCTGTTACAAAATACTTTTTCCAGGTGTGAAAGTGTAAATATAAGGTACATTGAATTATTTGAAGATGGTCTGGCACACTACCTCCACGTGTAAATGAATGTTGAGAGCCGTGTTATATTCCCCATCCATTAAGGAAGCGGCCACCGATGCTTTATGCTGGAAGAAATGCGCAGTAAACAACATTACTTATGTGATGGGTACCGACTTTCTTCAGGAGGGTCGGGGGAGAGAGAAAGAATTATAGGGAAAGGAATGAGTGAGTAGATCTGGAAAGGATGGGGCTAGAAAGAGAGAGAGAAGCAGAGAGAGAAATAATTGGGGTGGAGTGGTGGGTTAAGAGATATAGAAATAAATCGGACAGGGGGATAACAAAGGGGTGAGTGAGAGAGTGAGTGAGTGAGAGAGTGAGTGAGTGAGTGAGTGAGTGAGATTGGAAAAAAGGGAGTGATTGAATCAGAAGGGAGAGAGAGAGAGAGAGAGAGAGAGAGAGAAAGAGATGGAGATGCAGAAGGAAAAACAGAGAGTCATAGGCAAAAAAGAGTGAGTGAGTGAGTGAGTGAGATTGGAAAAAAGGGAGTGATTGAATCAGAAGGGATAGAGAGAGAGAGAGAGAGACAGGGAGAGAGAGAGAAACTGAAGAATAGACTAAGAGAATGAGAAATGGAGACAGAAAAAGAGCTCTCTCTCTTTCTCAGTCACTTCTTTTCCAGACAAAAAAATGATTAAAATTGTTTTAGTATTTTTAATAGCAACATAACAATAACAATAATGTAATATGAAAACATGTATAGAGACATACGTTATGTGAACACACATAAATACAGTATATTATAAAATATTCTAATAATTATTATTATAAATTATAATTTTTTCATTCTGTACATTTTTTCACAAAAACGTTTTCAAACTGTTTTAAGTAACCTGTATTAAATAATACTATGATAAAACATAAGGAATCATTTCACAGGGTTTGTGTCCCTTGTTGGTCAAATAACAGTAAATGGCATTTTATTGGCTGTGTGTGTAAATGTGGCGTGTGTGTACGTGCCGCTTTGATTCTAATGTGAGGCGAGCTGCACCTGCTCCGCGGGAGTTTAGTGGAGGAGGGTCTTTCAGACGCGAGACCCCCTTCCTTTGTGTGGACCTCAAGAAACCGTTTGGACGTTTTTTCCATTGATTACTGCTATTTTTGAAATCATTTTTAATAATAAAACTAAAATAAAAAAAATAAAAAATGTTTTGCAACGTTTCCCGCTCAGATTCAGCACTATTGACTCTGATTTGTTCACATCTCACACAAGCACATGACAAAATAAAAGATAAAAAAAAAGGGAGAATTTTTACATAATAATTTGCATGCTCTCCACATGCTTGTGTGGGTTTCCTCTGGGTCTCGGGATTTTTCCCACAGTCCTATAACACGCAGGAGAACTGCAATTCTGAACATTGCCAATAGGGGTGACTGAGTGTGTATGTGTCCTGCTCTGTGATTGGTTCGCCATCAGTCTCTATAGTTTGTGTCCCGCCTTCAGGCCCAGAGTTGCTGGGATTAGCTTCAGCTCCCCGTGACCCAGAAATGGAAAAGCCACTCATATAATAGATTGATGGATGGAGCGAGCCTGTTACTGTTGGGGAAGACAGCGGTAAAGCCTCCCTGTCAGTCATTTAGTTCAAATGAAAGACAAATGACTGCTTGCACTCAGATACGGGTTTTTTCTGCGCTTTCATGAGTCCGTGAACACAATCTTTTTATAAACTTGTGAGATGGCGAGTGTTGGAGCCGCTGTATTTGTGTGGAACTCTGATATGAGACGCGTTTGGCCTTTTTTCTTTTTGTTCACCTTCTGGAAGTCTGTGTGTGTTTGTGTGGGTGTGTGTACAGTCATTTAGGTCCAAGTTCTCACTTTTGGGGACCTCTGTTTGGGTCTCACAACTTTGTAGCCTGTTTGAGTGTGAAGATGGAATTTTTTACGACTGAAGTTATAATTTAGTTTCTTGTTCGAGTAAAAATAAAAAAGATGGGGGTGGGGCTAACATATAAAGAGAGTGAGATTGTCAATATGGTCCTAGGGACCATATCAAAATTGTGCTCTGCTTTTAACCCATCTAAGTGAAGTGCCATACACACAGTGAAGTGACACACACAAACCCGGAGCAGTGGGCAGCCTAAACCGTGGCACCCGGGGGGCATGTGAGGGTCAGTGTCTTGCCCAAGGACACTTAATTGCAGGATCAGCCGTAGGGATTAGAACCTGCATCTTTCAGACACGAGTCCATGTCCTCTGCAAACATCTTCTCCAAGTCCCTGGTTCAATAATCAGATTAATATATGGTCCCTATCTAGGGGACATATCAGATATTAAACTGGTAAGACCAGATACTATACTTGATCACTTGGTTCAAAATGCCAAAAAAACGAATAGCGTACAGTTTTGTATGTAAGTCAAGGCTGGGTCCCCACTATGATAAATGCAAGTGTGTGTGTGTGTGTGTGTATGAGTGCGTGCACAGGTGTGCACATGTGTGCTAGGACAATCTCTCTCTTGTCCTAGTTTTACCTGAATGGACTTGAGCTGCTGTGCAAAACGCACACACACACACACACACACACACACACATACACATGCTCGCGCATCGTTAGTGTATGGTAAGTGTCCTTGAATTTGAGTTGTTCTGTACGTTTTAATTGATTCTCCTCCTAGCTGATTGTGTTCAAGATTCTTAACTCTTGAATCTGTGGCGCGTGTGTGCGTATATTTAATGTTAAACAATAGTCAGTAGGCATATGTGCATATAGTATAAGCTTTTATTGGCTCAACAACAGAAATAAAGAAACATTAGACACACAACGACATTTAACAGAGACAAAATAGCTTAGCGCAAGCGGCTACAACCGAGTTTAATGTGTCATCGCAGAAAAAGTGGAAGCAGTCACAAATGAAGAACACTGGCAAAGAGTAAGAACTAAATCCAAGGACCAGACACAATCAAAACTCTAGGTCGCTGCACAGGGGATAATAATTATTCGCTATGGCATTGAATAAACAGAGAACAGGCCTGAGCTTGAAACAATTGCCCTGCACATGGGCGGAGTCTGACTAAAGAGCAAAGGATCTTGGGAAATGAGGTCCTGACCACTAGAATTTTTGTCATCTATTATTTGAGTAAAGCGATATCAAAATGAGTGACAAGTTAGGTTTATTATATAAAAAAAAATTGTATTTTTAAAAGAATGTTAACGTAATTCAACCAGAAACATTAATAATTTTTTTTTTTTATTTTGTGCCTGAAAAACCAGGGGTTTATATTCGCGGGGTGCTTATATTTGCGTACATAAGGTATATATGTGTATGGTATAAATACATATTGTTTGTTGGTTGGTTGGTTTGTTTTTATTTATTTATATATAGCGATGATGCTGTTAGTGACAGTGATTCTGATGAGTCACCCTTGTGTTTTGTAGTGATCTTCTCTCCTCGGACTACATCGAGAGGCACGTGTCTGCGGACGGGAGCGTCGTTACAGTAAGTCATCGTTTCCTTCAAATGAACTTCAGAAGCAGTGATGCTTTTCTCCCAGAAGCAGCAGATTGTTCCTGCTACAGCGGGTCAGGGATGATGATGATGATGTGTCCTATTTATGTAATGCATGTACCAGTGTGTGTGATAGAGAGAGTGTGTGTGTGTGAGAGAGAGAGAGACAGAGAGACGGTGTGTGAGAGAGAGACAGAGTGTGTGTGTGTGTGTGTGTGTGTGTGAGTGATAGAGAGTGTGTGTCTGTGTGAGAAAGAGAGCGAGTGTGTGTGTCCAAGGCTCTGTGGAGTTCAGTTGCTTTTTAGGATGAATGAAGTAGAGCAGCTGCTTCTGTGAGGGGAGGAAAAGCAGAAGCGCCAGTATTTTTAGCGCCATCGTTTAACCTGATTGGATGATAATATATCACCTAAACGACATATTTGATAAACACAGACACGTTTGATTGAAGGAAGATTGTAAAATGGCTCTTTGCACAGATTTCTAGAACGTTCTTTCTCCAGGTTTTCATTCTTGTGAAAACATTGCTGTGCACAATGATGATTTATAAACTGTATTGTACTTTATTTCTTTTTTTCTTTCTCTTTTGTTTTGTTTGTTTTGTGAGGTGAGAAGGTTCTGTTGTGACTCGAGGTTGTGTCTCCGGTTTTCCCCACAATCCTAAAACATTAATTTCTGAATCTGGCCGTTTGTGTGTGTGTGTGTGTGTGTGTGTGTGTGTGTGTGCGAGTGTGTGTGTGTGTGCTAGTGATGCCCGGATGAAGTGGACGCTAGTGTATTTAGCTGCTGTTATTTCACCAGGCAAATGATGGTGTGTATGGTGTTCCTCATTGTAAGAGACACTTTGAGAAGGTGATCTTGTAAAGCGCAGTTCAAATAAAAATTGAAAGAATTATTATTATAATGTTAGGAGGGAACGCATGGAGAGAGCAAAAGAGAGATATAGAGAGCAACACAGAGACAGAGGGAGGTAGATACAGAAAAACAGAGAGAAAGAACGAGTGAGTGATAGACTCTATCACTTGGAGAAACAGAGAGAAACAAGATAAAGAGAGCACAATAGAGAGAGTGAACAACAAAGAGAGAGAGAGAGAGAGAGAGA
>CM051501.1:7085070-7165884 GCA_028031935.1 Paedocypris micromegethes | reverse complement strand
ATCTAGTCTGTGTGTGTGTGTGTGTGTGTGTGTGTGTGTGTGTCTTGCTATAATTGTATGTGTCTCTCTTTGTCTGTTTATTTTTCTGTCTGCCTTTTTCTCTTGTTTTCTCACTCAAATCACCCAATCACTCTCTCATTTCCTTTCACTCTCACCGTCTCATTTTCTCTAATCTTCATCTCCATGATCTTGTCGTGCTGCGATTCTTCTTCAGTGTGTGTGTTGAGGTCTTCACTGCTGTGTGAGTTCTGTCTCTTCTGCAGAGCTGAGGTCTTCTCTTCAGGATGTTGTGTCTCACTCCTCAGGTCAAACGGACTGTCTCACTCCTGGAGCGAGCGAATCCCTGATGCCAAGCACGTCTCAGACGTCTGTGAGAACGGCCGACCTCGCAGCAACTCGTGGCAGGGTAACACCTCCATCTCTGCATGAGTCTCACGTGCACACGTTTACTTTCCGCGATTCTGTCTCACCGCAGGAAACATCACAGGGACTCGCAGGAAGCTGAAGGGGAAGAAGTTCCGTCCTCGCTCCAACTCCACCGAGTGAGTAAAGCATTTTGATCCTTCACCTCACAATGGCTGAAAGGAAACTGCTCGTCTGGATGTTTCAGGAGACGTTGTGTGTTTTTTTTCATTTGCTGAAGCACTTTCGCATCAGACCTGACGCTTGTTTGAATGGCCTGAAGTGCATGAGATGAATGAGACTCGCTCCTCCCGCAGATTTCAACCTTTATTTGTAGAACCTGTTCCACACAATATGGTTTCCTGTGATCTCCAGAATTGAGACTTTACAACTTGCAATTCTGACTTTTGAACTCGCAATTCTGACTTTACAACTCACAATTTTGACTTTTCAACTTGCAATACAACTCGAAAATATTTACTTTACAACTTGCAATTGTGGCTTTAAAACTCACAGTTGGGACTTTTCAACTCTCAATTCTGACTTTACAAATCACAATTCGGACTTTACAACTCCCAATTCTGACTTTACAACTTGCAATTTTGTCCCAATAACTCACCATTCTGACTTTACAGCTCGCAATTGTGACACTTAAACTCGCATTTCTGACTTTCAAACCTACAATTCTGACTTTACAAATTGCAATTTGGACTTTTCAACTCACAATTCTGACTTTACAACTCGCAAGTGTGACTTTAAAACTTGCAATTGTGACTTTAAAACCCGCAATTCGGACTTTTCAACTCACAATTCAGACTTTACAACTCACATTTCTGACTTTACAACTTGCAATTTTGTCCCAATAACACGCTATTATGACTTTACAACTCTCAGTTTTGTCCTGATAACTCGCAATTCTGAGAAAAAAAGTTGCAATACTTTTTAAATTTGTATTATTATTATTTTATTTGTGGCGGTAATGGGCTTTCATACAAATCGCTCCATTTTTCTAGACATTTTAAACTAAAGAAACAAAATTTGTATGGAAGTTTTGAATATTTGTATTTAAATTTTTTAACCTCGACAACACCAAAGTTATCTGCCCTTAGTACAAAAATTCTTTCACTCTCAATTACCACTTAAACACAAGCAACACCTTTTCAGCTAATTCCACTTCAATGTCGCTTTACTTGAATAATAGATAAAAAAAAAACAGTATTTTAATATTTACGAACATATTTGAAACAAGTAATTATAAGCACCCCGCCCCAGTTTTTGAGCTTCTAAAATTAGAAAAATGGGGTGCTTATATTGGCGTAAATACGGTAACTTATATATATCAAATATATATGTAACCCCTCAATCTCTGCCTGAGACCCTGAGCTGATCACAGGTCAGGTCATCGTGCTCCTCCAAACAAACACAGAGACGTCAGCAGGTTGTTTTCCGGTGTCTCTCTCTCTTCATCACCCTCTCTTTCCGCTCGTCCTGCAGGTTTTTAACCCCTTGCATCAGATCAGAGTGTTATGTAACTAACTGGGTAGAAGATGTGAATAGAAACGTTGAAGGACCGTATCTTAGGTACAGCAGCCTCCCATCGGTTTCCTCCTCATCACCTTCCGCTTCTGCTTCTCTGAGCAAAGCCGCATAGAAGTGAGAGCGAGTGATACAGGCTCAAGAATGTGGAGGTGTAAATCCGCCTCAGGATGGTGTGTGTTCACTGTGGATCACACTCACGTCACTGCTCTTCAGAGACAGAAGCCTCCAACCATCCTCTTCTTCATTATCAATCACCTCATCGGTTCTCGTGAAAGCTGCTCGTCGATCATATGTCCGTTTTAAATCAACCATGTGAAAGTCTGGTCTTGTGATTGGCTGCTCATAAATTGGGGGCGTGTCTGCCTTTAAAAAATAAATTGAAATTAAATTTGATTTTTATTAGTGATCAGCATTAAGTCGCTGTTTGTTACATTGTTGCTAGTTATTAATCACTTTGTTTTAATCACGCATGTATAACACATAAATCTCAACCAGCACATATGATTGACCAATGACCAGCATAATGTCATAAGTGTCTGACTAGTCATAACTAGTAGTCATGGCTAGTTACTGCTCTCTCTTGGTCTCTCTTTCAAATGATTGTTTTTCCCTCTTTCCTTGTCACCTTTCTATCTCAATTTCTCACTGTTTCTCTCTCTCTCTCTCTCTCTCTCTCTCTCTCAATCTCTCTTTCACCCACTCGCTCTCTTTCTCTCTCTCTCTCACCCACTTGCTCTCTACCCCCCCCCCTCTCTGCATGCTGCCTGCAGCTCTGCCCGTGTCACACCGGCGCTGGTGTCCGTGTTGTGTGTGTGTGTGTGTGTGTGTTCACCTCATCCTATCGCTCATGCGTGTGTGGCCCATGACATTGAATGTGAAGCGAATTCCAGTGAGAGCCAATGGGTGTGGCCAGAACTGATGACACCGGTCATCTAAGCCTGACCTCTGACCTTCCCAGGAGGTCAAAGGTCAGCATCACCATCACACTCTCTATCCCTCAGGACACTGTCGCCGGCCAAATCACCCACGTCCTCCACCGGCTCCATCGCCTCCAGCCGGAGATTCCCGTATCCCATGCCTCCGCTTCCGGACGAGGAGAGGAAGTCCAACCGACAGAGCGCTCGCGTAAGTTCCTCGCGCCTAACCTGAGCGCTAACGCCAGCTGCTAACGCCGTGTGTGTTCACAGTTGTGGGAAACGTCAATATAAAACGCTGTCCGAAAAACCCGAAACAATTCCAGGATTCCGCATGGAGCCGAACACGGAGCGTCGCCTGTGACCTTCAGCCTTCGCGGAGAGGAGCATGAACCAGATCCCCAATCGGCCGCCATTCCCAAACAGGACTCAGGAACGCGGTTTCATCGCCGCTCGTGACCTTTACTGACCCCGCACATGCCCCTCCCCCGCCACCATCTACCGCTGTATGCATGAGCCGCCGTCTCCGCCCACTTCCTGTAGTGTAACGTGTACGAACCTCGGACACTTTTGTATATATGTCATGTAACCGTGTGCAGTGTGAGGTTGTGTTTTTGTTTAGTTGAGTCGTGGAGCCATCGCTACGTTCATCCTCTTCAGGCCGAGGGTGTGACCTTTGACCCGGACCACTCCCAGCCGAATGTAACTCTCCGATTTTTTCCACCAGGGTTCCGTGGAGGCCTGAAGACGTGATCTAGCGGTTGTTCCGCGAGTGTTGAGAATGATGTGAAATGTTTGTTTTCATCAGACCCCGAGATTTGTGAATGTACGGTTTGCGCTGTGATGTTCACGTGAGCGCTGGACTTCCTGTCTGTCTGTCTGTCCGATGTGTCGCACTGATCCAGACGCGACGGCCTTCGTCATCCAGATTCAGACTAACTCGAGCCAGTTAGTTTGGTTTAACGCGTTGCCGATTCTTTCTCATTTTGCGTTGAGTCAGAGCGACACCAACGACTGGTCAACGTCTGACTGGTCAAAGCCTGAATGTATTTAATATAACACTGATGAGCAAGCACAACACACACACACAGACATACACACACATTTTCAAACACACTCATTTACAAACACACTCATACACACTAGTTACACACTCACATTTACTTATTTACACACACTTAGACACACACAAACACTCTCATTTACAAACTAATGTACACACACACACACATGTACACTCACACACACTAATTTATAAAATCTGACATTTACACACTTGAAATCACTAAAAAACACTCGTCTGTACACACGCATTTACACACTCAGACAGTAAGTTGCTCTCTCATACATACTAATTTACACTCAATACACTCACACGTTTACACACGCACACTTGAAATCACTTAGACACACACTCATACTAACACACAATTACACACTTGAAGTCACATACACTGCAGACTCACTAATTTACACTCATTTATACACACATATTTACACACTTGAAATCACCTAGAGACACACATTCATAAAACATACTATTTTACACATGTACACTTGTGCACACAATAATTTACACTCATACAAACACTATTGCACACTTTTATTTACAGACTCATACTCACACAACCGTTTAAATGCACTTTCGTTTGTGCACACTCACACAAATTAATTTACACACACACACACACACACACACAATAACAAAAAATGTCACAAACACAACGTTTTTTTTTCAATTAATATTTTTGCTATTTTATGAGCTGTAACTTTTTCACTTTTCAGATGCTCATTGTGGTAAAGTGTAAGACAATTATTTTGGGTTTCCCGCTCAGATTCAGCATCACATGACTCACGTCTTTCTCACACACACACACACACACACACACGCGCGCCCGTTTTTCTGCATCTTCTGGACTCGTGTTGGAGCTTCATCATCTGCCGTTCACGTTTATTTACATCTTTGCTGTACATAATGATCAACTCTTTTCTTTTTCATATCGTCTCCTTTCTGTATTGTAATATATTTAAGAGAAAAGTAAAACTTTCATTCAAACCCTGTTGGTGTGGAACAGATTCGGTTTACCTGAGCATCATTTAAGCAAAACATCCTTTCAGATTCACACAAACACACACACACACACACGCACACACACACACACTAATCATCAAAATTACACACCAACATTTTTCTCCACATTTTGCATTTCGACATTTTTTATTAATGTTTTAGAAT
Organism: Paedocypris micromegethes; assembly: GCA_028031935.1. Classification (NCBI taxonomy): domain Eukaryota; kingdom Metazoa; phylum Chordata; class Actinopteri; order Cypriniformes; genus Paedocypris; species Paedocypris micromegethes. Next base: position 7,160,793 of record CM051501.1, on the reverse strand, counting down.
GCAGGATGAATTAAATGTAAAATCTAAATTTTTCCAAGAAAATTACGGTTTTATTTTCACAGATGAACGATACAAACGAAAAACAGTATAAAAAAATTTTTGCTTGTGAAATATCAGACCGGCTTGTGACGAGTGGGAGGAGCCTCACAGGACGATCCTGAACTCACGTGCTTGAGACGAGTGGGAGGAGCTTCACAGGGTTGTCCTGAACTCACACACACGAGCTTGAGGTGAGTGGGAGGAGCTTCACAGGGCTGTCCTGAACTCACACACACGGGCTTGAGACGAGTGGGAGGAGCTTCACAGGACTGTCCTGAACTCATCCAGGATGAAGCTAGGCACATGAGCCTCCACAACCTGAGGAGACACACACACATACTTAGAGAAAACCCGTCAGAAAACCCTCACAAGCCATGACCTCTGACCTCTGACCTTTCGAGGCAGTTTGGTGTAGCGCACGTAATCCTCCAGCAGCATCAGCGCTCCCACCACGTCTGACGGCATGTCGGGAACCTTCTGACTGCACACATTTATTACAAATATTAATACATATAAAATTATTAAAGTTTTTTTATATACAAATTGTAATGCATTCATTATAAAAACATGCAATCATTAAATAATTATAAGAGTGAAAACATGTTTTTATTAAGAACAAACTTTTCATTAAATATTGCACTTTAAGATTTTTTAACCAAGAAGTGCCCTACAAATAAACAATAAAGAACCATTTAAAAATGAATTATTAATCATAAAAATATTACAAAATAATCATACAAATACATTGTACAATAATTATATAAAAACTTACTATTATTAAATTATAATCAAGGCTGAAAACATGTTATTATTATAAATAAAGGTTTCATTAAATTGTGCACTTTGAGATTTTGTAAACACGATGATTAAAAAATAAAATAAAAATTATATAATTCTTCTGAAGAATAATTCTAAAACAAAAATATGATGAATAAAAATATTACAAAAAAATCTTCTAAATAAAATTACTAAATAGTTTTTCTATAAATAAATGTGCTAAGTATTACAAACAAACACACACACACACACACACACACACACACACACACACAAAACTAAATAATATTTGTAAAAGCATTCCATTACAAAACCAGATAATATACAAAAAACTAAAAAAGTATATAAAATATTTCATATAAATAAATAAAAGAAACGTTTCTAAATAAACAAATGCTTGGCGTTTTAAACCAGTGTGAGATTTTATATATTACTTTTTTTGTTATATATTACTTTATTGTTTTACCCTTGTTTTATTCTTGTTTTTATATCTTAAATACGTTTTATGGTTTTATTGGTCGTGTACAGCACTTTGGCCAATTGAACTGAAATGTGTGTATTATTATTCATATTAAAACGTAAAACAGGACTGGATTACATTTTCTTGTCTGGTTTACACAAAAGCGACCAATACCTGGTGCACTGCTCCATCATAGAGCGCACAAACTGTCCAATCAGAGCCAGGAACTGTTCGGTGTATCTGGAGTGGAACTGTTTGAGCAGCGTCAGGAGGCCCAGAACCAGCGGAACCCAGTCCAGTGGATCAGCAGACTTCCTGCAGGTCATCCCTGAGGACACACGGACGCTGCTGACCCGCTCTGAGACACGCCCTCGCCGCTGCCGCCTTACCTTGGCTCTTACTGCACTGCAGCCGCGGCAGCTGAGCCGTCACAAACAGGAAGTTGACGATGGGGAAATAAGGCAAGCGCTTTGTAGTGATGTAGATCTGCAGAGAGTCAGATGATCAGCACAAACAATCCGCCAGAGCTACTTCCTGTGCGTGACGGACTTTGTTGAGCGGGTTGTGTATCCCGGCGGCCTCCAGGTAGGCGGTGATCTCGTACAGGAGCGTGTTGTCCTCTCTGGGATACGGCAGGGTCGGATCCTGGTAATGCGCTTCGATGTCCGCCAGAAGTGACCTGAGGAAGAGTGTGGAGGTCAAGGCCGGTTCTGCTGGACTCGACTTCTACATACACACTTGTTGAGGTTGTCCAGTGCAGCGGTCAGATGCTTGGAGTCAAACCGGCAGGAGTAGTTCAGCTCGTTGGCTATTTGCTGCCTTAAGATCTGCATCTGGCCGACCTGCGGAAGAGCGAGAACGTGAGAAGCTTCTCAGCAGACGGACAGCAGGGGTCAGCACCTTCATGATCGATTCCAGATAGGCAGGCCAGATCTTCTGGGTCTTGGCCACAGCGCTGCTGTAGACTTTGCTTGCGTTTGCTGAGGAGAAACATGCAGAAAAAAAGGATTTGCTTATTAGACAGACTTTCTAATAAGTTATAACGCAAATTTTAAATCAACCAATCACATGGCAGCAACTCAATGCGTTTAGGCCTGTAGACATAGTCAAGAAGATCTGCTGCTGTTCAAGTCGAGCATCAGAATCAGAATATTAAAGTGAGTTTGAACATGACGGGCTGATGCGAGTATTCCAGAATCTGCTGATCGACATGGATTTCCATACAGCCATGTCTAGTTTACGCAATGGTCGCAAAAAGAGAAAATAACTAGAGAGTGGCAGTTCTGTCTGAACAATCGTCTTAATTGTCTTGATGTCAGAGGTCTGAGGTGAAAGGCCAAACTGGCTCCAGCTGATAGAAAGACAACAGTTCCTCAAAAAAACCACTCGCTATAACCTTGAGGCGAATGGGCTTTGGCAGCAGAAGTCCACACTGGGTGCCTCCCCTGTCAGCTAACAACAGGAAACAGAGGCTACAATTCACACAGGCTCAGCACATTGGAGAAAAGAAGATTGGAAAAACATTGCCTGAAATTAATCTCGATTTCTGCTGCGACATTACGATGGTTGGAGTCAAAATGCTAATAATGACGATGGAGCACCTACCCACAATCCCTTTGACAGGATTGACTGATGTCAGCAGAGCTTTGAAAACATCCACTATGGTTTTGTCCTTCAAAATGTTCTTCTGCAGAACTGTGAGGAAGTTCTGCAGACAGAGAACTAGTGTTAAAACACTATCCCAGCGCGATAAAGTGAAGAAGAGTGTTGTCACCGAACATACCTGCAGCTCCTTCACAATCATGAAACACAGCAGACGGTCCAGGCCGTTCAGGCCAAAGGTTCCGAGTGTGTCCTGAATCTCAGAGAACAGGCGGTTGTTGGTCACTTCCTGATGAGTTCGGACATCATACCAAGTGTTCAGCTGATCAAAGTAACAGGTGTTTCTGAGAGAAATTTAACAAATTAGTTACAAACCGTGTTCACCATGCAGTGTGCACTAAATAATGTTCAGTCTTTTGTGAGCAATTGAGAATGTTTGCTAAGTAGTGCTCACTTAGTTGTGTAATCATTGTTAATCATTGTTAGTAGTTTCAACCAAGTACTGTATTGTGAAATAAAACAGTGACTACTAACTACTAAAAAGTACTAGAGTACTCCCTAATTCAGGAATACTCTCCCACACGTAGTCTACGATCTGAGAACGAACGTCGGCTAGTCGTCCCTCTGCAACGCGGCTTGAAATCTCTCACAAAAACCTTCTCTCGTTCGGCGGCTGTCTGGTGGAACAATTTACCTACTCCTCTAAGAAAGTCTGCAACCTTCTCAACATTTAAAAAAAAGCACTAAAAACTGAGCTCTTAACACTGATTAAAAAAAAAAAAAAAGATTATTTGTCTTGTGTTCACTGTTGTTGTTGACTGTCATGCTGTTCTGTCTAGTAAGTTTACTTATATAGCCTGTGTTGACATCTACTGTAGCCTGTTGTAGACAAATTGCTTCACTTGCTCCTCTTTTTGTAAGTCGCTTTGGATAAAAGCGTCTGCCAAATGACTGTAAAGTAAAGTAAAGTAAAGTAAAGTAAAGTAAAGTAAAAAAGTGTTCACTAAACAGTGCTTTGTCAGTAGTGTTCACTAACCACAATTTCATCAGTAGTGTCAACTAAGAACTCAACAGTTACTACTCATTAAAGCTTACTATGCAGTGTTCATATTTCTTAGTAATGTGCTTTTTTTGAAGTGTTCACTAACAACTGGTTCTTACATATTGGTTAAGTACTGTGCACTAAGCAGTGTAACAAAATCAGTCTTCCCAGTAGTGTTTAGTCACTCTTAAGTGTTTACTAAGGCACTAAACAGTTGATGTTTACTATGTAGCGTTCAATAAATAGGGTAAAATAAGTGCCACCCAATAGTGTTCACCAAGTACACCATGCACTAGTGTCTACTCAGTAGTGTTCACCAAGTGTCCATATGGTGTTAACCAATTAGTGCCATTAAAAGGTGTTCACTAAATAGTGTTGTTCACTAATTATCAAATAGTGTGTAAATAAACTGACAAAAATAAATTTGCCTCAGTAGTGTTCACTCAGTTTAGTGGAGCCTGACGTCTCACATCAACGTATTTCAAGCACGACAATCTGTTTAGATTTGAAACCAACAGTTACATTTTGTTTTAACTAGCACATTCAGCTCTTACTTGGGATCTGTGATCCTCAGGATTTCCCGGCAGAGACGACCAATGAAGGTGGCGGATTCGTCCACGGGTGGATGTTTAGGAATGGGAATGTGACTGGACTGATAGACACTTTGCCAGTCTTGAATCTGAAGGCAAGAACCTACAAATCAGCATGAGAAATCAGCAGTAGAACGATATCTGACCTTGGTCCTGAGGAAGCTGTTGCACTCCTGCTCGACGTTGTAGTTGATGATCCGAGACACCTCCTCCTGCCAGATCTTCAGTCCATAGATGCTGACGTAATCCTGGATGTACTCGAACGAGCGGTAGAATCCATCCATGGTGGCGGCCATTTCCTTCAGTTTGGGCATCAGCTCACTGGGCTGAAACAAGACAGAGCGGCTTTCACACCTGCCCTGGAGGACAGTAACGCAGAGGTCGCTTTTACTTTGGCCCTGGGATTGAAGATGAGGCCTTTGTGTAGAGCGAAGGCCACACGCTTCACCAGCTCCTTCCTGATTCCGTCTTCCAGCAGCTGCTTCGGATCCACCTGAGATGGTGCGAGTGAGTTTGTGATCTGAGTCACGGGAACAGCACAGTGAAATACAGCTGTGATTACCTTGATTATGCCGACGAGGGTGGTCTTCATCATCAGAATCCCCTCAGTGAAGACGGAGATGGCATGAGTCAGTTTGGCCACCTCGTAGCGCGCGTTTAACTGGGCGTAATCCTTCAGCTTGTCCTTGTCGAGACGCGTGGGCACCTCCATGATGTCGTGAATCTGCAGGGTGATGATCTTGGCCAGCGATGTGAACATGCTTTCTGGAATGATCTGCAGAACCTGTCGGAAAAAACCGTTTTAAACTATTCAACTAACTGGAATTAAAGGTAAAATATCCTGAATGTATAACACAAAAATGTACGGTAACATTATTGTATCGACAAATTATTGTTACATAGAACAAACCTCCTGCTTACTTAAGCTAAAGATAAACAGCACATATTGGCATGATTCCAAACCTTTCGGACGTACGCAACCAGCTCGCCAGAGTAGAACTGAGACACGCTGAGCAGATCCGGACTGTTCACCTGGTTGATCCGGAGCAGCGGTAGATCCAGCGCAGAGGCTAACTGTCAATCACAGACGCAACAAAAATGGCAGTGCTATCAATCACAGAGACGGACACACCTGTGCTGTCAATCACAGAGACGGAAACGCCTGTGCTGTCAATCACAGAAACGGACACGCCTGTGCTGTCAATCACAGAGACCGACACAGCTGTGCTCTCAATCAAAGACATCCGTACGCCTATGTCGTTAATCAAACACAAGCCTGTGTTGTCAATAACACACACACACACACACACACACACACCTGTACAGTCAGTCAATGTCATAGAAAAAAAAAAACACCTTACTAACTAAGATTGACAACCCCAAGACATTTAACACCGATCCTCCATTTCCTTCTACTGACCTTGAGGAAAGTGGCTCTGAGTTTGGTCACCATTGACGGGTTTGCTCGGATGCTCTCCTGCATGATGGAGGTGAAGCTGTGGGGAAACAAACTCATCGGTCTGTTCTGTCTTGAAGAAGAAAAGACACAAGGAGCAAGAGTCACCTGTCGATGATCTGCCAGGCGTAGGACAAATCCCCCACGATCTGCATGGTGATCAGCACCTCCTCTTTAATGTTGATGGTGCGGATCATCTGGTGGAGGAACTTGCGCGTGTCAGCCAGGAACTGACACACCTGCAGGTTCGACTCCAGCTGGTGAAACTCTTGAACCTTGAGGTGATCGATATAGGAACGCGTCACCATCGGAGAGATGAAGTGTGTGCAGTGATGAGAGTGTTTTACCTCCACGAGGGCCTGGATAAGCTGCACGGTCTTCCTGCCAGCAGCAGTGGAGTCCTCGTAGTTTAGAGACTGGATCTGCTTGGAGATCTCCCGAAACCAGGCTTGAAGGTTCTCTGAGAAACATGCGTGAAATCAGACCGTGTCTGCTGGAGGCCGAAAAATACTGGGATTTACCGTTCTTCTCCACCCTGGTGAGAGGTTTGACACCAGAAAACACCTCGGCCAGCTCCATCATCCGCTCGGAGCCCTCGCTCTTGTAGTTCTCCCACTTCAGCTGCTTCTCCACCAGCATCTGCCTGAACATCTGCGGACAACAACAGGATCGCCAGCTGTTTAATGATAATGCCTGGTGAACGCTGATGGTGAAGATCTCTACAGTCTTTGGAAGATCATTTAAAGTGCACTATTTTTTCAAGCCAGAGTACAATAATCTGATTTATTGCATTAAAGTTGTTTTTTTTCCTTCATTGCTATTGTACTGTATTATATTGCATTCATGTTGTATTCCTCGTTTTTGTCTGTTTTCTCATTGTTGTATTTTTGTACTTTCTTTTTCTCTTATGCAGATTCTATCCATCCATCCATCCATCCATCCAAAATCTTAAAACAAAACAATTCAATCAAGGTCAAACAGAACTGATTTAACCTGCCAGCCGTCCAAGTCTACAGGTTTTTATTATTCTTAAGGCTTCAAACCACCAAAATGTTTGCATTTTCATTTTGTTATGCGTTTTTATGAAGATAAAAAAGGTATTGAGTTATGGACAGTGATGAAAGCACTGACCTCCTTGAGTATGAACTCATACTGCGCCGTGTCCAGCAGCAGCTGAAACAGAACCTTCGGGTTGTATTTAGAGTCACTGATGACTTGCTCCCTCATCTGCCGCAACTTCTTGTTGTTCGGATCATAAGCTGGAAACAACAAGCGCACACAATTATAATCTGACTTTAATCACCAGGACAAACGGAGATCATCCATTTCAATGGCTTCATTGTAAGGAATTATTTTTTCTTTTCCTTGTTTACAATTTTGTCTTCTTCTATTGTTAACATTTTGTACATTTAGAAATTTTGGTATTCTCTTTCCCTTTTACATGTATGATTATTTTTGTCACTACAATCCCAATAAAGACAATAAAAGACAATACAGCACATTCTGCTTTTAATGGCAAATACATCAAACACTCATTTAATTTGAATGAATTAGAGGTCAGTCAATCTGTCAGGAATCTGTTACTCACCAGACTCTGCGGTGTGCAGCATCAGCCAGCGAATGGCCACGTTACATTCTCGGAGACAGTTGAGCAGTTTGGGAATGTTGTCCAGAACAATCTCTTCCCTCAGGAAGCCTTCCTTCAGCAGCTGCTGGACCTGCGGCCGGAGACTGTCCACACTCGAGGAGTAACGTCCGGCCTGAGGGTTACAAGTGTGAGTGTAAAGGTTAGTGAAAATGTGACTGTAGTTGTCTGTGAGATTGTGAGTGTTAATGTTAGTGTAACTTAGAATTTAGGCACGAGTGTAATTGTGAGTTTGGGGGAGATCAGGGGGCGTGAAGTCACGTTTTAGACGCTCCCAAACGGAAAAACGCGCAAGCCTACTCACACGAGCAGCACATTTTTGTGCAACAAAAGCGATCGATCTATTAAACAAGCGATTTTGCGAGATCGAGCCAGAGCGACAGAATACATTGCTTCAGTGAAAGCAGTTTTCTTGAAACCGTTGCACCACAATAATAAATGTTATAATAATAATAATAATAAATTATAACATATACATTTCGAACAAGAAAATGCACAAATAGGTTTTTGGTTTGTATTTTTACTAACTTTTCCAATATTATATCAGTGACAAAGTATCATGAAAACACACGCCATCTACCGGTAACTACCAGTATTACTTAATACATCGCAACATAAGCGTACTGAAGCACGATTGTAAAATGTGTGGGGGCCAAAGAGGCAGTAGGATCGCCTAGTGTGAGTACACCCTAAATCATCGTTCACAAATGACACATTATTAGTGAGTGTGTGGAACAGTTCGGCTCGTCTGACCTGCTCTCTGATGTTAGCTGAGTCCAGCGTGTAGTTAAGGGCGGTTTTCGCCGCTTTATACGGTTCCCAGGCCTCCACCAGATTCACAGTGATGCCCATGTAAATGCTGATGACCTGCAGGAGGACAGAAACACCTCAGTATTCCACAGCACGGCTCACAGTTGAAGAATGCACAGGTCTTCACCCAGTTGTCCGGGAAGTATTTGTCCACGATCTCTCTCATCTTGGCCTGCTGTGTGTGCAGGATGGCCGGGGTGAAGTACAAGCAGACACAGAGCATGGCGGCCTGTGTGGCCAGAGCTGTGCTGCGGTGCTCCGGCAGCGGGTAAGCTGAGACCTGGAACACACGTGCTGTCATGAGCGATGGAGAGGAGCTGATCAGGCTCAGTAGAACCACCACTCGCCTGGTTGTAGATGTCGTCCGAGCGCAGGCGTCCGATCACCATGCTGAGGAAGGTGGGGCTGATGGGAACTCTCTGGAAGTAACTATCCGGGTAGTTTGCTGGACGCTTGGATCCCGGAAGACTCGAGAATCCCGTGCTCCGCAGCAGCTTGCAGATGTCGTCCAGATTGGAATCGGCCGAAGAGCGAGCAGCACTGAGAACGTATCACCATATTACATCATATCACCTGAGCAGAACACTTATATGATAACACTTTATGATGGTTTTGGTTATGTGTGCAGTGTTGTTTATTTATGTAGGTTTATGTACTAATTTATTTATTTGTTATATAGCTGTGCTATATATTTCCTTGATTTTTGTACATTTTTTTGTATATTCTTGTATATTTATTTAAACAATTGGTTGTGCTCTTGCTTTCATATTCTAAGATTTTCTTTTTGATTGTTACTTCCCTTTTCTTGCACCAAACAGAGTAGCATTCCCCATTCAATTGTAACCATGTGACACAAAGACGATAAAGGCATTCTATTCTATTCTATTAAGTGTTTGTAATAAAAAAATTTTAGAATTTTTTTAAAAGCGTACATACCTGTATCTGTAATATGAGACCAGCATCCGTTCTCTCACCTCGCCCTCCATCTTCTGATCGATGACCAGCAGCATGACGCCATACAGGTAAAGTGCCTCACACTGACAGAAACAACAGCTCACAAAACAGTCGCACGCAGACATTAGACTGGAAAAACAACTCCTACCAAGAGCTGCTTTCCATCTTCGTTCAGCAAAACAGTTTCCAGTGTTTGTTGGATGTAGACGCCTTCATTCAGATCATCCAAATACCTGAAACCACAGTAGATAAGACGACCATAAAAATCGCATGGAGAGACAGGTGAATGATAAAAAATAAACAATAATAACCGTATTAGGTCCACAACATATTTATGGACGCTCTCAAAGGCCAAGTAGAACCGGGTCAATATCTCGATGTTATTTTCCCGGAACTCCTCGTCCAGATCCTGAAGCTCAGGCTTTGATTCCAGTTTGTTCTCGTAGAACTCCGGACCCTGGAGGAGAAATTACAACGGATCTAGCAACTAACCTGCAAGGGAGAATGAAGAAGAATGAGAAGAAGGGAAACCTTGAAGTAGCTGAAGTCACAGATGATGTCTCCATATTTCTGCTGCTCGCTCTTGTCTTTGAGTCTGAAGACTGCTGGGATGAAGTCTGAGAGCCGCAGCAGCTCCGCGATGATGGCGCTTCCCCTGGACACGATCCTCAACGCGGCCTGACCGCACAGGTTATTCTCGGCCAGGAAATCCACCATGACGACAACCTCAGCGTGGAGGAAACGGCTTGAAAGTTAATTCTTCCGCAGATATTCGCATTTTTGGTTGGACGGGTTTGACTTGTTAATGTGCATGTCTGTCGCTAAGAAATTCACATATATGTTTTTTACATTTATTTGTCGCTGTTGAATCTCATGTAAGCGATAAACGTAGATGTAATATTAGTTTTATTCTAGTCACTCACCCGCCGCCGCGGAGCTTCCTTGTTTACAATCACGTGGGTGTCACGAGCGCTAAAGGCCGCCAGTCAAGATTTCAGAATAAAAGCTTGGATTGCGTTTTTCCTCACGTCTAAACCAGTCAACACTTTACCACAAAAGCAATAAAAACATTTTCTTTTCTTTTCATTTAAGTTTATTGTTTCAAACAAGTAGAAAATATATATACTGTATTTAGTCAAAATCAAGCAAAGGTCTAATAAAACAGTTCAGTTAAATTAAAAGCATTGCACAAGGCCTATGGCTGGGAGATAAAGCTTTTGCCACCACAGTGGTTTCAGCTAAGATTAAGGCTCAAGACTCCAATTTTTCCGGATTTGTATTGTTTTTGTTGTTGATGATGGTTTCAGAGCCTAGTAACAGCCGAGCTACGCTGATTTAAACACACACTGCAGATTTAATGTGGGTAGTAACAACAGAACACACAAAAGGTAGCTTGATCCTGCTCTGGAACACGTCAAATCAACGCAAAATTCCACTGGAAGCTTCTCAAACTCTACAAAGCATGAAGGTGATTTGTCTTTTTCAGCACACATGTTAATTTCACGTGTGAAACAGTCTTTCCTTTGACCTCAACATTTACTCAATAACGTGAATTCGTGACATTAAAGCATAACACTCCACAGACATCTTATGAAAATGTCATAAAACATCACACAGACACCCACCCGAGAACAGGGTAAATTCATCACCACCATAAATACAAACGTACAAAAGGCTTGAACTACTAATGAGCATAAAGTCTATGTACAAACAGTCCTCCGTCTTTAGTCTAAAAATCTCACACATGCAGATACAGCATAATAAAAGTACTAATTGGAGGAATCCAACCACACAGGAGATTAGAAATCATGCACAAATGTTGAAAAAAAAAAAAAAAAAAAAANNNNACTGGACAGAAGAAAACTAAAATCTACCAAATGTCAGGAGATTTAATAATTAGGGCGATAAAAACAAGGTTCAATATAATAACCATTTAAAACGTTCCAATGAAATTTTCATTTTAATGCGTCTAAAAACTACAATTTTCCAATTGTTTTTCAACAATATAAAATTTGTAAAAGCCAGAAACAGTTTTCTTTCAAGAGGACGATGGAGGCATGAAGGACGTGTGCTTTTATTATCTTCTGCCGCTGCTGATTTACTCAGTCTCAATCTCCACCGTGTCGGAAGTTAAAATTGTTCAAGCCAGAAGGGCGAAGGTGCCTTGCTTAGAAATGCAAATGTGTATGAACTTGCTTTACCCAACAATCATTTGGCACCGAGAAGAAAAAAGCCTCCAGAATCTCAATCTCTGCGGTTAAAGTGCGAAAAAACTCCCAGGAGGAATAAGGTGGAGTTTTAAGCGCTAGAAATCGGTGTGGAACAAACTCTTATGAATTCCAACACTAGGACTCTCAGACGTGCGTTTTCCGAACACTTTGCGGTGGCTCCCAGGAATCACTGTCATCCGTGTCATCCTGGTCGTCTTCTTCTGCACCAGAAGGTTCCTTAAGCGACTTCTCACCCTGTGATTCGTCCTCGTCCTCATTCGTCGTTTTGTCCTCGAACGGATCAGAGCCCGTTTCCTCCTTCTGACGGGTCTCCGCAAACCAGTCCCTCACCTGCTCGTAGCTCATGTTGGACTTGGCCACAAGCTCGTCCAGGTCCTGCTCATTGAGGAACTTGTGCTTCAGGTAGTATTCCTTCAGAACGTCTCTGGCGGACTTGAATTTAATAGGCGGTGTCTTCTCCGCATCCGTGGTCTTCTTCGACCTCCTGTTGCGGGATCTTCCCCAACCACGGTTTCGGATTCGTCGCTTTCGGCTTTTGTTCCCGTTCATTCCTTCCACGTTTCCACTTTGGTAGTAGAAGAACCACTTCAGGTTGCCGTTCTTCCAGGAATACCTGGTGTCTCCGAACCAGTTGACGATGTAGGGTCGGGGCAGCCCGCTCTCCTCCACCAGGCGGTCGTAGTCTTCAGCAGAGGGCCACTGTGTGCGGACGAATGCCGTTTTGAGCACGTGAAGCTGCTCTGGAGTTTTCTTAAAGATCTTCTCCCTGCTCGGCCTCCTTCCTCCGGGTGGAGTCTGGCTACGTCTTCTGGGAGATTCTTCATCGCCTTTCAGCTCGGAGGAATCGCCAGCTGGTGTTTTCCTCTTCTCCGTGAACCAGGCGTCGATCTCTCGCCTGGTGAGTTTGGTCTCGGCCCTCAGACGACTCAGCTCTTCGTCAGTGGGCGTGTCACAGCTCTGGAAGCTCTCCTCCAAAACCACCAACTGTTCCGGAGTCTTCTCTTTGAATTTCTGCAGGGTGAAGTCCGGAAAGGGGTTCCAGGTCTTGGCACGCGTCTCCCTCTCTTTGATGGGCGACGGGGTGGGAGACTGAGGCGTCTCGTCACTGGAGTCGATGACGATGGTGGCGGCGCTGCTGCTGCCCCCCCTGCTGGATTCGTTGGGGATGAACGCGTGGCTGTTCTTGGAATTGCGCTGGTTGTAGCGGGTGTCGCTGAACCACTTTTTGATCTCGCCCTTGGTGAGATTGGTCAGCTTCATCAGCCTGGCTATTTCCGCATCGCTGGCAAAATGATTTGTCAGATAGCTCGCTTTCAATTCCGCCAGCTGCTCTTTGGACTTCTTGGGCCGCAAACCTATGTAGTCGGCTCCTAGCGCGCAGTTCTCCTGTGGGGTCAGAGAGGGCGGCTGGATGGTGGTGGCTCTCTTGGTCTCTGTGAGGGCTGCACTGGTCTGGTGGGCAATCTTGGGCGTCTGGCTTTGACTGGGCATTCCGGCCACAGTCAGTGTTATCGGGGTGCTGACCGGGAGACTGTTGGCCGTGCCAACCTGTGTCAGGACCAAGCCCGGCTGCCCAACAATTTGGCAAGTTTGAAGAATGGACTGCAGGCCATTGGTGGCAGACAAGTGATGGGCCGGGATGACTGTGATGGTCTGGGGAACCGTGTGAACGGTGCCGTTGAATTGCTTCCTCCTGGCTTCCTCCACCTCTTCTGGTGTCCAACTGACCCCGTGCTTCAATCGCTGGGCGGAAAACCAGATCTTTATCTGCTCCTCGCTGAATTTGGTCTGGGATGCCAGGCCCATGATCTCAGACACGGATGGGTAAGGAAACTTCTTGTAAGTGCTGACCAGGACAGTGTTGGAGTCCATGGCGGCGTTGTAAGTGGGAATGCTGCTGACTGGGATCAGAAGCTGAGCTTGTGCGTTCTGCTGAGCCTGCAAAACCGAGAGAACCTGGGCCAGTCCAGCCGGAAGGACCGTAGCAGGGTTCATCACCAGCTTCTTCTGGTCCATTCCCAGCGGATTGGTTAGATTGACTAAGACACCGGGCTTCACGGATTCTGAGAGTGATGGACTCATCAGCTCTGCTGGGACTGAAGCAGAAGCTTCTAGTGCTTCCAGTTCCATCTCACTCTCCGTCACCGGGTCGCTTTCACTTGCGGCTTTGAGCGACACGGCGATTCTCTTTGGTTCCGACTTGCTTTTCATTTTCATGATGGGAGTCTTGCTCAGGGAGATGCCGGTGACGGAGGGGTCGTCGCTGTCCTCCATCTCTGTCAGCTCCACATCAGGCTGGTCCAGAGGCGTCTGGCCTGAGCGTCTCCCGGAGGAGCGACAGTCTTCACTAGAGAAATGACTGCCTTCGTACGCTGTAAACGCAATAAAAGAACAAATGAATGCACGCCGACTTAGACTCATACAGACAATCTTGACAAATAATTGGGTAGATGGCGAGGCAATAAATAAATAAAAAAACAACTATATGAAAAAGAGTAATACATGTCAGCCTACCATCTATTTTCACTATGAATTTGTTGTGATTGACATACAGGGCAGCCAATCCAATCTTTTGACACGACAGCATCATAAACTCATGAATCTAGAATCTTCCGAGCTGTTAAATGACTGGGGAGCTGGAACAATAAAGAAACCCATGACGTCGACATTTAGACAGAATTCATTCATTTGTCATATTTTGGAGCTGTTCAAAACGTTACGGTAAAGAAAATAGAACACTAAAGACATGGATAAAATTGTGTGGAAAAATATAGGAAAAACATTCATACTGTATAAATAAAAGCTGTATATGTACAAACTAACACTGGATTTTAAGAAAATAATTTTGTGAATCTAGAGTTTTGCGTTTCAAAATTCTGCTCTGCATTTAAACATCCAGTGAAGTAACACACCCACACACACACACACACACACACACACGCACAAAACCGAAGCAGTGGGCAGCCTTAAGCCGTGGTGTCAGGAGACATGTGGGGGTCAGTGTGTTGCTCAAGGACACTCAAGGAAACCCACCGGACCGGGATTCGTCACTTTAGTTATTTTGTAGGTTTAGTTAAATTGCTCACTACTTCAGATTATAAAGGCATCTTTATACCAAGATATACTATTATTATGTTTTTTCTGTTTATATGGTGCACAGCCTATTTTTAAAACATTTAAGGCAGAATAATCTTTAAAAAAAATACGCTGACACTTTTCGGAACAAAATCTCAGTTTGTTCATGCTTTGTTTGGCCGTGAGGGACGGTCTGTGACTGGGAAAGCACATTATCAATTGTAGAACACATTTTAACTTAGCAAGTGTGTTTGTGTGAACACGACGACTGTGTTTGGAGGAAATCCCTGGCCGAGGACACTGAAGCGCGTCTTTACTCGCTGACGCTCACCTGTCTCCGCTTCCATGGGAACCACTGCTCCCTCCATGGGCCCCGCCGCCAGACTCTCGGCCCCTTCGTTCCCTTCCAGAGCCTCCATGTCGGGATCCTGCTCCACCACGTCTGAGGGAAGCACCATGCAGGGGGTTGTGGACTTCCTTCTGCTGGACATTCTGCTTGTGAACACTTCAACAGAACGAGCTGAAATCTGCAGGGTCTGGTCTACATGCTAAACATCGGCTCCGTCCGAAAAAGCAGAGAGGAACATCCTGGAAAACACACATGAAATTTGTTTAGGTCAATTGCAGCACACACAACGGTCAGGATGAGGAACACACGTACAAAACAGACAAAAGGCCACAACAAATGCTGCGAAATACCTAGATTGATGAGAAATCAGTTTATCCAATCCAGATTGAGGTTAATGGCATCATACAGTAAAACCAGTGTGAATTGAAGAACACAATCGAATCGTTCACCTCTGGGTTCAGGCACGTGCAGGAAGAGTCCCGCGCGTTTGTTTATGTTTTTATTTCTGTCTGATCGCTTTGATCGATGACAGCCGATCGGTCACACGCGATCCGCAAACGAGCGCGTCTCGCTAATTCGACAACTTGTTGTTCGTGCCGCTGAAACTCACCGCGTCTCCATCAGACCCCGCCCGAGCTTTCACGGTCCGATCGCGGCTTTGAGTTCGAGTGCGAGCCGCTTCCGAAGCAGAAAAAGCGGGGACCAGGCGGAACGAAGACAGATGAAAGCCCGAGTCGAGCCGGGCAGATGCCGCTTCTCTCGCTGAAGTCTCTGTGGTCTCGCGGTGCTCGGAAATGTTTCTGTTTTGTCAGTGGGCACAGCAAATGTCTTCTCTTTTTTTAATGGCAGTTTTAATGATCAGGCGTCATCGCTGTCAATGTTATACGTGGTTACGTCATCGCCGGGCGACTCTTCGCAGTCACGTAAAACTGTGAAAAAAGCATCGGTTTGCTATTAATTGTATAGATTCCGTCACATAGGACTAGCTGTGAGCTTAATAGACGTACTTGCTATTTTACGGTGTGCTTTTGCCACGGAAAAACAGGGCATTTGCGGCAGAAACGTATAACCTTAAAACCACGAGCCCGACCAATCAGATCGCGGCTGTGGTCACGTGACTCAAACGCGTCGCCTTTTAGAAGCGAACGGAAATTTCCCTGCTTTCAAAACCGCTTTGATTTCGAAAGAAAGACTGGAAAGTGCGACACTCGTTTCTCTTTATTAGTATAAAACACATCAGTTGAAGTAGATTCCGTTAAATGACTCAACTTTCCTCCGAGTTAGGATTCAAACTGGGTTTAGGAAAAAAAGGCAACAACACGTTATGAACACGTTAAGCTTTAATGTGTGGACAAACATGGTTGAAGAAGTAGCGAAATATAATTTATAAAAGACAACTATGTAATAAACACAACTAAGAAAACTCTTCCATTTCCTTTTCCATCTCCTGAAAAATAAAGAAACACACATTTTTAGCATCACACGCTTTGAAATGACACAGTCGAGGTACACACAAGTGGAACTGAAATGGAGTTGATTCTTCATTTCTAGATCTTTACCTGGACGAGGGCAGTCTTGTCGTAATCCCTTTTGTGTCTGTAGATGCTCTGGCACAGCAGAGCGTATAGTTTCTCCAGATGATCAAGCTGAAGCCCGTCGCTCAAGGCCACGACTTTGTCTAAAAGCTCCTGAAAAAAAAAGCACAAGAGGAATTTGACTATAAAAAGGTCACAGGTTTGAATCCCAGACACTTAGAAAAACAAATATTTATGGAACCAGGATCAATATTTCAAAGTTTGACTTTTTAATACAGATTTTCCGACTTTGATTTGACAAAAGGTCCCACTAACTGGATGATAAATGGTTTTCATTAAGTCAGAAAACATTTTAATGTTCACATTAGGTAGTTTTGCCCACAGCAGGATGAATAATTCTAGAAGTTAGTTACAAAAAAATGATTGACTGAGCAATAGCTGAAAATGTTTAAGTTGAAAACTATCATGTGTCAAACTCCTGCCCGTACAGTTATTCCGGCCCCAGAGACCCTTTAATATGGCGTCATTATTAATGCTGTTAATGGTCCAGCTATATAAAGCAGTGACGACACACAAACTCCAGATCCCAGAATGTAGTGCTGTAGCTGACTTGCCTTGTTTCAATACTGTACTTGTATAATTGTAACATTTACTTAAAAGCACATTATCAATTTGTTTCTATGCAGCAGGTTTAAAATTTAAATTAATAATCCTGTTCCATCCATATTTATGAAAACAAATCATTTTGTATTTTTACAAACTATAGCTTTATAAATGTTCATCCAGCTTGACACTTGACAAAGCTTGACACCCCTGATCTAGATCTTAAATAAAATATTTATTTTGTAAATATGTTATTTATATAGTATAAATTGTTTATATACTATAGTTTTATTGTGTTTTGACACATCTGGTTGGCATGAACGTGAAAAGAAAAGAGTCAGATGTTTTGTCGGAAGTGATACATATAGGGATGAGGGGTTACTTTTAGCTTCTGGTGGTCCACCACAAGAGGCGGGGTCTTCTGCTCCAGGATCCTGGCGGCAGCATCAGCACTGATGAGACCCTGCTGCTGGACCTGGGCCTTAAACCCTCTGGTCTTCCGCCTTGTTCTGACCTCTGATGATCAACAGCAGAAGATACCCATCAGCCACATGCCCTCCACGTCCTCACCTGACCAGATCACTGACCTGTGCTATCTTCGGCCCCTGGATTGCTGCTTTTTGAAGGTTGAACATTACTGTGATTGTCCTCATTCTGGTTGGTCTCTTCACTTCTGGATCCATTGGCTGCAGAGGCCAGTTCGTCAGGTTCTTCCTGGTCAGGAACTTCATCCATCTTTCCAGCAACACTGGCACTGCTCTCCGTCTTGCCATCGTCTTCCATCGGTTCGGTCTGTCTCATCTGGTCTACATCACAATTCTCACCCAGCGGCACATCCTCCTCCTCCTCCTCATCGTCGTCGTCTTCCTCCTCTGACTCAGTGAGGGGATTGTCTTTGAGTGAGGACTTCTTTTTGCGAATGATTCCATTCCTCCATTGGTTCTTCCTTTTCCGTTTCTTTTGAGAGGCTGCGAATATACAAACTTTAATTTGTGATAAAGTGGTTTTCCACTTGTGATGGGAAGTGATATATTTATTGTACTGATGTGGAGTAACATCCATTATGTTGATAAAAAAAAATAAGAAAAATAAATGGAGATTGACATCTGAAGGAAAATGGTGTATAATTTAATCTAATATAATTAGCAGTCTCTAATATAATTAGCTTGCCTCGATCACATTTTTTGTCTTCCTGACTGGGTCTGTCATTTAATATTCCTAAACAGATACTTACTAATCACCATTTTAAATTACCATATGTTTATTAAATTATTTTTTTCAACACAACAAATATGATTTAAAATAGTGAAAAGGCATTAGATTAAATATTATGATCAAACACTGAATATGCAGCTGTGCAACATGTGTAATTTAGGAGGGTGTGGGTGTGTTTTGCCTCACATATACGTATTTTCACACACTTATATTTTTGGATATAAAAGTATAGGTTTCGCAATTGGCATTGGATTATTAAATGACCAATAAGAAGCCCGTAAACTGACAGGGACGTCCCTATTAATCACCTGAGTTGGGTGTTTGCCGAGGCGTGACTGCTGGTGAGGTCACAGGCGTGGCATCCGGAGCTTCTCCCGCCTTCTGCTCTGTAGAAGTGGAGGTCTTTGGTAGCACGTGGTAGTAGGTAGGAGCGGAGTGAGAGGCGGAGCCTGCGATTGAGACAAGCAAGGGTGTCAATCTCGGTCAATCACGTTCACGGACTAAACCGCATCGCTGAAACCTCGTGTGATGCGGGACTCCTTGATCTCATTGCAGATCTTCTCAAAGTCCTCGTCCAACTCATCTTTAATGATGGCGTGCACCGTGTCCTTCAGAGCGCAGGCGCGGTGCCTGATGAGCCGATCTGTGTCGTGAAAACACATCATTCATTCAGCAGACATTCTGAAGCAGTGGTGTAAAGTACTTTGTTACTTTACTTGGCTACTTTGTACTTGTACCAAGTAAAAAAAAAAAAAAAAAAAATACTCTCTACTTGACTACATTTTTGACTGAGTATCTGTACTCTTTACTCCACTACATTTGAACGGACTGTTACTTGTTACACTGTAATATTTTTCTACCGAGGTTGATTTCTTGGGCGGACGAGGCAATATAGCCATCAGCAGGATGCTGAAGATAAGTTATTCATGAACTAAATCATGTAAACGTGAATTAGCGGTTAGACTTTTTTGCACATTTGAGTATGACTGAAATTGACTTTGTTATTTTTTATCTGTTTTATTCTGCCATTTTGAAACATTAAGGTGTTAGATTTCATGTTTATATCAGGAAATAAAATCTTGAATAAAAAGTGTCCTGTTTTGCTCATTTTTGGTGTTGTTGAGTAAATTCAGAGTAAAATACTTAAGTTCTTTTAAAATAAAAATTACTCCAATACAAGTTACAAGTCACCAATTTCCAAAGTAAGATACTTTTACTCAAGTATTGTTTTTCAGGTACTTTTTACACCTCTTTTCGGAAGAAACAAGCCTCACCCGAAGGGTCTCGGTCAGGGTTGTACTCCAGTGCGTTCTTCCATATCAGGTCCACGTCGTACAGGTAAGATGACACGCTATCATATTTGTGCATGTCGATTTTTGAGGCGACAGTGGACAGATCCATCGGCTCTTTGATGACAGTCGTGTAATCAGGAACCTGTTCGACAGACAACACGTGTTTACATCGCACGAACGACGGCTGAAAAGACATTCGCTCACCTCCTCTGTGTCCACAGGCTTGGTGAAGGCCTTAAAGCGTCTGTCCTGGGCCAGTCGGTTGGTGACGTCCCGTAGGAAGAGGCGCAGTTCTCGGAGCGTGTCTTCTTCCTGCTCCTCCAGCTTCTGCTGCTCCTGCTCAGACAGCTGATGTGGAGGAGGCCGAGGAGCCACTGGCAAAACCTCCAACGCCTGCCGAACTAAAGCCAAACAACCTTCTCACCCGGAGTTTTTAAAACCAATGGCTGATGTTGAGTGTGTGTGATTCTGGACACCAGAATAAATGTGTGGTCAACATAGGGCTGGGCAAATCATCAAAAAGAAATCGAAATAGACTTTCAGAACTTATAATCAATCACATGTTTTGATTGGCAATTATTTCCGATATTCAGCGGACGAAATTAAAAAAAAAAAAAAACACAAAACAAAACAAAAAAAAAACACTGGCTTTAGGAAGGATGACATGAACAAAAAGAACTCCTCATCAGAGCGGGTTTTCAGTTCGAGTGGAAACATTGTTACCTTTCATTTTTTTTTTTACGAGAAAACTGCTCATTTTTTACTTTTAATATTGAAAATATTGGAAAAAAAAAAAGTATTTTGCTTCCAATTGTGCAACTTATACATTTATACATTTTTTAGAACAACTGATGGTAAAAAATAATATAAAAATAAAGCGTAGTCGTATCAAAAAGCTCAATAAGTCAAGATTTTAGACCAAATTGCCCAGCCCAGGTCAAAACACTTCTGAAGCGCTCACCTGCTTCTTTCTTAGACACCGGTGCTGTCGCTGCTTGATTTAAAATAAGATCCTGGAAGAAGTTCCGTCGCTCTTCCGGAGAAGGAAGTGGAAGACTGAACACCTCGCCATACTCCACATGGAACAGATCCTGCACCTTTAAGACAGCAAACACATTTCCTACACGTGCAAAGACCCAGCTACAGGTGGAGATCAGGCCTGGCATGGCGTGATACCTCAGGATAGAGCGTCTGATGAGGAGAGCTGCATGTGGCGAGGAGCAGGCAGGGGCAAAAGGAAGGGATGCCCTGAAGAAGACTGATGAACGTGGCTTTTACGGTGCAGCTTACGGTGTCCCACCAGCGCTGGATGTGTGGAATATACACGATGCTGGGAGCCGTTTTCCTGGCCTCACAAAAAACCTGAGGAACAGAACAGGTGGCGTGTCAGTCAAGGCTCATATCTGACCTCAATCAGGTCCGGTTTAATATAAAAGTGGCGTTCAGACTGGATCGCCATCTAACACATGGGTGACTGATAACTGGTAATAGACAGGTTTGTTGAATTTGCTGAATTTTACTGAATTTCCTCTTCGTGTAGCACTGTCTTTGTATGTCTCTGCCATTGACATTCCTTCAGTTGGAGGTGTAAATAATATTTGAGTAAAAGCCATGAAGTATCCAATTTTAAAAGAACTTAAGTTTTTTACTCGTACTGAGTTTAGGCTCAATAAACATCAAGGAATGTGAAAAACTATGAGATTTTATTTCCAAATATATAAGTTAAATTTAACACCTCAATGTTTCAAAATGGCAGAACAAAATAGATAAAAAAAACAATAAAAAGTCAGTTTCAGTCAGACTCAAATGCTAAAAAAAGCGCAACTGCCAATTCCCTGTGATTTAGCTCATAAATAGCATCCTGTACCTTCAGCACCCTGCAGATGGCGATATCGACTCATCCACCCAAGAAACTAACCACAGTAGAAAAAGATGCTGACTTGTCGCGCACACTCACAATGTAACTTGTAATGGTAAGTGTCCATTCAAATGTAGTGGAGTAGACTACAAAGCATAATGTAAAATTTGATACTCAGTACAAGTACAAAGTAGCCAAAAGACATAAGTAAAGTAACACAGTCCATTTACTCAAGTACTTCACACCACAGCCAAATAGGACGTTAAAAAACGAACAGGCCTATATTCATTCACCTGGGCACACGCTTCTTCTGGTGTGGCAGAGCTGACGCCGTACAAGACGGCCACATCCAGCGTGTACACGGTGAACTTCTCAAGAGCGTGAAGAATGGCAGGAGCCAAGTGTGAGGTCTGTCCAGAACCCGCGGTGCCACACAGCAGCAGTCTGGGTCTGAATGACGTGGGCTGCTGTGATGCGCTTTAAGAAGAAACACAACTGTAAATCACCCTCCATCAAATCACCACCGGGTCCAGAACATGAACCTGAAGCTGTTGAGATGAAGACCACTGCCTGCAGCTCCGGTGCTCTTCTGGCAAATGGAAGACTCGTCTTCACTCTCCAGCAGATCATCCAAGATGGCACACACTCCGTCTAAAACACCCGACGTGATCATTAGATCTCACAATTCATGATGCAAGTTACCAGTAAACTAGGAAACATCTTTACCGTTCTCTCGTGTTTTCTTAAGGCCGGTTTCCAGATGTGGGAAGAGTCTCTGCAGCATCTCCATGGCGTTATTGAGCGCTGACCGGAGCAGGGGTTGGATCACGGGCGTGAGAGCTTTCGCTGGCGAGGCTACGGCCCGCTGTGAGGCTGGCACTATCTTCCTCATGGCCGATAGAAAGTCTCGTCCGCTCACGGTGATGGACTCGACGTCCAGCAGCAGCTTTTGAGAGGAGGTGTAGATCTGAGGGTAACGTCTGCGCAAGGCACACAAAGCCGCTTCCGCACACACGGCTTTAATGTCGGCCCCACAGAAACCTGGAGGCATGGAGATAACATCACTAAAGTGTGAGATGCGTTTTCCGAAAAAAAAATGTCTTTTGCTGAAGAAGGACGCCTCATACCGACACATTTGTCAGCAAGCTCTTCAACAAACGACTCAGACAACGGTGGCTCCCACTGTCTGGTGTGGATCTTCAAAATATCCTTGCGAGCCTACAAAGCACAGAGTTAAGCTTGTTTTAAAACGGACACAGCAATCTTTGAGTAATGTACTTGAGTAAACGGACTTTGATACTTGAGTATCTTTTACTTTTACTTGTACTCACATAAAAATATAAGCAATTTTTACTCTAACTACAGTTGCGATTATTTGTATTCTTTACTCGATTCATTGGGATTGTGTGCGACAAGTCACATTTTTTCTACTGTGCTTAATTATTGGGTGAACGAGGCGATATCGCCATCTGCTGGATGCTGAAGGTACCAGATGCTTTTTTGAGCCAAAATCATGTGAACATTTAGCAGTGCTGGCCTCATTTTCAGGCCAAAAAAGCTAGAACAAGTTCCAAGTTTGAGAACCAGCTTTTTTTTAAGCTGAATAAAAATATTGCCTGAGACTGAGAATCACAGCAAAGTCCATTTTCACACCATTTTGAAACACAGAACTTTTTGTTGCTTTTTTTTAATCTATTTTGTTCTGCCATTTTGAAACATTAAGGTGCTATCTTTTAGTTCTACATTAAGAAGATAACCTCATTCCGGTAAATAAAGAATTTAATCTTTTTCACATTTCTTTGTGCTTTTGAGCATAAATTCAGTACGAGTAAAATAGTTTCCTTTAAAATTGGATACTTTACAATTGTAACTTTTTGTAAATTGATGACTTGTAACTTATAATGGAGTAATTTTTACAGTAAGGTATTCATACTTTTACACCTGATCATTTTAAATGTCGTGAAAAAGGCACACCTCTCTATCTGGTAAACAGAAAAGAAACTCCCGGTCAAATCGTCCAGGACGTCTGAGTGCAGGATCTATGGAGTCCAGACGATTAGTTGCTCCGATAACAACCACCTCGCCACGACTGTCCAAGCCGTCCATCAGAGCCAGTAGAGTCGACACAATGGAGCTTCACAAAACATCCACACAGACCATCAGTGAATGGAATTACAGTTCAGACAAATGTTACTAGTCAGTAAACACAGCAAACCTGTGGATCTGATCTTGTCGGCTTGAGCGAACGGGTGCGATGCCGTCAATTTCATCAAAGAAAATAATGGAAGGACGCATCTGATATGCCTGCAAAATGACAATAAAGCAGCTAATTATTCTGGGTATTTGTGCATTTATCACAGATTAAATAATCTAGATTGTAGAACTATTGGTACATACTAGTCCCGATTATTCGTCAGCAAGCGGGAAACCCCAAAGCTAAAAAATAAAAGTAGACCTGGACAAACCTGGTCAAAGAGGAGGCGGAGCTGTCTCTCAGACTCGCCCACCCACTTGCTGAGGCAGTCCGCCCCCTTCCTCATGAAGAACGACACCTTCTTTTCCCCTTGACCGCACTCGTTTGCCAGTGCGCGCGCAACCAGAGTCTTTCCTGTCCCAGGAGGTCCGTAGAACAGACAGCCTCTGGAAACCAAAAAGTCACATCACATGACATCCTCTACACACAATGTGGAAAACTAGCTGTGTGTTTGAAGGGAGGCGGTAAGACATCTTACCTCGGAGGCTGAATCTTAAACTTCTCGAAGACTTCAGGGTAAAGTAACGGAAACACAACCATCTCCTTCAGGGCAGAGATGTGTTTGGCCAAACCTCCAACCCGGTCGAAACGGACCTGCACACGGGCCCAGCATCATCACAAAGAGGTCGGCATTATATTTTACTATGGTACGCATTCAAACACAAACCGTTTGGTCAATCTGCATGGGATCAACATCAGCAAGACTAGCTCCAATTTTAATTCGGTCCTTGTGGATTCCCAACAAATCTTCTTTGCGTAAATTCATAGGAAGACATCTAGAGGAGACAAAGGAGAATAAATCAATCTTAATAAACAAACAATCAAATATTTTATATTATAGAATAGTTAAATTATTAAAGACAAATAACTACATACTAACGGTCAACCACAGAAAGTTTTCAATAGAAATCATTTGTTTTTATTGTTTTTTTTTTCTTTTTTTTTTTCGTTTCAGAGCAGGCCTTGAAAAGACAGATTGACATTATTTGACCTAATATTTTAAAAAGGAAGGGATGATTGAATAATATTGAAATGATTGGCAGGTCAAAATGTGATTTTTCTAAGCAAACGGTTTACTTTAGTTCATTTTATTTACAAAGCGCATTTCTCTGTCGCAAAAGAAGATTGTTGCATCGTGTCTGTTGTTAGTCGGTATTGTGACCAGTGAGCAGCGACGGGTTTTTTTTACCTGTTTATGGAGCGGTTACGACTTTTGCTTCTCCGCCTCTCAAATTTCTCTTCATCAGAGGAAGAAGAGGATGTGGAGTCACTGCTGTGGATGGCGTGTCTTCTCCTGAGACAAAAAATAACATGATATTTCCCATCAATTTGACTTTTAATAAGCTGACGTTATTATCCAGCCAAAAACACATTTAGGGTGGTGTGCCTATAACAGTCCCGGACTTTCCACACGTGCCATCACCACATTAAATTCTCTTACCTGTCATAGGAGTCCCTGACTGAACTACATTTCGGGCAAAAACAAACCAATGAATGACATTTCCAGTCAACTTTACACTACAGACATGTATTCACCGGTCCTTAGCCAGACATTCAGCACTGACCTGCTGTTTCTCCTATTGTACAAGCTCCGGGATCTGGGAGAACTGAAGGGGAATCTTCGTCTGATCGGAGTAGAGTGATGTTTAAAAAAAATGCTTTGCTTCTTCGGCTCTGAAATTTAAGACACCAAGAGTGAAAACTCGAGAATGAAAATCACAGAGACGTGGCATCAGACGAGACTAACCATCGAGAGGAGCCTGGTAGCGCACAACAGCTTTTCTTTGTCGAAACTCGTAGCGCTTTCTGTTGTCTTCCTCATCTTCATCTTCGTCCTCTTCTTCTTCCTCCTCCTCCTCCTCCTCCTCCTCCTCATCAACATCATCATCATTTTCCCCTTCTTCTACTTCTCCCTCTTCCTCCTGGTCACTGAAATCTGGATAAGTGACTTGTTAATCACATGTTTTAGGCAAGTATTACCTAAAAGAAAATGTCACTTGCTTATACCATCATGACTGATCCCGTGGTTGTCTGAGTTTTTCTCTTGTGGCCTTCCTGGCCCTGGAGAGTTTGTGATCCTCTTCCTCGTGGTTACAGGATAAATCCTCAAGTTCTGAAGAGAAGCAACGATCAGTAGCGTCGAGGGTAGTGTGAGAAGAAGACTCACCTCTTCCTTTCCATCTTTGCTCCTCAGTCTTCGACGCATCTTCTGCATGTCATCCATTTTCTGAAGAACAGCCTCCGCCGTGCTGAGAAAAACACACAGGAACGTCAAGATCATAAAAAATCCCTCAGACTAAACCCGTCACTATTTTGATTAATTATGATTCAAACTACTGAACTGATTCGCAACACGTACTTAGTGATGAGTCTGTCGTAGAGGACAGACTGGTTTCTAGCATTGAGACTGTATCTGGTGATCCTGGAGCTGCGTCTCACTGCGCCGCTCTCATCTCGCCTTGCGATCCGAGTGCGAAGGATTCGAGATGTGGGAGTTGATTCCGCCTCATCTGAATTAAGAGAACCATAATGTCAGTGAGCAGCCAACAAAAGCAAGCAAAAACAGGAAAAACCTTTATGAAAGGTGACACTCACCAGTATGTTCATCTGCTGACCGCTCTTCTGTTTGGAGTCTTGGAGACTTCCTGTGAATGCAAGATTATGAAGTTTCTGTGCGTGTTACAGAAACGCTCGCAGACATACTGACATGATTGTTTACCTCAAATTTAGCCCACTTTTCTCATCTGTTGGAGGGGATTTGGTGGGCTTCCCGTTCATGTCAGCAAAGGTGACGGCCGGTCTTCCTCTCAGAGATCTGCTTGTCATGCCGGATTCCTCGTTTACAGACAAGAATCCCTGAAAACACATTCACACATATATACCAAAAATATGTCTTGGGAAAAATAATTGATTGGATAAAAATAAATTGCAAAAGTTAAAGTGTCAAATAACTGTTTGACAGTAGCAAAAAAGTGTCAGTCAGCATGTTATCACTGGAGCAAATAAGAACATGTGAATTATTTTAAACCTAACTACAGAAATCCACATTAGCTCAAAAGAATTAAAGTGAGGAGGAAACGCGCACTTCTGTTTTGAAAGAGAATCGCCAACTTTCGCTCTATTTCACCCGTCAACAGAGAAACAGCTGTCACGACGGCACTGACCAACAATTTAGGAGGAAAAAACAAAGTTTGAAACTTACATTGGCCGGACTGTCTTCGACGACTGAACTGTCATCGTGGGCCTTTTTTAGCCGCTTGGACGATCGCTTCGGCGGGTTGAGGGAGAGAAACTCCGAGCTCGAATCCATATCGCCGGTGCTGCGCAACATCACCATTTTTAATTAATCGTAAAACAATAAACGATCATTCACAGCAGAACTTAATTTGTAAAAAGCGGCGGATCGTTGACTAAGCTTTGGCAGCACTTGGGACAACAACACTTCATTATAAAACACTATCCGCTCCTCCTTGATTTCTGGCGCCACAAACGTCACTTACCGTCGAACAACGCAAAAGTGTGCTTCCGTGACAAACTAGAGTTCTTTAAAACAACTGGCCCGTTGCACACAGAGCATTTTGAAATATTATATCAAATACATGGATTGTTTTGCTTCAGAGTAGAAGCTGAAAAACTAGAAAGATGAAAAAACTAGCGTAAAGTTTCACGGATACAAAACGCGCGCATTCAAGCCTAATTACTCAGCTTCGCGTAGGGATTTGTTTCAAAAGGTG
This sequence comes from Paedocypris micromegethes, assembly GCA_028031935.1. Taxonomy (NCBI): domain Eukaryota; kingdom Metazoa; phylum Chordata; class Actinopteri; order Cypriniformes; genus Paedocypris; species Paedocypris micromegethes. Next base: position 7,133,272 of record CM051501.1, on the reverse strand, counting down.
CCCCGCCTGGTATTTTGCGCGCCGTCGGTCACATGACCAGTATACGCGATTATGATTGGATGATGCAGGGCAAACCCTCTCAACGACCATTGCGGACGCTTCACAGATCACATTAGACCAAAATAACCGTGAATACTATTTTAAACGCATCACATAATGAAATGCATTAATGCACATCGTGAATAATGAAAATATTTATTTTCCTTGTTATACAAGGCAACTTCCTGCATTTTGATACAATTGTTGAAACAAGAGTGATTTCAAGTTTTTATTTATTTTTTTCAGAAAAAAAGAAAGTCACAAAACAACACAGCATTTGACTGAATTCCATTATTTTACATCCATTACACTACTTCCACAGCACTAATGGAGTTGCACCAGAGCAGCTAATTTTAAGCGATGGCAGCAAGATAGTCCTTCACCTCGGCCGGGGTCAAGCGCTTAAATCCTGCTTCGTTGCAGATTCCCACCTCAATGTTGTCCTCAGTCATCTGGCCTTCAAAACTTTCCTGTAACACAACACAGTGAATAAGCAGTCATCCTTTAAAATAATCTTATTCTACCTAAAATGTGACGTTTATGACAAAACAGCAACTACATTAAGAAACGATAAAAAAAAATTTGAGTGTGTTTTCTCTGTGAGAAAAACCATGTAAAAATGTTTTACTTTAAGAGTCAATATAGCAGTATGAATGGCGTCTTCCAGTTCCAGATCCTCGTTGTATCTGAAAAAAGAAAAATAATGCACATGGCATACTGAATTACTTCTGCAAAAGACCCTAATTATATTTAAATCCAATAGTTAACACTTTCATACCTTTTTTCAAGGAATGTTTTCCCATTTACATAGTTTTTTCCCATAGCGGTCGCTTTCCATGCAAAATATGCTCCCTGTAAAAAGTTTCACAACAGAAACTCAGCACAGAGGTTTTTAACACACCGTGTGACTTCAAACTTCATGGACTTAAACAAAAGATATCATACTGAGGGGTCGGACTGGAAAAGATACGGCCGATCTTCATCCCATCCAGCAATCAGCAGCGACACCCCGAAAGGCCGAACACCGCTGCGTTAAAACAGGAAAATAGACTCTAGTTCCTGTTTCAGCTTTCATGGACGCTCCACCAACACCGATGCAGCTAACATACCCTGACTGTGTGTATTCCTGCATCACGGAGGCCACGCGTTGGACCAGCTGCCCAGTAGGGATGGGCTCTTGATACACCAGGAAGTATTGCTGAGCCAGTTTCCTTGCTCGTCTCACCAGAACCCTGTGGAATTGATGACAAATTAAAAAATTATTAAGACTTATTAAATGTGATATGCTTCTATACCATATATTGATGAGTTATGTAGTTCATCAGAGTACAAAAGCGTTGCGCTTATGTATGCAAATTGTATTTAACCGGGAGGTGCAAAGTTAAAATTGAACTGTAAAGTGAAGTGAACAGACATGTCAAAGAAACCATCTTTAATTGTTTTACTGGCGACAAAACGTGGAATCAGTTCCATTCCGTCTCATTCTCTCTCCAGCTTCACTAGGGCTTACATTCAAGTAAACGCAGTATATTAGGACTAATTAAGATCAGAAGACATACCGATAGTCGGGGCCCATGCCGCTGTAAACCATCCCGATGTGTTTGGTTATTGGCTCGACTTTGTGAACGCTTTGCTCATCATACAGAATAGATTTCTGTTTCTTTTCGGTTGCCAAGACAACTCCGTTTGATGCTACAAGAGAGAAATGACAAAATTAGTTCAACTGAACCGAGAAGAATGAAAAGCATCATTACAATGTGGCACAAGCGTTGCAGGTTCGAATCCCAGTCCGATGGGAGCGTCTTTGAGCAAAACACTGATCATCATGGCTGCCCACTGCTCCGGGTTTCTGTGTGTCCTATTGTAATCATGGTTCTGAGAGATGATTCACCTTTAATCCCCACTGAAGGAGCTCCGGCCGCCACGGCTGCCAGCGCATATTCGATCTGAACCAACTTTCCTGAAGGACTGAAAACAGAAAATGTGAAGGAAACAATGAAAGTGAAACCAAACTTCTCAAACACATACAGAAAACAAAACCGTTGGCATTTTCAACACAGCAGAACATGTTAAGCTCCGAGACCCGTGTTGGTGAAGAAGGATCTGTTTGTGTATAAATCTGAATAAACGAATCACACTGTTTCGCACAGTGACGCTGCATCAATACCCGCGTGATGTTAAATGAATAACATTGAGCCGTTAAACGCGCCTCTGCGTTTATGATTATCAATGTGTAAGTCGCATCATTGTTTCGTGCTCGTCAGGTTTATTTTGGTTGAGTTTAATTACCTGAATGTAGTGAGAGAAAAACTGTATCCTCTTTCCGCCATGGCTGTTCGACTGTGTGAGAGTGACGTCACTTCTTAACGGGAACTGATTGGTTAAAAGAATCCGAGGAAGTGAGGCTCGGGATTTGAAGTTCCCAGCCACAAACCGATTTCAGAGAATAGCTCGATTATTTTGAAAATTTTTCATTATTTTTAGAAAAAAATTCATATTTTGAATAATATATAGAGATTATGTTTTGTCCCTTTCATTACATATTTTACAAGTCTGTTTAAATATTTTGTGGTTTATTCACAACTACTACTCCCAGAATGCATTTGGGCGCAGAAGCATGCGCAGTAGATATCCGGTTCGTGACCGTGAAGATGTTTTTTGCACGTTGTTATCAAGCAGAGTAAAACAGAATGTCTTTTTCGAACCTCGTTCACTTTTTTCGGCTTTCCCTGCACAGACTGGAACTGAGTTTAGCACAAGCGGCTGGGTTGGACAGGTTCGGTGAGTGTCGTTTACCATCACGAGTGTGAAACGTGTCGTTGTAGGCGAATGAATGTCACATATTCTTATTTTCAGACCATTATGTCTCTCTAGGCAGTTCTAGGCTGTTCTCAGAGTTTACTCTCTGCACGTTTTTGGTCTCTCACATTTTTATTTGTTATTTTTATTTTATGTGTTTACGGTTATCAATTCTGTGATATTAAATTGCCTAATAAAATATTGAATTAATTCAGTACTTGTTATATAGGGTGTGGGTGTGTGTGGGTGTGTGTGGGTGTGTGTGGGTGTGTGTGGGTGTGTGTGGGTGTGTGTGTTTGTGTGTGTTTGTGTGTGTGTGTGTAAAACAACGATTGTCAGGTAAATAATTATGAATTACCGGCAAACATGTAAATATGAAACGGTAGTGAGAACATTTTGGAGGCAAATTAAATTCTAACTTATTTCTGTGATGTCAAAATTTTAAACGGGAAGTATGGGGCAAAGTTATTTAAAAAAAAAACAACCGTGTATGCCAATATTAATAGCCAGTTAGGAACAAGTTTTGTATCAAAATATGAGTTAAAATTTGACTATGATTTAAAGTCTGAAAATAACATGCATGCAAAATTGAAATTCCAAACAAAAAACACATCAATCCGAATGTATTTGTTTAAATTGAAATTGTATTTGCAGCATCTGAATCCATTTTAAACAGTAACGTGATTCCACAGACTCATAATAAATGCAAATAAAAAAACTGAATTAAACCATCTAACTAATAAATGTGTATTGTATATTAGCAGGTAGCTCTATTGGTCATAGCTAAGGCTTCATGTGCCAAATTTAGCTTGTGCAATTCATAAGCAAATTTATATATATATATATATATATATATATATATATATCTGTGTGTGTGTGTGTGTGTGCGCGTGTGTGTATTTATATATATATATATGTGTGTGTGTGTATATATGTGTTGTGTGTGTGTGTGTGTGTTGTGTGTGTGTGTGTGTGTGTGTGTGTGTGTGTATATATATATGTATATATATATGTGTGTATATATTATATATATAATATAATATATTATATATATAATATTGTGACTGGAATCTACCCAACATAACAGCTGGCACAAATTTGCATTCACTAGCCACGCCCACCCAGCACATTACCTCTGTGGTCCCTTAGGAAAGTGAATGTTTACGTGACTTATGTGTGTGGTTGGCTCTGCAGGTCCAGCTCTGGCTGTAAACGCTCCCGGCCTTGTCCGGAATGAAGACGTCTCCGAACTTCCCTCTTTCATGGACAGTATCTTTTGGATGGCAGCTCCCAAAAAGCGACGAACTATCGAAGTGAATCGCTGTAGAAGACGAAACCCAAATAAACTAATTGCGGTCAAGGTGAAAGCCCTCTTCTTTCTTTAGGTCATATGGGTCAAACTCGAGGCCCATGCTTGCCATACAATTATTCTGGGTTCTGAGACACTTTATCATGGGGCTGGTATTATTGGTATTTTTGGTCTGGCAATATGAAGTCACACAAACAACAGATCCCTGATTGCAGTGCTGTACATTGTATAACTAATTGTTTGTAACATTTACATAACAGCATATTTTAAATCTGTTTTCTTCATAAATGTTTTGCAGCATGGTCATTGTTCAAACATATGATTGTGACAGTATTTTATGGAGGACAACATATTTGAATGCTTTTTTCTGTTTAATGTATTCTGGAAAACGAAATCCCAGTCAGTTTTTATCCGTATTTATATTTAAAAACGTTTCATTTTAGTGTGTTTTACAGTTTTACAGTGTTATGGTTTGCGTGAGCACATGATTCACTGCAAATAAAGTGTGATAGAGAAATGGCGTAAAAATTGAACGTGTGTTGACATGTTTTTTTCCAGAACAATATCGAAGCTTGTGTGGAGTGCGGCAACATGAAACTCAAACACACTCTGTGTGGATTCTGCTATCAGAAGATCCGGAAGGAGACGGCCATGATCCGGAAGCAGATCTACGTCATGGAAGGAAAACCTCTCAACACTCCTGCTGTCGAGTCTGTGGTTTTATACGAACACGAAACTCCATCAGATGCAGATAAGAACAAGAGAATCATTGAGCGCAGCAGGAAACGGCCCTACTGGTTTAGCATGTAGAATATTTAATCTGAGTGAAATAAAAGTTTTGTTAAAAGATCATTTTAGTTTGGTTATTGTTTGAGGTGATGTTGTCTGACTCTAGTATTACACTGTCAACTTTGCGTTTTACCAAAACAATTTTCTTTTCTTGGGAGTCGAACCCATGACCTTGTCTGTGGCAATCATCACTCCCTGTTTTTACAATTTGTTGTTGTGTCATAAGCAGTTGAAGCCTTGTGGAAGGGGGGTAGACTACTAGTGGCTTAAGGGCGCAATTGCGCGCGCGCATACGCAGATTATGTTAATATTATAATAAAACAAGTCCCCTGTTACTTAACTTGCCTGTATGTGGACCAACGTATTTTCAAGGTACTTGGCTGTGCCTATATTTACACCATATCAGCATCTAAAGGTTCCAATCAGTGAGATTAAAACGTAATTGAAGGACGCGTTAGTAGAAAGACTGCGCATTTATTGCGCAGATTTGAAGTGCAAGAATCATGAACGCGCTAGTTTTGGACCGTACCAACTGATTTACGAAGTTAGTGGTGATTACTTTTTGACAACAGTTTTCTTTAGTTTACTAATTTGATGACATAACATTTATTTAATAGCAAGTATTCAAACATTGTTAAAAGAGAGATTATAGATGTTATATTATATTTAGCACATGCCTCTTAATTTATTTTACTTTGGCTTTTGATAGACCCACCTCCCTCAATATAATAACGCTGACTTCTGTTTTGCGAGAATTGCGTAACCGCGCAGGTCGTATTAAAAGGGTTCATGTAAAACACGTAAGATTGTTCTAGGTGAGTAAAGAGTTTCGTGTTCACCGCGGTGAATTGACCAGTATTGTATTTGAATGTATCGATATCTTGATCAGTATTTGTATTGGAATGCATCGGCTATAATCATTCTGCTAGAAATGCCATTCATTTGTTTTGCATCCAGCTCCTGTTTTACTGTACAATTGTATGTATGCATTTTACAATTGTGTATATGTAGATTTACATTATATATAAATATTAAAAATTTGTTTTGAGTGTGTGAATATGTATAAAAAACGTATCGTTTTATTTATACATTCCTACGTTAGACATTGATCGCATGTGAATATGTGTTTGTGTGTTTATAATGCATGCATGCGTGTGTGTGTGTGTGTGTGTGTGNNACACACACACACACACACACACACACACACACACACACACACACACACACACACACGATGACATGGCATACTTTTATTGTATGTCATCATTGAAATGTGAAACGTTTGCCTCTAATCAGGATTTCTCCATGAACAACCTGAATGATCCTCCCAGATGGAACATTAGACCTGACCCGGCTGGAGATGATGGGGGCAGATGGAATTATGCTCTTTTGGTGCCCATGATCGGACTGGCAGCCTTTCGTATGTCACTTTCGTAAAGCTTTCAGGTGGTCATGACAGACAGCATTTCTACAAGCCTCCGTTTGTCTTTCAGGATGGATATGGACTCGAGAATCCCAAAGCCAGATTGAGATTGTGAAAAAGCAGTTCCACAGCACCGCAGCGGCCGTGACCCAAGAGCTGGAGCTGAAGTACCGGGAGACGCTGACAGAGAACCAGCGGGCTGCTGCACAGCTGGAGCTGGAGCTGGAGAAGGAACGTCAGCGTGTGCAGGGATACAGAAAAGCACTGGTTACTCAAAGTCAAGGGCTGGTGGAGGAACGCAAGCAGCTTCAGCAGGAACGCCAAGAGCTGGAGCAGGAGAAGATCCGGTTGCTAAAGTCAGGTACAGCAGCAGCGGCACTGAGGAAAGCGCTAGAACGGGAGCAGGACTGGCAGAGAAGAGCCGAGAACCTGCTGCGGGATCTAGAGGTGCTGCTGGAGAACAGGCAGGAAGCTTTCTGCAGCATCCTGGTGCCACGAGAACAGCGTCTCCAGATGGAGCAGAACATCTTCCAGAAGGTGGCCAAAGACCCCGTGGCTGCCGAGCTGAAACTAGACAACGACCTCAGGGACATTTTTGAGAATGAAAAACACTGCGCTAACGTGTTAAATGTGGATAAGCGTAAGAATGGGAATTTGATGTGGCTGTATCTCAGGTATTGGCAGCTCCAGGTTTCCCTGCAGAAACACAGAAGAGCAGAAGAGACGCTCCAGGCAACTTCTCTAAACTCCTAGAGCAGCAAGATGGGACAAGACCGCAAGATAAATCTTTTTGCATTGAATTGTTGATCAACCATTTGCAATGGCAAACTTCTAAAGGCTTTGACAATCCTGTTTTTTTTTTTTCTTTGCATTTTCTTCAAAGAATGAACGGCATTGTCAAAGTCTCATATACATCTCACGATCATCTTAAAGCAGAAATATCTTAAAAGCAGAAATATCTAATACGTTTTGTTTCTCTGCAAAAATGAGACATACACTTTTTGGTTTTGGACATTTATATGCATAATAAAAGGCCCCCAGGTCAAATTGATCCGCGGATATTTTATGATGTTTTTCTGAAAAGAACATAATAGGAGGGTTAAAAATCCACATTAAAATGTGACGTGACTAATGCAAATAAAAAGAAAAGTGCTGATGTTTTTGTATTTTTCTGCGTGACAAAATTAAGTTAAAAATGACACATTTTCAGCTTATTTTCAGTAACAAATGACACTTGATGAGTAATTTTAGTAACATAAAAGAAATGATACAAACATTAATAATTAATACACAATAATTTTATAATAGTTTTAATAATAACAAATTAAAAACATGTAATCATTTTTAGTTAACATTATTTTTGTTGTTCATTATTTACACAATTTGTCTTATATGGCAAATAAAATAAAATGGTTTATTTTATTCATTTACTCAGAGACTCAGCGTTGTGGAGGTGCTGCTGTGCTAGTACCAGTCTCAATGGCAAACTTTACAGTCTTTTGTAAAATTGTAACACCATTCATGACAACAACAAAGTATAATCACGATACTGTATATGTTGGCAATATTGACGTCACCCTTGACCCCTGCTGGGTTAGGAACACCTGGTGGCCGATGCCAGAGGTCAAGCCGGGGTCAGCCGTGCCCCAATGACCCGATTCCCGCCCACAGTAGTTATGACAAACGATAACAGCACGTTTCCGCCGAACTAGTTAAACCGGAAGTAACCAAACCCAGACAGCCAGATCTTACCGGCACGCGCACTCCCCGGTGACGCGTGCCAGCCTCGCCCCGCCCTCGTGACCGTGGCAGAAACACGACTGTAGAACATGGCACGGAGCGCTGGATAAGCGATGCGGCCGAGCGTGAGGTGAGTCGCCGTCTAATCGGCTTCAACATGTTTACACGCCAGATCCAGGTGTGGAGATAACAAAACTGTACTGTAGTTTGTCAAGAATGTTGCATTTAGTTCGAATATAAAATACATTATTTCACTTTACAATTCCTAAATGTGAATTACGTACGAAATTACCTCTCGTTTAACTCTCTGTTTAAAAACACTTTCATGCTTTCTGTTTTTTTTTTTTGGTCTTTTAATTGTTCAAAATGTTAGCTTATATCTAAATAGTCTAGCAAAACGGAACACTGTATGATAAAGTTAATGGATTGTTACATAAATTAGTACTTTTTATCCCCTGGTGTATAATAGTTTACATGTTCTGTAAATCACTGCTTCATTCTGGTTTTTCCTTCACATTATTGTACATCGCAATGTCTGTAAAAGAGAAATTTAAGGGAAATGCACGCTGACCTTCTTCAGTTTTTCTAAACTACTTCATGATTTGAATCATGTGATTTTCACTGTAAACCGTTTCAGTGGTTTTCATGACAGAATGTGACCCACTTTACAGTTTAGACGTGATTAAGCTTGTGTTTTCTGTGTTACTGGGTTGATCGATACTGATCAGGACAGTGATGTAATATAACTCAGACTTCTGCCAAATAAATGATCCAAATTATTGCTGCTCATTTTACATCCTTCTGTCAGAAAGACTGAAACTGCAAATGATGAAAAACATCCAGTGGTTTTATAAGCTGGGTTCTGTTGAATGAGGACAACGCTCAGGAGGACAGAGACAAATTCAACAAACGCTGCAATAGTAAATGGAGACAATTGGGTCAGCAATGTCATTAATTGTAATAAATGTGGTGTCACACTGTAAAGATATACAATTGTGTTGATTTACTGTGAGTGAATTGTAAAAAAGCAGTAGTGAAGTAAAGTAGTAGTAGTGGTGTATTTTAGCTGGTGTGGAAAGTAATAGAAATGTATTTTGGCAGTTGTGTAGAGTAGTAGTGGTGTAATTTCTCTGTGGTCGAAAATAATAGTGCTGAAAATTAGTAGTGGGTAAAGTGAGAATGGTGTAAAGTAATAGTGGGTCAAAGGTCGTGTAATAAAAAATCTGTTTTGTAAAGCTGTAGTGATTTAATAAAAAGTAAGAAGTGTGAAGTAGTTGTGGTATAAAGTAGGTGGTGTAAAGTAGTAATATAATGTAAGATGTGTAAAGTAGTAGTGGTGTAATTTAATATAAGGGGGTAAAATAGTAGTAGTAGTGGTTAATATAAAGTAAGTGGTGTAATGTAGTAGTTGTGGTCTAATATAAAGTAAGTAGTGGTGTAAAGTAGTAGTAGTGAAGTAGTAGAGAAGTAGAGTGATGTGGCTGCATTGACTGTAACAAGTTAAGTACAGCTCTGGTTCTTCATTCTTTCTCCTTACAAACCAGCTAATAAAACCTGATTTTAAAGTGTAAATAGCCTGTAAACCTGGACTCTGCTGATCAGTGAAACGTCAGTTGTGTTTTTCTGCACCTTCTGCCGTGTTCTGCGTGTGTAGAAGCAGACGGGGCCCTATAATCTCTCTTGATCCTGGATTATGTTATTACTTCTTCCCGTGTGGGGTTGCAGACGCTGACTGAAAGAGTCTGGAATTATTTCCTTCCTCTGAAGGACGTGTTGGGAGTCTCGTGCCGCCTTTACTTACAGAAGCAGGTGGAGCAGGTTTAGAGTTTGTGTTCACAACACAAGACACTGTTGTTTGTTCGGTGCCTTCCGATGACGCTGGAAGCTTCTTGGTGCTTCACATCAGCGCCGTAAGTTCCTGAGTAGAAAACGGGAACCTGTTGCGACTACTCGTTCCTCTTTTGCATTTTTCAGAATTATGGAAGTTCTCTTTCGACTGTTTCTAATGACTTGAGGAAGCATGGAGGCAGAAAGCGACACCATCCACTGCAAACTGTGCCTGAGCGACTGGCCGGCGTCCGAGAGCCAGCGTCTGCAGACCTGCCCCTGTGTCTTCTGCCTTCAGGTGAGACGGAGCACTGGAGGAACCTTCCTGTTCAGGAGCTTTACTGATACTCGATGGTGGTTTGTTTTTGCTATTTTCAAATCCCTGGGTTAAACAAAAAAGCAGACATATTTGTAGAGATGAGTGTTTAGAGAGTGAGAAGAAGACGAAGTAGAAGAAGAAAACCTTTATTTGTTCCATCAGTGAGAAATGTGCGGCAGCCTCCACAAATAGCAAGTAAAGAAAACACTATGGTAAACAATAAATAAAGATAAAGATATGGAAAAATATGGATGGACACAGACAGACTGGTGAAGGGAACTAAACATCCGACTCTGTGTTCACAGTGTTTAAGGCAATATGTGCAGCTGGCCATCAGAGGCGGAGCAGGAAGTGACATCACCTGCCCTGACCCCGCCTGTGTGAAGAATGGAACTCTGCTGGATTCAGAGGTGCGTCTGTTCTCGTCTTCATCTGAGAATCCATGACGTCTGACGTGGATGTGTCTCGTACAGATCGCGTCTTTAGCCACGGCCGAGCAGGTCCAGCTTTATCGACGATTACGCTTCGAAAGAGGTTTGTAAACGACGCCATGATTTTAATTCTAAAACAGGACAATAAGTAATAGTCTGTAATAACAGTTGCGTGGCTGTTTTCCAGGTGTTCAGTTAGATCCCAGTAGGTCCTGGTGCCCTGTGCTGGACTGCCAGGCCGTGTGCCAAGTTTCCAGCGGCTCTGAGGGGCGACCGGCCCCCGTCCCCTGTCCTGCGTGCCACGCCGTCTTCTGCCGCGGCTGCCGTGGCCCGTGGGAGGAAGGACACGCCTGCTCTCCGCTGCAGCCGCTGGTGATGGACAGGTCAGTAGGTCAGAGGTGACATCAGGACCTCACGTCCCTCACGGCGTGTGTCGTCCCAACAGTGACACGCTGATAAAAGCCTGTCCGGCGTGCGGCGTCTTCATCGAGCGCAACCAGGGCTGTGCGCAGATGCTGTGCAAGAGCTGCAAACACACCTTCTGCTGGTACTGCCTGCGGAGCCTTGACGTAGGTTTCTCAAACTCACTCGGATTTACATCATATTAAAGTAATATAATTAATAAAGACCTAATAGGCTAACGTAAGACTGATTTTTTGACTGTCCAGAAAATGGGATTTACTTGATTAGACGATTGATTAGATCCACTTACAGCTTTTTTTGTGCTGTTATTAAATTATTGCATTTTTTTTTTGTATTTTATTTTCACGTTACATCCCTTTTTGTATTGTTTATTTTTGTATTGTGTTGTATTGTGTTTTTTTATTGTATTTTTTATATGTACATTTTTTTACTCCTGAATGTTGCACTATTCCCAACTTCATCCCTTGCACCTCCCTTTAAAAATGTTGGACGATTGTCAAAAGCATTTCACTGCATGTCAGGCCATGTATGTACATGTACGTGACAAATTAAATTTGATTTGACTTTGATTTGATGAAAACTAAATACCTAAACATTAATGTGATCAGTACTCAGTAATAATAATCAGTTCTGCTCCTCCATGTAATAGTCACAGATAATATCTCTAAAGACGAAGTGTTTTCATAAATTTTCTCATAAATTTCTTTATTTTAATACAATTTTCTCCTGAATTTGGAAATGACCTGCTTAAATTTGAATATAAGTACCCTCCAAGTTTTGGAGATTGGAATATACATCAGAAGGATAGACATCTTTGAGAGTTATTAAGGTGTTGGCAAAAGAGCTCAGTCGTCACTGCTTTTTATGTCATGAAGACATAAAAAAGGGAGACTCGTATGAGATTTGAATCCTTACTGCAGAGACCAACAATTAAGCATCTGTGAGCGTAGATGACGTGAGGGAGAATAAACCTGTTTCAGAGAGTTGAGGTGGATTGGTGCTGTACCAGTCTTGAAGATCAAAGTTAAAGCTTTGAAATCGATCAAAGCAGCAACTGGTAACCAGTGTAAGGAGTCAAGTAGTGACACGTTTAGGTTGATCAGTCGGGCTGCAGCGTTCCGGATCCTTTGGCAACTAAATTCATTAAATCTTCATTTCTACAGGGCGACATATTCCTGAGACACTATGATAAAGGGCCTTGTCGCAACAAGCTGGGTCATTCCAGGGCATCTGTCATGTGGAACCGGACACAGGTTAGACACGTGACTCCCGGACTCGCCTGTGTCGAGCAGCGTGTTCACGCTGTGTTGATGCTCAGGTGGTCGGGATCCTGCTGGGCATCAGCCTGGTGGTTCTGGTGACGTCTCCTCTGTTGCTGCTGGCGTCGCCCTGCATCCTGTGCTGTGTGTGCAAGCCACGTCAGGCCCACGAGAGTGACAGCAGGAGGAAAGAGAAGAAGAAGAAGCCTCCGGACTACAGCACATAGAGACCTAGAAGTGCCTCCATCCTCGTGCCTTCTCTCCTGCACTTCCACCACGAGAAGAAAAGTGCTGAACTGCATCCAGACCCTCTCTGAAGCGAGCCATATGGTTTATTTATGTCCACTAGATGGATCGCATGGAGTTTCATCACTCTTCTGTCTGTCACAGTTACACTGTATCAGGCATGTATATGTAACATGTATGTACTGTACTTATGGGTCTGATGCTTCTTTTCTGCACTGATTATTTTTTTAAATCCTCAGAATAAAGGACTCTGAAACGTATTGCTGTCAGAATAGCACTTCTTTGAACAGAAGAGCCACTGCTGTGTGATCTGAACTTATGACCTTGTAAAAATGACACATTTGAGAGCAAATAAATGTTTCAGATAATGGTAAGTAAACTAAAACAGTCACTTACACTAATTTATCAGGCCTTATTGTTCCATGTGTGAGCAAAGAGCACTGTTTGAGTAGTGCGCCCCCGCGTGGTTGCAAAAAAATCCTCAGATTTGTCATTCTGCCTTGTGGCGTGAACACACCCGGAGCAGTGGTTAACCATGACTTCCGGAAAGCAGGTCGGGTTCAGTGTCTTGCCTAAGCTACCAGCCGTTCTGGGGATTCGAACTTACAACCTCCCGATAACCTGAAAACTAACACCCGAGTCAACACTCAAACCAATAAAACTTAGCAATTACCACAACCGCAACAAATCAAAAAGACCCCATTTCACATTCATATTGGTCGTTGTTACAATGAAAAAAACAATCATTTGATTCATTCACCACACAAAACATAGAAGTACTGTGCTTTTCATATTTTATATTTAACTTGTTTTTCAAGCCAATTTAGTTTTTTTCCATTACAAACATCTTACTTAAACATAATATTACATGTGAATCATTGTGTATGTATATATACATTCCACCTTGGTCAAACTTTTAAGTCGTTAATAAATTTCAAATTCACGTCACATCATTCCTAAAGCAACCCTCCCATGACGTCACATCATACCCCGATCCATTGGCCAACCAGCAGCCTCCGATGGGCCAATGGCCAGATAGCGTGAGGTCTGATCACCGCACACTCACCCCTGATTGGTCAAAGCTATAGGTAAGAGGCGGGATCCGGGTCTGCAAACTGCAACAGGATCCGCGTTCTCATTAGAATAAATTATTCAGCATCACCTAGAAATGAGCGGCTCGAGCGCTTACATGTGCTGGATTTTTATTTATGCTTATTTATAAGAAGAGTAATTTAGAACGAATATAATATTTCAGTTTTTTTGAAATTGCGTTTTACTTTTTACCGGTTTTACCTCACCTTTCCATTTTTCTGGACACGGTCTCTAACTCTTCTGTCAAAGTTGATCTCGGAAATGTGGACCTTTTTGGGAATAGCGAGTTTTACTTACATCTATAAGAAATGCGACGCCCTGCTGAGTAGCGCGCACACGGAGCTCGTGACGGCCGCGGTGCTGTGCGTGTCCGTGGGTCTGATGGTCACGTGTCTCGGGTTCCGCGGACAGACGCGAAAATCTCCTCAGTTTCTATTGAGCAGGTTTCCACTCACACACAGACTTTTCTCCCGCTCGACGAGCCGCGGTCGCTCTTCGAAACAGGTAATATGACTTTTTTGTATTAACCCGTCGCTAAGTTTTCCTCAAGCGTTTGAAAAGCAAAATACACCGACACGCAAGAAATGCGAGAAAGTTTAGCTGTTCCAGAAATGTCAAGTTGATGCTAAAACGATATACAACACTGTTTTTGTGTCTCACTCTTGTAAATACTAGTTTTTTTCATGAAAGACTATTTTAACACTTTTCATGTCGTCCACCAGAGCGCGCGCGCCAGCAATGTAAACTCACCTCAACTATTGTGCGTTTAAAGCACTTCAGTAAACAGCGCAGCATCATAACATAGCATCATAAACTAACAAAGTGTTTCTGTCTGACCAGAGAGATGTGAAGCTGAAGAGGGGAGACGATCCAGAGGTTGTGATAGTAGGTGCAGGAGTGCTGGGATCGGCCTTGGCCACGGTTCTGGCCCGGGACGGGAGAAAGGTCACAGTGGTGGAGAGAGACATGAAAGAACCTGACCGCATTGTGGGGGAACTTCTGCAGCCGGGGGGATATCTGGCGCTCAAAGAGCTCGGGCTGGAGGGTAAATCTAATCAAATCAGCGTGTGACGTGGTTGTTCCGGTCCGCTTTCCGTTTTCAATTCGTTATCTGACAGTTCTTTACATTTGGCCTCAGGAACCGTCGAGGGTCTTGATGCCCACGTGGTGAATGGATATGTCATCCACGACTTGGAGAGCAAGACGGAGGTGGAGATCCCGTATCCCGCGCACAAGAACATCATCCAGGGAGGACGAGCTTTTCACCACGGACGCTTCATCACGGCGCTCCGCAAAGCTGCACTCGCCCAGCAAAAGTAATGACCACACTCACTACTGCCGACAGACAGAAGATCAGAGATAGAGAGTAATAGATGATCAGAAAGAGGGAGAGGTGAAAAGAAAGATCAGAGAAAAAGAGGGTGAGACAGTATGACAATAAGAGAGAAAGCTCAGAGAGGGATACGAACGACCTAAATGACGTATTTTATTCGCGCCTTTCTGTTTTCCGTGACTCAACGTATGGACCACAATGAACACCTCCTCTGCACATCTGTGTTTTAGATAATCATTGATAAACACCTTGTTCTGTCTGCATGTACTGGGACTGACGCATGTTCGATTGCTGAGTCACATCTGGCTATAAATTGTCAACCCAATCCAGAATGTCAGATATGCTAGAGATGCTTGAATAAACCACTCTGTTATACTCTAACACTGGTTTCCTTGCTCCCTACCATGTCTCCGGAATCCGTCCTTGACAGATTCTGCACCGGAGAGAGAAAGACAGCCGCGTGCCGCCGTCATAGAAGAAGTCTTTTGACTTAAATTAATACCCGAAATAGCCGAATCTAACAAACATCATGGTGTCTTTGCGCAGTGTGACGTTTGTGGAGGGAACAGTGACCGCTCTACAGGAAGTGGACGGCTGCGTGACAGGAATTCAGTACAGAGAGAAAGACTCCAGAAACCTCAAGGTGTTGCCACAGAGACACAGACATTATAATCACCAGCTTCTGATTATATATTCAACTGCTCCTCACTTACATCGTATATGTCAAACTCAAGGCCCGGCGACCACATCCGGCCCACCGTACAGTTATACCTGCCCCCGAGACCCTTCAATATGGAGCGGTTATTACCCTGAAGGCATACAAACTACAGATCCCAGAATGCAGTGCTGCCGCTGCTTGCCTTGTATAAATTATATTTGAAAAAAAAAGTATACATTTTATATATACTATAATAAAAGCATAGGCATAACCTAATAATAATAACAATAATAATAATAATAATAATAATAATAATATGTGGGCATAATCCTAAATGTTTATATTTCTAACTTGACAGGATATAATTTTGCAGAGGACAGAGAGGTCAAACAGCTGCTAATCACATTCTCACCAGCCAATCAGAGTAAAGGTCCCACGTGAAGCTTGTGCCAGAAGTCCAAATGAAAAAAAATTAAACAAATGAAAAAATTCTGAAGCAAAAAAAAGTTTCAAACGAAAACGTGAAGATTGCAGGCGAAAAACACAAAAAGCAAACATAAATGTGAAGCATTTACGTTCGTTTCTTAGAAATGTACATTTGATATATTTAGCACTAATTTAGTGTTTAATGCGCACTTTTAGTTTGACACCCCTGACGAAGATGAACTAGATTTTGTGGGGCTCATTTACTCTTTCTGTCTTCCTCAGGAGATCCGCGCGTCCCTCACTGTCGTAGCCGATGGCTGTTTCTCCAGGTTTCGTAAGGATCTCAGCTCGGGGAAAGTGAAGGTGTCGTCACATTTTGTCGGCTGTATTCTGGAGGTGAGTCCTCATGCTCTTGCTCTGAGTGTCGGGACCCTGACGTCACACCGTGGTCCGCAGAACTCGCCTCAGTTCAAGCCCAACCACGCCGAGCTGGTTCTGGCTGATCCCAGTCCGGTGCTGATCTACCAGATCTCCTCCAGCGAGACGCGGGTTCTGGTGGACGTCCGAGGAGAGATGCCCCGTGATGTCACGCGCTACATGTCTGAGAAGATCCAGCCTCAGCTGCCAGGTACCAACACATCACATGGAACGTCACAGACATTACGCCGGCAAAAAACCACACATCATATTTATATTTGAAACTTCTGACACGTTCAGATTCTTCGTCAAATTTTTCGTTTGTCACCGGCAAATAATAAAAATTATGTTTAAACTACATACCGTGTTTTTGCGAATATAAGCACCCGTTTTTTTTTTTCAATTTTAGTGGCTCAAAAACTTGGGGGATCTTATAAACGGCGATTTCAAAAATGCACGTAAATATAAGGGCTAATTTTCCACATTTCAAATGAGGAGCAATCACAAATAAATGGAAATACTTTTATTTACTTTAATATTTTAAGAGAAAATAATTGTAATTAAACCAGAAATGTAAAAATGTAAGCACTTAGGGTTAGGGTTAGGTCCGTGTAAATACGGTTTTTACGTTTTAATACGTGAATAAACATAAGTCTAAAAATGTAGCAAAATTGTTTATCACTCGCATTTTTGCGCACAAATGTGTCAAAATGAGCAAATTTGCTCCTCAGTATTGTGACTGCGAATGCTTTTTTGTGAGCATTTAATTAAGCATCTCAGTTTAAGCGACTCTTGATGTGTTCTTGATTTATAATCAAGTTATAACTGGTGTTTCCTGTAGAACACCTACAGGAGGCGTTTATGCTGGCGCTGCAGAACGGCCGCTTGAGGACCATGCCCGCCAGCTTCCTGCCGCCAGCGCCCGTCCAGAAAGCAGGTGAGAGGGCGCGACCCCGCCCCGCGAGAGCCAGAGTGACACGCCCTTGCGTCGCCAGGTGTTCTGCTGTTAGGAGACGCCTACAACATGCGCCACCCGCTGACGGGCGGAGGAATGACGGTGGTGCTGAACGACGTGCGGATCTGGAGGAACCTTCTAGCGGACGTCCCGGAGCTCTCGGACCACGCCGCGCTGCTGCAGGTCACTACAGGACTTTTATTTTGAAGCGCGTAAAATAATGGGTTGACGTAATAAGATGAGACGAGACGAACTGAGCCTCGTTTTAGATTCATACGGATTAAATAGACAATATGCGTTTTTTTGCTTACACTTACATTTAACAATGAACATTCTAAGCTTTAGGCAAACTTACATTTCATGTTTGTGTGATAATTATTTGTTAAGTTACAGTTTCTTTTCAGCTGACAGAAAGAAGGCTAAATGTGCTTCACATTTAATATTAACAAAAACAAATCCTTTTTTTTTTAAAAACAAAACGTTTTTATTAAGAGAGTAGTCAAAAAATACTAGGTATGGTAGGTACTTTCAGTTGATATATAACACTTATGTGTAAAACCAAAATTTAGTTCTATTAATTATTTAAAAATACCTCGGAGGGTTAAAAAACTAAGAAAATGAACAAAAAGTAAACGTCTCATCCCACAGGCGAAAAAGAAGTTCCACTGGGAGCGTAAATCTTCGCACTCCTTTGTGGTGAACGTTCTGGCTCAGGCGCTGTACGAGCTGTTTGCCGCCACCGACGGTACGAGCGTCCGCACCTGGTCTGTGGTCACATGACGCCTCACGTCCATCCGTGTCTCTTCAGACTCGCTGCAGCAGCTGAGGAAAGCCTGTTTCCACTACTTCCAGCTGGGCGGCGAGTGCATCACTGGTCCCATCGGGCTGCTGTCAGTGTAAGTGGCGGATGGTTCCAGAAGCCTCACACCAGCCGCTGACCCGCTTGACCCGCTCTGTGCCCGCAGGTTAACGCCCAGGCCGCTCACCCTCATTGGACACTTCTTTGCCGTGGCTCTTTACGCCGTTTACTTCACGTTCAGGTCGGAATCGTGGCTCACCAAACCTCGGGCGCTGGTCAAGAGCGGAGCCATTCTGTACCGGGCCTGTGCCGTGATGTTCCCGCTCATATACTCGGAGCTACAGCACCTGCTCTACTAGAAGGGTCCGATGCTTCGCCAAATCCAGGTCAAACGTTTCACACGCGGGAACCGATGAAAGACGTTTGCCTTAATCGCGCTTGATTTAATGGTAATTGGGACCGAGGACGTTCCTGGAGCTTTGAAGATCAAGCTGGACGTCATGTGACTTCCAGTCGTGGAAATGCGTTTGGTTTTCAAGATGGGAAAGCCACGTTTTTAAGAACCAAGTGTCTTATTCGTATCTACAGCACTTTCTCGTTTTTTACAGCGGATATTATTGACAGTTCCTGAACGTCACTGGTGTTCTGAATGTCAAACATGAAGACGTTTCTTCACACTTGTGAAATTTGAGGCCTTTTTATTTTATAATCCCACCCTTTTATAAACTGTCAAATCATCTTCCAGACAATAAAATGTGTATTTATTTTTACGACTAAACTAGTGCTGCTGTCACAGCTAACACGATAACGCATGCATTTAGTATAATAGCGTTAATTTATTTAGCGCGTTGATGCAGTTTCTCTTCAACTGCAAATCATTTGCTTGTCAGTATTCGCTGTCGTATCAAATCTCCGTTCTAAATGTCTAATTCTTCCTCACTGTCAAAACATCTGAAGCGCTTCTTCGCCAGAGTACAGCGTAATCCTCAAAACGCAATAAATGTACAGTGAATCTGGTGATTGGTGTGCGATCTTAGTTCATTACATGATAATAAGGTGAGACGAGACGGACTCAGCCTTGTCTTAGATTCATACGTATTAAATAAACAGACAGTATGCATTTATTTTTACTTATACTTACATTTAAAAATGAAGATTCTAAGCTTTAGGTAAACAAACGCTTCATGTTTGTGTGATAATTATTTGTTAAGTTACAGTTCGTTTTCAGCTGACAAAGAAAAGGCTAAATGCGGTTCACATTTTATTTTTCAACAAAAAAAAAAAAAAAGTTTTTATTAAGAGAGTAACCAAAAAAATAATAGGCATGGTAGGTACTTTCAGTTGATGAATAACACTTTTATGCAAGACCAAAATGTTGTGTATTTTTTTATGGTTTAAAGTGTGACTCGAAGTGATGACCTCGTAGGGTTAAAAAACAAAGAAAATATATTGCAAATTGAACAAAAAGTCTACTAAATTATGTCAGTATTTAAACGTTTTTTTTTATTGTGTTGAGTTTACATTAATTTACAAATTACACCTCAATATCCAATTTTGCATGCTTCAACTAATTGCGATTAATTTGGCTAGGGAAGTGCGACTAATTAATTTAAAAAAATGATCGTTTGACAGCCCTAGATTAAACCAATTTCTTTCAGGAACCCTTGATTAAATAAGCAGAAAAACCCCGTGATGCCAAAGATGCCAAGGAACCACGCAAGCCAGGCCGGGTTCTGTCCCAGGATACATCGATTTATTAGTTGTCATTAGTTGTTCTTTACACAGGTTTGATTTTTCTTCCAACAGGAAGTGACACGTCAGAAGTGCTGGGACAGAAACATCTTCCTCATAAAAACTCTTCATCACTCCAGGACAAACAAAAATAGAGATCTAATCTACTGCTACTGCTGAAGAATAAAGTGCGAGAAGCAACCCAGCGGTCCACACACACCGACAAAGTTCTAGAGTCTCTTAACATGAATGTACAGGTAATATACAACATGTCGATAACAGCTGAGAAATCAGCACAGAAAAAAATTCACCGTCACATTTCAACAGCAACATTTATATAGTCTAGAATTATTTTGACCAATATCGTGTGTGTTTATATATTACTATATATATATATATTTACGTGTGTGTATGATGTATATTATCATATACATAAATATAGACTCATAATAGTCATAAAAAACAACTAAAGCACTTTTTCTCAGGCTTTTCCAACGAGAAAAGCAGTAAATAACGAGGTAAACGCCTCTGAAAGGGAAACGGGAGAGAAAAGTCCCGCCGGGGTTATTTGAGGTCACAGGACAGGAATTTGCATATTCCACAAATCTATTGCGACACATTTCTGTCTACGAACAGCGAACGTGACCATTGTTAGTCAGACACAAACCCACTCGACAGAACATCACGACTATGGGACTCGGTTATGTGCTCGGACGACAGAAAGACTACGAATTCACGACACTTGTAATATTCGTCTCGTAAGAAACTACCAGCGCGTCTCGCCGTGATCCGTCCGTGTCCATGGAAACGCGCGTTCATCCTCTGAGTGCGAGGGAATGCGTTTGAGTTCGTTCAATCCACCAATCCTGAAACAGCAGCAGTGAAATCCTATTGGCTACCATCACTTCGCAGAGCCCCTCCCCGGTGCAGCGGTGCAGGAGATCCAAACCTCTCATCATCATCAGACCGGGTCACCACCTCCGTTGCTGACGGCCGCTGCACACGGCTTGAAGAAAACACACACACGTACTAGACGGCACAAAGAAGAGCTCTGTATTAAAGCAGGAGTAACATACGACAGTGACCGTAGCGCTGTCACGGCCTCCTGGATGTGCGGTGAGGATTGGGATCGTTCCGCTCTTGGCTTGAAGAATCTCCGCACGAGTCTGCTGCTACTCGAAGGACCAAATCTCGATGTCCTGAATGAAGAAGTCCTCCTTCATGGAGAGCATCGGGTTCCCGAAGGTCTTACACGAGTGACTCCTGCCGTGATACAGATCCCCGTCCAGCCACAGGCCGAACTCGCCACTGCCGCAGAAAAGCGTCACAACGTCAGAATCTTCTGGCTTTATAAACAGAGTCATACAGAACAATCGTCCCCAACCCCCAGTCCGCCCACGGATGAAATGGTACCAGGCCGCCCAAGTATGGAATCAGATTAGTGCCAAAAATATCAAACGTAAAAAATTTATAAAAAAAAAAAAACCCCAAGAAAAATTATTCATATTTTTGATTTGTTCATTCACAATCTTCACATTTTTGTTTGACCATTAAGGCTGCATTTTCATTTTAAATCGGAAGCATCTCTTCTCGCTTGTGGCAGCG
Organism: Paedocypris micromegethes; assembly: GCA_028031935.1. NCBI lineage: Eukaryota > Metazoa > Chordata > Actinopteri > Cypriniformes > Paedocypris > Paedocypris micromegethes. Next base: position 7,111,652 of record CM051501.1, on the reverse strand, counting down.
ACTTTACTCACACACTTTTGTAGTAATGACAAAACTAGGCGTGTCATCTGTCAGTCGAACCTATGAAGAATCTTGTTATATACATTTTTATTTTCGCAATGTTAGGTGCAATGAATCGGTTATTTTCTGAGAAGTAATGTAAAGTTTAATAGAACATCACGTTTCTCTAAATTACGCATTTAAGCATATTAGCAAACATATCACATATATAGTAGAATTGCTTTATTATGAACCAGTAAAAGAGTGAAGAGGCTTAGCGCAGTATACATTGCTTGTGCTCTAATAACTAAATCAGGAGCGCAGCACAAAACAAGGTGCCTCACTTTTTCAGAGACGTGGCTGGTTCGACCACAGTCAACCTGTGATATTCTTAGCACAACATTTTCTAATGTTTCTAGTTAATGTCAACGCTTCTAATGTTTCTTGTGACGCGCACACGCAAAGAAGAAGAATGCTCCTGATTTTGAGAGCGAAAATGTTCTTTTTTCGTTTCTAAGCTGTAGAAATTTCTTTGTTTAAAATATAAACGAGGAAATATACTTAATATAATATGAGTCCAATTTTAAAATAGGTGTCTGACAAAAAAGTAAATATACATTTTTTTATTTTTTATGTAAAAAACTTCAAATGCCATAAAGAACCATTAGAAATAAATTATCAAACGGTAAAATGATCAAACGTCGACCGGTCCGCGACGACAAAAAGGTTGGGGACCACTGATAGAAGACACATGGATGACGGCAGAAGCTTCACAGAAGGTTTCTCACCTTCCACCGCCAAACGCTAAAGAGTCCATGTCTCCTTTAATGAAGAATAGATTGTCACCGGTCCATTTAAAGGCCTGTGGACAGTCAGAGCAGCGGTCATGAACCCATCACAACACATGAAGATGATCAGAGGACCAACCTCAAACTCTGGACAGAACGTGAAGAGGAATGTCTCTCCCGTGCCATAGAAACCTTCGCTGACTTTGAAGGGTTCTGAAGCCAACGCTCCAAAAACCTACACGAGAAGGAGGAGAAGAGTAAAGACCACTGGGAGATACATTAGGGGCCACATTAGGGGTCCGACCTGCCCGTCACTATCCTTGATGACCAGCAGCACGGGCGAATCCAGACCCTGCATGGCCCGGTACAGGGTCTTAATGCTCATGCCGTGCTTGGATGTGCCGAAAACCAGAGACCAGGGGTAACCGATGGTCCGGGGTGGGAGATGTTTCGCTAGCTTCAAGAACAAGAAGAAGGAATTAGAAAACGGTGTTAAAGAGACTCTGACAGGTGCACACACAACTGTGAAAGAGAAAGGAAAAAAAAAGTTGAACATTTTAGATCAATATTTGAAAAATTGTTATGCAATAATGTGGAGATCAGCATCGGTCGTTAACTAGACCTTCGTAGTTTAACTTCCTAGAGTGCTTGTATAATCTTCTTGTTCATTAGTTTTCAACTTTTTTATCATTTTTCAATAATTTTTCATTGTTTCATCACAGTCCATGTCTAAACTTCCTAAACCTGCATAAAAGATTCATCTTCACATTTAAAATATTTAACTTTTCTTCAGTAGTTATTTTGGTGAAAGTAACTTAAAATAATATAAATTTATATATATATTTATATGTATTTAAATAATACTGAGGTAATGTAACATTACACTTCTGAAACGGTAATTTTGTAATGTAACAGATTCCTTATTCCTAGAATATTTCTTGAATACTAAAATTTCTTTCAAGAAACACGCTAAATATTGTTATTCAACTTAACAAATCTAACTGCTTTCCATCAATTTGAATGATCTCGTCTGTCAAAATTATGAAGCAGAACACACACTCCTTTGTACTGGACACATTGACCAGAGCTTCTGATGTCAGTTTGAGCTGCTCAAACTTGTTATGGTTCCCTCCGAAGAACATCACTACATCTGAATGGTCCTAACACTCTTTCTACAGCTTGAGGAGAAAAACAACATCATACGTTTGAACCATTTAGAGCGCGAACGAGCGTGAATCGTTCTTTGTGAGCATCTAACACGACTCCCATCCCCTGGCTAGAACACGAGATGAGAGCGAGAAATCCATTCGCTAACGTGTCTGAGGATCAATAACTGCACAACACTATTTTGGGCCGGCGATCGATGAAGCCTGTGGCTGCGGGTCGTACCTTCTCGATCTGCTCAGCCTCCAGAAGGTCGCTGGGTTCGTTCAGGTTGGGTTTGAAAGACTCCGGCTCCAGGCCGGTCGTGACACGCGTGCCATGTTTGGACTCGGCGTCTTCCTTTGTGGTGATCTACAGAGAGAAATCAGCTTCATCATCATCATCATCATCTGCACAGCAGCGAGAGCCTGATACTCGAACGCCACACACTCTACTAGCGCTCTAACTCACAGATTTGGACTTTATTCTTCTACACGTGTGTGAAAGCAGCATTTGTCTGGAGAGCGTTTCACCACAGTGGTGTAATTTTACGTCTCGGGTTTCACCGCTTGTTTACAGCAAATAACGGAGCACCGTCTGACCCGTCTCATCATGAACAGTCTGACCCGGGTACAAGTGAGGTCGAGAAAAAAAAAAAGAGCCAAAAGCCGTCAGGCACCTGCAGGCGTTTGCATAGGGAGCGCAGATCTTCACTGTTTAACGCATCGATCCGATGGTGATGCTCGGTCCACGACACCACCTGCTCCGGGACAGAGGACAGAACCACAGCGCTGAGCCGGACCACCCCCAGAATAGCAACAGAAATAGTCTTTAAGTTGGCTAGTGCCACAGTCCAAAGTGATTATGAGAGATGAAGATGACGGAAAACCACACGGTCGACCCGAGGAAATGGCAGCGAGTGTTTTGCATGACTGTTCGCAGCGGTAAAACAGACAATGAAGTCAAACTCTAACCTAAAATAAAAAGGCGGTGTGTAACTCCGTCCCAAAAACTCCACACGGACACTACAACTTCAGAACTACTGGAGCAAGTCGGGAGATTATGAGCTTCCTCCAGTTCAAGGAAAGTTGTTCACAGGTGTGATTGGTTGGCCATCTTTGATGTGAGTCCCGCCTTCACACCCCAGAGTTGCTGTGATTGGTTCCAGCTCCGCGTGACCCAGAAATGGAAATGCCGCTGTCTGTCTGGGTCTAATCCAGACAATCGTCTCACTTGAGGCTCAGGAAACGTTCCTCATGCCGCAAAAATCTTGACAAGTGACATTCAGAAGAACGACAAACCTGTCGAGACGTAATAATTTCCCCGCTGTGGGACAAATAAAGGCATTTTCATTTCATAATCATGCAGTCTGAATCTGCTTGATAATAATAGTGTCTTTAAAACCCAAGAAAAAAAGAACACGAGTACCATTAACCGTTACCTTGGTTTATAAAGACATAAACCATGAGCCAAGAAACACGACAGTCACCCTATCTTCTGAAACACAAGGCAGATTAGACTCGTCGAGGTGGAACAAACTACTGAAGAGCAGCAAAACACCGGCCAGACACGGGGTTCCGAGGGGTATTAAACTCCTACTCCACGAGCCTGTCAACGGTTAATCGACTCGAGCAAGAGGGTAAATAAGTTTCAGCCGACAAGTTGCCACTTTACAGCGCTCAATAATGCAGACGAGCGACGGTTAACTGAAGGAAACATTAAAAATGCATCTGAGACACAAGCAAAACAAACCGCCACGCTGCTGCACTTCAAAAGTACAAACGCGCGTAAACACGCACGAGCTCCGGTAAGCCACGCGCGAGCACTATTGAGGGAACACGTACGTAAGTATACTTAGCAGTCAGCGGCTTTCCTTCCTTCGCGCTCCTTGAAAACATGATCTTACTGACGGCTGCGTTCAACCGTCCCTTTCTTCAACATGCCATGTTCTAACCAAACCGCTGACATTTCTGCCAACCAATGAATCACGACTGAAAGGTTCAACACCGCTTTTGATTGGTCATGATGGCAAAAGTCCCGCCTTCACAACGGCGGGCGCTATAGTTTTTAAAGGAACCGCGTCTAAATAACATGTAGCGTTTTATAAAATAGTACATACTTTTCAATTTGTGGTCAATTATTACATTTTTCAAATTAATTCAACATTTTAATTATTTTGGCGTTATATTTTCTCTAAAAACTGCCAACAACTTACAAAAAAATAGTCCTTCAATAAACACATCTGTGGCAAGAATCCCTATCACCTCAACAAATAAAATGATTAAAAGTACTGTAACCAGCTAAGCTCTTGCTTGTCAAAATGTTATTAATAAAGGTATGTATAAATTACTTTTAAATTCAAGATTCGTAATATAAAAAACCAAACTGTTGATAAAGAAGGAGCTGTTATTGTGCAGTGTTGATTTATCGCAGTGGGACTCACAGCGAATTTTACTTATTCATATAAAACGATCATGTGGCTTTGCAAAGATTCTCCAGTTCCAGAATAACAAATCAGTCTATTTTGTTCTGCGCATCATTAATTTAAAGTCAAATTTAAATTGAAGGATCAGTTTCACAGTCCCACAGATTGATTTCACCACAGGAACCGGAACACAATAACATGCGGCGAAATATCAGGTGTTGGCGCTTTCCATTATCCAATCAGTGAAGGACACAACACGCATCACACGGGAAGGAAACGGGCATGATTAGCCTGCGTCTCATTTGGGCATGAGTGGCACTCCAGCTAAATCATGGCGAGTGGACGGAGGGATTCATGCATGTAAACGCCGTCAACACGAGTCTCTTTCTTAGAAAGAGCAGAAGTCATGCAAAACACCGGCTGCAGGCTCACGGTCAACAGATGGATCTGAGTATCACAGGAAACCGGACCAAGTGCAAAAACAAGCTAATCTGACAGACTGAAATGGGCAGAAAACACAGTGTGATGAAGTGAAATGAGTTGAGGAGACACAACAAGACACTTCCAACCACCTGGAACATAGAAACACATGATAAAAGCACAAAGACCAGTGCAAACACCACACGGCGGATCTGATGGGATCCAATCAGGTTCCGGAAAACGCTCCAGCAAACCGCACGTACCTCCCACTCCTTCTCCACGGGTTCCTGCTCCTCGCTGGCTTCAGACTCTTCCATCTTTTTCACCACCAGAAAACCAGGATCACGACTGACGCTTCCGACTCCCTCGCCGAACACATCCGGGCTCCACTGGATGAAGAAAACGTACAGGTGGTCCGACCTACAGGAGAAAACACCAGCAATCTCTGGACCAGAAGACAATCAAAACTGCTCCTTTGGCTTCTCTTCAGCTGATTTATTAATAAGAAATGCATATAACGGTGTAAACCATGTTAGTATAAATTAACTGCACAGAACTATAATTACTAGACTATAAAATTGTGATAACTTTAGTTTACATAACATTATATTATTACCATTGAAGACAAAAGAGAAATACATTTATATCAGTTCAAAACAACTTTGAATAATGTCGAAACAGGTCAGATGTGTCTTTTGATGGTATTTTGTGCCTCACATATGAACCTAGTAATTTATTATCTAAAAATAGACACTATGAACATGAATGAGTTCATTCAGTATCTTTGGTGCAATAGAAAAGAAAAGAGTGAAAGTTTCTCGCTTTGCCTGAAACTGAAAAATAGCTTAACGGTTTTAAGAAAAGTACACACAGCGGGGGTCTTTCCTCATCTCCCACCGCAATTGCAGTGAAGCCAAACACTATATAGACATCGTGGAACGCTCTAGTCGTAGCTTCTGGTGAATTTCACTTGTCTCTATGTTGTCTCCTCTTTCTGCTTTCTGAATTTCACTTGTCTCTTTGTCGTCTCCTCTTTCTGTTATTCCATGTTAAATATTTGTTCACGTCAACTGGCGAGGGTCTTTACTCTTGTGCACGTCTGCAACAACATCCCACACCAGCAGCAGACTAACAATGAGTGCTCTACTGCCACCTAGTGCATTTACACTTTGTGTAATTTTCACAGACTCGACAAAGAAATTCTTCGTTCAGCTTCCCATCGTTCATACTCTTTTAACGGCTTCTCATCTCATCGTAGCAATTAGGTATCAACTACAAATGGGTCCCAGGACATTATACCTCATATTAGATCAGATTTTGAGTTTTGACTTTGTTTGGAATGTTGTCTCAATAAGTTTGAAAAGAGTTGAGTACTTTTATTATCCTTTGGCACTTCCCTGTTTCTACTCATGTCTACTTTTATCATTCATGAACATATTATATGTCTTTGAAAATGTGACTTCTTTTACGAAATGCACTTAGCGCTTTTTGTGTATGAAATGTGACACAACATACAATTTTAGATTAGAGTGGCCAGGAAACTCCCATCATGTATCTTTATGGTAATATTGTATAATACGTTGGGTTTTTTTTTTAAATAAAACACAAATTTAATTAAAGTCATTACAATTTAATTGAATTTTATGAGTTAAAATGAAGAAGTTACAGGACATTGTGAGGACGTGAACACACCTCTCCTGTGGAACGGCAAACCAGTACTCGTGCTTGCGGTCGCGCTGTGCGTACTGCTGCATGGACGCGCTGGCGTTGGACACAAACGTCTTCTTCATGGCTTTTCCCACACGCAGACAAAGAAACTTGTGAGACTTCTGTCTGTCCTTGGACGCCGTGATGCCTGAAACACAACAACAACACTGTTTCAATCATTGGCCTGTGAGTACAATCATCGTTCTGCGTTTTGACTTAAAAACAGCTGTTTATTTATCCAACAGTTGAAACACACTAGCTACAGCCTGTAGTTAAGGCTTTGGCCCAGAGGGGGCGTAATCGCTATTGTATTCATATGAATGTGGTAAGACACAAAGGTTTTCAGAATAAAAACAGCAGTTATCATATAAAGCTCAAACCCTGCATTGTACAGTCAATTTTTACATGAGGAAAAATGGCTGTTCAAGCATTAAAAAACTAATTTTTGTCCATCATCGGTAGCAATGTTGCACTACAAAATTTTAATTTACAAGTGGCATTATACTGCTTGTTTTTCCTTTTTTTGAAGTGTAAACAAACGTGCCAGCATGTTTTCACAAGAAGTGACTTTGTCATCAATAACCACTGATGCGCAATAAAAACATATTTTGACACGTCAGCAGAATAAAATGTATTTCTAAGGCTTTAGACATTTCTTCAGCAGCTCATCCTGAAACCAAATTTGTTTGATATCAGTATATGTAGTGTTTTATCAATAATCATAATTTTGTATTCCATTGTTTGCATTATTTGCATACTTTTTCATTTTATATTACATCTGCAAATCAATATATGTATATTTATTAATACACACTGTGACATAGGCAGCTATTTTATGTTATATTTTTATGTTTATTTATTTTGTCTGTATTCAAAACTGTATTCAAATATGAGTAAACATAAGGAAACGGCACAGACACAGTTCTGAACGTCTTCTCTCTGTAATGTTGTTGCGGCAAATTACACGACAATTGTTTGAACTTGAACACTTTCTCCGCGTCTCGTCTAAAAACTACACATGATTTGCCTTTCTCCGCCACCGGGTGTCGCAGCTTCATAACAAAACAGCGCAGCTTTGTCAACAAAAGTGACGTCAGCTCATCCTGCGTAACGTGTTAGAGCTTCCGGAAGTAAGATATCTGTAAGGATGTAAGCATGTTTCCCTCAAAAGATATTAGTGGTAAGAAACAAAAATCTATAGTATAGTGAAATAATTTCGTAAAGAGATGATATTTTCTCAACGAAGCCACAGTCATTGGTAAGTGGAGGTAGCAGTGAATTCTAATCTACTCTAAGTGAAGGCTGAACCACATGCTGGCTGCAGTAAAGGTGGTTTGTGGAGGGGCCGGTACCGTCTGCGCTGCTCCGTCTCGGGCTGCTGTCGGGGTGGACGCTCTCTCTCTGAGCCTGCTGGACGCTCTCGCGCTGCTCCTTGGCTTGTTGCATAGTGTGACTCTTCCACATCTTCCTCAGCTCCTCCACGTCCGTCTCCGAGTCTCTGGTTGGCTTCATCTCCTCTGGGCCGGTGGTCTGCCGGGCGTCCTCGTCTGCTCCAGGAGCGCAGTTGTGAGTACCTGAGGGCTGGGGCGTGTCTCCTGCGGGGCAGTGCTCTCTGCTGGTGGCTGTGCTCGGCTGCTCAGAGGCAACTCTGGCTTCCTTCAGGTCCTGTGACGGCTCCCGTGGGAGCGTCTGGATGTCTGAAGACTGGTCCTGCTGCAGCTCCTCGGTTGAATGTGATTCCTCTCGGATGGGCGAGAGCTCGGACTCGGTGAACACGTCCTCGGAGACGGAGCCGTCGGTGCTGCGTGGGGCGGTGCTGGCGCTGTCGTAACCCTCGCGCCGACGCTGACCTGAGAACAGTGCTTCAACGTCCCTGTGAGAACAACCGGACATAATATACATATTAGATTCATTATTAGATTAGAGTCCTTTTATCTGTATATATATATATACTGTGGAGGTATTTATATTTTTTTAAATTTGTTTTTATAAATATTTATTAGATTTAATAAATATATTATATAAATATATAGATTTTATTACTATTATTGTTATTATTTATTCCCATCTCTATTTTTCTCTTTCCTTTTGAGAGCAAGTTTAACCTGAAAAAAATCATTTTCCACTGGGATTACAAAAGTTTTTTTAATTAAATGTAACATATTTACTATTATATTTATACAGTATATGTACACACACACACACACACACACACACACACACACACACACACACACATATCTTTAGCTCTCCACTTCATGTAAATAAAGAGTTTTCCCTCACATGAGTGTGTGTGTCTATATCTATATCTGTGTGTGTGTGTGTGTCTGTTTGTCTCAAAGTGGGGTCTCAAATGCTAGTTTTTTTTAGCACAAAGTGGGGCCCTATTGGTTCTTGTGGGGGTCTTGTGCTGGCCCCCATAACCTTGTAGGCCTGTGAGGATCAAGATTCACGATTTTTTTACGATTTCAAGATTTTACGGCAGATTTTTGACAGGATTTGAATTTTGATGGCCAAGGGGAGAGACCATTTCATTTAGTATATAAGTCAATGATGGGTCCCGACTATGACGTAAAAGTGTGTGTGTGTCCTTACGCTGACAGGGAGCTGCGAATCTTGCTGTCGGTGATCTCTCTGTAGACGGCTGCAGACTGAACCTCGTCCAGCGGACACATGATGCCGTACTCCTCACAGCCCTTCTCCAGCACCAGAGGGTCCGCACGGTGGGGGTCAAACATGATGTTGTTGGGCGTTACCAGCAAAACGCCACTAACCACTCCCTGTGGAACACACACCAACCGTTCTGAGAATGAAGCCCACACGAGGCCTGCGGATCCGCTCACCTTTCCGTCCGTGATGTATTTGCAGTTGATTTTGAGGAACTTCTCCGTCAGCGCCTCCTCTTCCTCCGATGTGGAGGAAATGGCACGAGAGGAGCGCAGGGCGGAGAAGACGGGAGGAGGAGGAGGAGCCTCGGGACGTGAAGGGCCATCGGAATCCTGGAGGAGAGAGAAGAGCCACTGTTAGCCAATCTGGGTGTGTTTCTCGCTGGTATGCGCCCTCTGCTGGACAGAACTAGTACAACATTGCACACACAAACCCATACTTCAAGCAGTAAGTACACACTAGATTAAAAAAAAGGTTTACGGTTAGGGTTAGAAAAACATTGAAATCTAAATACTTTGTCTGCTGAAGGTTCACAGTTTTAAACATGTTCTGAGCAGAAAAGACATGTGAAGATCAGTAAACGTCTAAGTCACGTAAGGAATGCGGCAGATCTGACGTTCTCTGAATTCAGATTAACATTTAATCTGAAATGATCTTCAAGCGTCTCTGACGGACAAATATAACATTCTCTAAGTTTGCAAATAGAGCAAAAGAATGGGTTTAAACTCCATTTCACATCATTATCAGCATTCATGATCTAAAGACCGACATGGCTGAAACAGGGCAACACCTCATGACCAGCGTGTGTGTGTGTGATGTTTCTATCATCTTCCTCTTCCTCACTATCGGTCTGTGTGATCTGTTTCATCTTTGTAAGGGACAGCTGATGGATCGGTCACGCACCGCGTTGACTCTCTCCAGGTCTGCGTCAGAGGAGGTGGGCGACAGGGGGCTGCTGGGACTGAAGGACGGAGAGCTGTCGCCACTGGACACACACTCGGGATCCGGGACGTACAGAACCTGGAAACACAGGAATGGAGCTCAACCCTCTGAGGCCCACGGTAGAGGCGCTGTTTTAATATAAAGACCGTTAAAACGTAATTCTACAATGTAATGCAAATTGTAACATTAACACGGTTTCGGCAAAGACAAACCAAATTTCACTGACAGAGTCCGCCCCTGATTTACACAGATTCCTTGCTGAATAATGTCATTAATTGTCATGAATTAATATTTTGTGTATGATGTAATATAGAATTGATGCCACTAGTGAATGATGTGTGTCATTATTAGTGTTGTTGTGAATAACATGTGTGTTGTGAATGATGTGTGTCGTGAATGATGTGTCTCGTGAATGATGTGTGTCGTGAATGATGTGTGTGGTGAATGATGTGTGTGGTGAATGATGTGTGTCGTGAATGATGTGTGTTGCGAATGATGTGTGTTGTGAATGATGTGTATTATGAATAATATTTGTATCAGTTTTTTGTAGTAAATCACAGTGCCAACATACAGATTTTCCAACCATATTATAAACCAAATTTTTATAATAAAAGTGATCTTTAAAAGTCTTTGCATTCTATTTTGATTTTCACATGTGATGGAGTCTCGGGTAAAAAACACTATCTGAGTGTCACGGACACATGCATGATTGAGTGAGTGAGTGTGTGTGTGTTCGAGCATGTGTGTGTGTGTGTTTGAGTGGATAACACACCTGACCGGGCACCACATTTCTGGAGAAAAGTTTGTTCAGCTGAACAAGTTCATTGGGAGTCGTGTCGAACTTCAGAGCGATGCTGTTCAGAGTGTCCCGTGACTCCACCTGCACAACACACACACACACACACACACACACACACACACACACACAATAAGGATCTAGCATGGCGTTCTGTTTAAGGCATGAGATCAATCTCAAGCAAATAAACGCTTAATCAATTAGATAAAGAGGATGTTAGTCGTCATAATAAAGTAGAAGTGACGGTCAATCTCAAAGTCTAACGTGAAATCACTGCCACTGTCATCAATAAATAAAATCCGAGCAACATCTCATATACGCGGCCGTCTCAAGGTTAACGATGACAAAACACTGAGAAAGTCATGTTTATACAGCCGGAGGAACCAATCACAGCGTTCCATTTGTTCATTTGGTTGTGACTGGCTGCTGTGAGCAAAGAAACGGCTTCTCCAACATTTCATTGGATGAGGTAAAGCAGAACCCGCCTCTTGTGAGTTTGTTTCACTGCAGAGGAGCTGACAAGCAGCAAGGACACGCCCCTAATCGGTGTTCGCCCAATCACAGAGTGACAAACCCAAACAACAATCCTCAAAACATAAATTGCTTTTTTTTTCTTCACACGCCTGTGCAGACACTGGGAAAGAAATCTAGCAGAATATCAAATCACACGTGGCATGATCGTTTCCATGGCAACGCTGTCATTCCTCCACGCATGGCGCACGCTGGCGAACTGCGTCGATGATCACATTTAAAGAACTAATTTTAGCTCTGCAGTCCCAGAGAGTTGATCTCCATTTTGTGTCATTGTGTTTTCCGACACAACTTCTCAAAACATGTTGGTAGACGATCATGGATCTTCTGGTGAGGAACACACAGTGAACTAACCGTGAACTGTCAGCGGATCGATGGATTCTCATTGGTCAACAAAACAAATGGAAAAAAAATAATCCAACGATGAAAACATGGTTCCTTGTGTTACCTCATCATCTCACCGACAGACCACACAGGTCAGCTCAGTCATCTTCTGATCCATCACCCACATGTTAAACGCCCCGTGACAAGCTGTTCATGCCCAGTGACAAATGCCCCGCTGTCGTCCTCAAGTTTCATGCTCGGCGGAGGAAAAGCCAGGCTCTGTCAATCATCTGAAGCGATGGAGACAGATCTAAAAACGTCTGAGCTTGGTGACGTCATCCACGCCAACATCCACCGCGATCTGAGGAATCTATCTGACGTACGCGTGCGGTGACACTGGTCACTTCCTGTTCTCATCCGGATTCATCTCAATAGATTTGTCCTAAAAAGCCTTTCTGACTGGTGGACGTTCTTCATGGGCCACTAGCTGTAAAGTCTGTAAATCTGTTCATAATGGACCTCTGCTATAACGGACAATGTGTGGCACTAACCAAACAGCAGAAAAACATTTGACCGTCTGTTTCGCTGGTTATAGCGGACATGGCATGTTATTGTCATGCGTGTGACCCAAACTCAGACACTGATTGGTGATTAGATATCAGACAAAATATTCACTGGCCGTTTGTGGCGTATGTGAGTAAATATTCAAATTTGAATATAATGGACTAAAAATAATGCTCCGGAGACTTAGGAAATAACAGACTCTAAATACGTAAAACTATGAGTATGGAAAAAAACAGACCATATATTTAAGCAGACTAACAGATTCTGGATGTAACAGACTTTTGATGTAAAAGACTGAATATAACAAACTGAATATAATTGATTCTGGATGTAACGGACTCGGGATGTAACGGACTCGGGATGTAACTGACTCGGAATGACCCTGGATATAACAGAAATTGGATATAACACTCTGGCTCAAACCTTATTTTGACAGTGGAGTCTGTTATAACAGGATTGGACTGTCAGATGCTTTGATCAAGGTGACTCACATTGCATCCCATATGGTTCTGTACTGATGCTTCAAACAGCTCAACTCTGACAGGGACATCGATTGGTTGCACTAGACGTCAAAGGTTCGGGAGCGTCTCATCCGCTCTAAGTCTGATCGTGGTCTTCCAGCCGCGCAGCCCAAACAACCGCCTTCATGGTGGAGAACTCATTGGATTCCAATCTGCAGTCTGGAGCTAAGCTCACGCTGCCAGCAGGTTTCTTTTCTCGTCCTCCTTTCTTCACTTCCAGGCAAAAGATCCCGAGCTCAGCTCAACCCACACACGCCTCTGTTACTAGGGAGAGACGAGGAGCTTCTGCCTGCAGCTGGAATTTGAGGGTCATTTCAAGAACACAACAAGCTGTTAAGACAGACAATCGAAGCTCTCACTCCGTCTCTCTCTCTCCGTCACTCTCTCCGTTCATCTATCTCTCACCCTCACTCTCCCTCTCTCTCTCTCTCTAGCGCGCCGCACAGACGAAAAATCAATAAAAATGCAAACGGGAAAGGAAGGTCATTGGTGAACACTAGTGGAATGCGCGTTGATAAGCGCGTCGGACGGACCGCGGGAACCAGCGGGAAGATAAACAAGCCCAGAGTGCCGATGTAAACAGTCAGCGATTGAGTCTCTCTCCATCACACACCGTTCCTGCACAGACGCGCTGTTAACCAGCAGGTAAATGTGGAACAATCCTCAGAGCGAACACGCGGAGAGATAACACACACACACACACACACACCGGCTCATGCTCACACTCACCGAATACTCGATGGTGCCCTTGGGTCTCTGGAACGACATCCGTCTTCCATCCTTCTTCTCTGGCGTCTTCTTCTGGCCGGTATCTGAAAGCAAGCGAGGGAAGGTTCTCATTACGTTCATGTCAGCTTGACACAAGCCGTCGAGCTCTCAGCCTCGTCCAACGGCTCATTCGTCAACAGCGAGTGTGAGCGATTGCACTGAGGCGGAGATGCAGCTTCTCTCCCTCTCTCTCCACTCGGCCCGTGTCTCTCCTTCAACACAGCGACAGTCGGTATGACTTCACCTTTCAAAGCTTCTAATGCTGAAAACAGAGACCACCCTGATAACTGAGTGAGAATCAGAGAGAGAGAGGCTGACAGAAAGAAAAAAAGCAAGAGAGAGAGAAAAAGAGAGACAAAAAGAAAGACAGAGAGAGAGGCTGAAAGTAGGAGAGAGAGTGACCGGGAAAGAGCGGGAAATATTTACACGCCACCTCCCCTTTGCTAAAGTGGTGTGCATGTGATGCTCTGCGATGCTCGGTGACCCACAAACTTTGGTGTCTTACGGTGTTTGTGTTTTGCAGTGTTTTGTGTTTTACAATGTTGTTTTTTGCTGTGTTTGGTATCTTACGACTCTCAACATTTAGTGCTAACAACGTTCGGTGTCTTACGACGTTCGGTGTCTTACGACGTTCGGTGTCTTACGACGTTCGGTGTCTTACGACGTTCGGTGTCTTACGACGTTCGGTGTCTAACGACGTTCGGTGCCTTACGACGTTCGGTGCCTTACGACGTTTGTGTCTAACGACGTTCGCCGTCTTGCAAGGTTTGGTGTCTTACGACGTTCGGTGCCTTACGACGTTCTGTGTCTAACGACGTTCGGTGTCTAACGACGTTTGGTGTCTAACGACGTTCGGTGCCTTACGACGTTCGGTGCCTTACGACGTTCGGTGCCTTACGACGTTCGGTGCCTTACGACGTTCGGTGTCTAACGACGTTCGGTGTCTAACGACGTTCGGTGTCTAACGACGTTCGGTGTCTAACGACGTTCGGTGTCTAACGACGTTCGGTGTCTAACGACGTTCGGTGTCTTACGACGTTTGTGTCTAACGACGTTCGCCGTCTTGCAAGGTTTGGTGTCTAACGACGTTTGTGTCTTACGATGTTCGATGTCTAACGACGTTCGATGTCTAACAATGTTCAGTGTCTAACGACGTTCGATGTCTAACAATGTTCAAAGTGCATTACGATATTAAGTATCGTTCGAGGTTCAGTGTCTTACAATGTTCTCTCACCCTCACTCGATGTTCGGTGTCTTACGATGTTTGGTGTATTTCAATGTTCAGTGTTTCATGATGTTCGGTGTCTTCCCTTGTTTTGTATTGTACGCTGTTTGGTGTCTCTCAAAGTTTGGTGTCTTACAATGTTCAGGTTCTTATTACGTTCAGTGTCTTACGATGCTTGTTGCGTTACAATGTTTAAAGACTTATTATGTTCAGTGTCATACGATGTTTTGTGTCTTGCTACGTTCAGTCTTATGATGTTCAGTGTCTTACGATGTTCGTGTCATGCAAAGTTAATTTATTCAACTACGTTTCGTGGCCTTTTAGTTTCTGTGTACTCTGATGTTTGTCTTTGACGGTATGAATGTGAAAACCAGTATTCAGCTGTGCCACGATAGAGATTTTGCAATACCGTGAATACCGTTACACAATCATTAATTACATTTCTATATTTGTAAACGTATAATAACGTAAAATTGAACTCAGAAAGCATTGTAACAGGCTGAATGTTACAGTACTGTGCCTCTAAGAGAAGCTCTAAGATCCGCACACCTGAAAAGAGAGGGAGAGAGAGAGAAAGAGAGAGAGAAGAGTTCTCTCTCCCTCTCTTTGGCGTGCATGAGGGAGAGTGACTCTGAAAATCTAACATCGCGTGAAGCCAACCACTTCCAGACGCTTCTTTCTTTTTTCTTTAAAAAAAAAGATGGGATACTTTTAAAGGATATGTGGTATTAAAATGGCAGCTGCATCTTCTGGTTACACTCTGCGTCTAATTTATTACTTTAAATAAAGTTAAAATAAAAAGTTTGTCTATAATGTAATTAAGGTCTGCTAAAATGCAAACCCCCAAAACCGTGACAAAATACAGATACCGCCTGGACACTAGAAAATACTGTGATATGACTTTTAACTGCCCACCTCTAACTCCTGTATTCAATGTCTCGCAATATTGGGTTTTGTAATGTTCAGTGTCTCACAATGTTTGGTGTTTATATTTATATGTATAAATGTATGTAAACACATGCATATCATCTGCATTAGTCTCTGAACATTCTCTCGTGATCCATGTGAAATCAGAAGCAGAAATGCATTAGTCTTTGAATTTGTACACTCAAGGACACAAGAATCAATATGAGACACAGAAAACAAACATACAGAGATAAACTCACATGTGTGCTGGGAAACAGATAAGCGTTTGTTGACACACACACACACACACACACACACACACACACACGCAGGCACGCACACACACGCACACTGACACACACAATCTGCATAAAATTTCCCCACCGTGGAATAAACATTTATCTTCTCTCAAACACACAGCGTTGTTATTTAGACAGAATAGTCAAATGATACGCATAGTCTGAAATGTAGGCAAACGTTACAAAAAAATAACAATTAAAATGTTTAAGAGTCCCAATATTTCACAGCGGAAGTAAATTAAAAACATGAAAACTTCAGTGTGACAGAGAAAACAAACAGCTAGTGTTATTCTTAGTGTTCTAGATACTGCGGAGACCTGCAGCCCTCATTAAACAGCTGATACGCACACACACACACACACACACACACACACACACACACACAATGCATTGCTGCAGGGACTGGTGGAACAAGTTCAGCCAATTAAATTGTCCAACTCAACGAATCAGTGATGTGATTGGTTGTCTGCTGTGACATCACGGATAATTTGATCATCAGCTGGTGTCAATGCTTTTGTACAGTCTGTCTGTGAAAAGAGCTTCATAAATATATGCAACTTGAACTTGGATTGATTTATCGTAACTATACAGTAACGACTGCTCTTGAAAGGCCTTTTCGTACTAATACTCCTGAACACAGACACACACACAGACACACACACACACACACACACACACACGCACGCACGCACGCACACACACACACACACACACACACACAGTGTCACTTAGTGAGTGTCACTCGCACGTTATTGCTCATGCAGAACCATTTAGTTTGTCAATCAAATATAGAAGAAAAAAAGTTGAACAACACATCAAAGATTCTACAATGGAAAGGAGGGAGAAAGAGAGAGAGAGAGAGAGAGAGAGAGAGAGAGAGAGAGAGAGAGAGAGAGAGAGAGAGAGAGAGAGAGTAAGAGAGAGAGAGTCAGAGAGAGACAGAGAGAATCAGTGGGTATAAAAAAAAGACAGTGAAATGGTCAAAGAGAGCAAGAGAAAGAAAAAAAATATTAAGTGGGAAGAAAGTGTAAAATATCATACGGAACATTTTAAAGTAAATCATGTTCAAGCAAACAACTTATAAAGATTTTAACTTAACAAAAACATTCACACTCCACACACACACACAGTGCACATGCACGCACACACACGTCTACGTACACAATGAGCCTGAACTGATTCATCAGCGTGACTAAAGATCACATAGGATGAGACACGAATGAACAAGCAGAGGGGCCGAAAACATCACGGGATAAACGTCTCGTGAAGAAGAACCAGGACGGGGTCTAACACTCGGAACCAGTCTGGATTAGGTCATCCCTTTGATTTACTTTACATCATGTGTCAAACTCAAGGCCCAGGGGCCACCGTACAAATATACCGGCCAAAGACCCTTTATTATAAAGCTGATATTATTGGTATTAATGACCCGGTCACATGAAGCTGATGACAAACAAACTCGAGATCCCAGAATGCACTGCTGCAGCTGCCTGGTCCTGTCACACACATTTGCTTCTTGTTCTTTCACAATGTCACTGCAGGAAACCGTGTGTTCTCTTCTCTTCCTCTCAGCACAAAAACACGTGCTGTATCTATGATGCAACTACCGTTAGAAACTACATAAAGAATGCACTGACGCGCGCGCACGCACGCACACACAGGCACGAACGCAAGTTTAATATCTAGTAGACTTGGAGAAGATCAGACTAGAGTCAGACCTGCAGTCAGAGGGTCGCTCGTGTTCTCCAGCGAAGTTTCTGCATCGGAATAATCTTTGAACTGAACTTCTCTCGCGGTAACGGACCAGATTTTTCCAGTGATCGCCTCTCGAAACGACTGAATATAATCCATGTTCGAATCAAATCAGCAAAACAGACTCATTTACACGGGCTTCGCGATTCCGCTCGTGGAGAAACACGGACACGGAAGCAGGAACTGAAACTTCTCAGCTGCGGCTGAACTTGACGGCGCGTGTTGCGCCTGTCTGTGTCTGTCTGTCTGCGCAGCCGCAGACGCGCTCACGCGCTCAGCCGCGCGATGGAATGCTGTTGTAAACAAAGCCTTTGATTGGCCACGGAGAGCAGATGTCGTCACGGGTTTGTGCGCGACCGTCGTGTCACCGCGAAAAGCCTGAAGCAGAAACTGTAAGAAACTTACTGTACAGTGTGGAACTACAGTAAACTATTATTGAACTACTCAGGATCTTGTGACTGTACTGCGGCTTTAAGGGTTTTTTTATACGATGTGGATATTTACTAAAAACGCCACACGAGAAACAAGTTGTAATTTTGATACTGATTTACAGAAGTATAGTGTTCATGAAAACCATATTTGAGTAAAAGTATGGATACCTTACTGTAAAAATTACTCTGTTATAAGTTAAAAGTTGCCAATTCCAAGAAGACTTGAGTAAAAGTCGTAAATGAATTAAAAAAAAAAACTCGCACTGTTTTACTCACACTGAATTTAGGCTAAAAACCCCCACCAAGAAATATGAAAAACAAGAAACTTGATTTATGAGGTTTTATTTCCTAATATAGAAATTAAAGTTAGAACCTCAATGTTTCAAATAGATAGATGTTACAAAATAGGTAAAAAAGAATAAAAAGTCACATCTCAGTCAAACTCAGATGTGCAAAGTACAGTATTTCAGTGTGAGAAAAACAGATTTTAGAATTTTGGTTCAAAGTTTTGAGAATTGAAGCTTGTAGTTTTCTCTGGATCACAAGCTGAGATCAGCGGAATCCTTCTGACCGGACACAAGGAAGCAATTCCGTGCCCGAGCTCGGCTGTAATTAAAGCAGTTTAATTCCAACGGCCCTATGAAAGATCCATCGCGCTCATTTCACAGGCGGGAAACAAAACGCAGCCTATTAGTGCGAGAGATAAAAGCAGGGCTTCCCTCCTGACGATCTGCTCACGGCGCATCACGTGCTTCTTCCATCTCAATCTCCAGAACAGAGTCGAGGGAAATGAGCAGGACACTGAATTCATTTGTTCGCAGACATTTACAGCAGAAGAACATCAGGACTGGAATCCAAATCCGGTTTCTCCTGAGGCTCCTTCATTTTAAATCATAATGCAATGTAATTCGCTTTGGGAAAAGTGTTTTGAAAAATTCACATTTAATTCTAATTTTAAAAGAGTGTAATTGATTAGTGATGTGAGATGTACATATTAGATAGACGTGTGGAAATTCAACAGATCTTAAAATAATAGACGGACTGTAAAAAGCAATTCTTGAGGAAATAGCATGCGAGAAGCTACTGATCAGTGACATCATCAGCAGTGTCCGTCCAATCACGAGCTGAGAGTCAGTGCTGAAGTGGAAGCGTTTTTGTTGCTATGGTTACAAAATTATGACTAGTAGATTCTCAGACAGCCGTTGAAACGTGGAAAAATATGATAAAGACGCCTCTTGTCACACACACACACACACACACACACACACACACACACACACACACACAGACAAACACACGCACACACACAGACACACACACACACACACACACACAATGAGCATGCACGCACAAAAACACGCGCACATACAGATGAGCATGCATGCAGAAAGCGCACACACATACATACATATGCGCGCACACACACACACGCACATACACACAGAAAAACAAAGATTGATAGATAAGCATACATGCTAACACACACATATGGGAACAGGCATACACACACACGCAACAAAACATTCAGTTGATACATAAATACGATATACTTTAATATGCATACACACGTGCAAACACACATACATGCGCACATGCACGCACACATACACTAGCAAATGTGATTGAAACAAAAATACAATAATCTACACACAAATATAAAAGCAATCATGTGATTGATGCATACGTACCTAGACATTCAAATGCACACACACACACACACACACACACACACACACACACCTATGAAGACACAAACATATCCACATACACTATCAAATATGTAACTATACATAAATTAATCTACAGAAACGCACACACACACACACACACGGTATGCGCACACACACATGCTAACAGACATTAGCATACATGGAATTGATACATATTATACATCAAGATGCACACACACACACACACACACACACACACACACACACAGTGAAGACATACAAATAGGAGCGCAGACACACACACACACACACACCACACATGCAACATTCAATTGATACATAAATATGCATCAATATGCATACACACATACAGAATACATACATGCACACATGCACGCACATCTACGCACATAGACACCCCCCCCACACACACACAAATACAAAAGCAATAATATGACTGAGACATAACAATACATTGATATGCACACACACAAATATATGCACACACAAACATATGCACACACACAGGCACACTAGCAAACATGTAATTATACATAAACAAATCTACACACACGCAGACACACACACACACACACACACACACATGCTCACACACATTAGTGTACATGGGAATGATACATAATTATACATCAAGATGCACNNNNACACACACACACACACACACACACACACACAGACAGCATCAGCAACAGGACGAACATCTGCACATCACCCAGAGCCGCTCACTTTACAGGCCCAATTAAACACACACAAACAGTAAGAGCCGCTGTAATCGAGCAGCACTAACTAACAGCTGATGTTTGGATGATGAGGATCGCAGTTAAACGTGCGAGGGATCGAGTCTTGTCCACACACACACACACAGTGCTGCAGTCAGTGGTGTGGAAAGCCGCAGGAAGAGCTTCATGCAGGTGTGTGATCACCGTCAGTGAGACTAAAGAACACTCATGAATATTCATGAGGCCACATGAGGATGACTATGAATGACTAAGACATTTCACTCAGGCCCATGAGAAATAAAAGCTTGAAGGTCAAACACGATCTAAATATACATCATATGTGTCAAACTCTTAGCGTACAGTATAGTTTCACCCTAAGTTTTACTGGCCTACAGCAATACAGATGTTTTATTACTGAGTTGTTATTACACAAACTACGGATCCCAGAATGCAGTGCTGCAGCAGCCTTGTAGAAATAATGGTAGCACATTTTTTTTTACATTTAATCGAAAGCAATTTTTGTATTATTTTTTTATTTTTTATTTGAAGTATATTTCTAATTTGAACAACACAAATACAAATAAGAACAATATTGGAGACAAACTATGAAAACAAAATATATACATGCTTTGTTAAAGTAAATTCAAGTAAAATAAAGTAAATATTTATCCTGGAATAATATTACTTTTTTCATTCAATTTTGTTTACGAAATGTTCAGTTTTAGTGTGTTAAATGTTTATCCTGTTCAGCCCCTCATTAGAGTTGTGCTTTGAATTTTGACCCTTCTGATTTACTTTTAGATGCATTTTACACATAATTTATATCCCCACATGAATCACATTCACACGGTTTATATACACTTGATTCACATTATATATATTCACATAATTCATATTTGCATGATCCATATCCACATGATTCATATTCGTATGATTGTTATTTGCACAAATCATATCCACATGGTTCATATCCATATGATTCATATCTGCATGTTTAATATCAACATGATTTCTATCCACAAGATTCATATTAACACAATTCATATCTGCATGATTAATATCAACATGATTCCTATCCACAAGATTTATATTCACATGATTCATGTCAACATGATTCCTATTCACATGATTCAAATCCGCATGATTCAAATCCGCATGATTCACTGATTCACAACTCAGATTTTCCAGAATTGTCCATCTTTCCTGTTTGCGGCAAATCTGTTTCATTCCGGACAATGAAAAATAAACCCGCATTAGCGAGTAATGCTATTTTTAGGACATAAGCCTCTCGCCGTATGGAGTTTAGGTTCGGTTTGGCTGTGAGATGACTTGTGATTTTTCGTCCGCGTGGATGTGACTGTGTCTGTACAGATAAAGACGGTGAATGAAGAACAAGCGTCCATCTGCCAGACCAGTAACTGGGAACAGATCAGACGTGACTCACGACCAGCATCGGGATTTTACTCAGTACAAATGGCTTTAACCGCTCAGCTACACTGAAAGAAAAAGAAGCGGCACAGAAGAAGAAGATCCGTGTGGGAAGAGCATGACTGGAATTGAGGAACACAGATAGTGACCGTGATCATTAAATGCGGCGGCTGTAGGAGGATTCATCGCTTTCCCGTTCAGCGACAGGCTCGTATTCTTCATCATTATGCCGCGCCAATGATCACGGCCTGACTTCTGTCGGCTTTCATTCCTCCGCTGATGAAGAGAACGGGTGAAGGTGGACAGAGGTCGCGGAGACAATGAGGTCACAATCATAGAGCAGGATGGGCACGCGTGATTGGCTGGAGGCGATGATGAGCTCACAGAACAATGAGGGCAGAAACGTATTTTAGTCTGATTATTCAGTTTAGATTTGTGTGACCCGTTCTATTTACTTGATCAGTTCAAACGGAGTTAAAAACATGCACATATCTAAACATCTACGTTTATAAGTGTACTATAACTAGTTTTGTTTTGAAAGGACTCAGAAAATGTTTTATTAATTAAAAAAGTTAATTAGCGCAAAACTAGATATTGTAAATGCCTTTTGTGGTCGAAATCCTAAATGTGTTTGTTCTTCTACTAATCATCACTAGGTTTGTGTGCATTGTCAGGCTATTAACCCCTTATCAAGGTTATCAGGCGGTTAACAAATCATCTTTGAAGCATTAACGCAATGTGTATCCATTTTATATCAGTGGTGCTAATATAATATAATATAAACAATTTTAGTTTTGGGTTGGTTTTAAAACGAGGTGTGAATATTCTGTGTGTAATGCCGTGTCCTCTGATTGGTTGATCATTTGCCAGTGGGTGTGTCTCTGTTGTCATCGCCATGGTTTCATCGCTCTGGTTTCATCGCCGATGTTGTCATCAGTTTCAGTTCACGATGTGAAATCCTTCAGTTCCTCAAGGAATACGCGTTGGGGCGGAGCCTAAAGTGCATCTAATTAACTCTCAATAAAATAAAGTGAAATAGACTTTCTAATCAATTTGAATATAATCAATAATTATTAAGCGATTGACACCCGGCCAAGCACTAATTTTCACACAACGTTCTTTGGGTTTGGGCTTCTAAAGACTGTAAGAGCGTAATAACAGTTTTCTGCAGAGCTGCGAAAGTAAAACAGATATCAGGTGGTATGAGCCACGGCAGACCTGGTCTATCAGGAGCGCTCGAATCAATAGGCCGAGAGAAGAGGTAGAGGAAAACTGCTTAACCCTCATTTAATATCTCCTGCAATCAATAATCATCAATAAAGATCCATCCCTGCACACTGAGCTAATAGCTCACACGCCAATAGATAAATGAGTCAAACCATGAGGGAGAGAGAGAGAGAGAGGCGAAGAAATGAGTGTTAAGAGAGAAATGGAGAATGATAGAGTTAGAGTGAGAAAAAGAAAGATAGAGAGTAATAGATAGAGTTGGTGACAGAGATAAAACAGAGTGAAAGAGAGAGAGACTGAGAGAGAAAGAAAAGGAAAGAGGGAGACTGAGAAAGGGAGAGTGCTAGAGGGAGAAGGTGAATGACAAGAGTGAGGAGTTTTAGAGTGAGGAAAAAAGGTAGAGTAATATATATATATATACAAAGAGAGAGAGAGAAAGAGAGATAGGGTTTGAGATAGAGATAGTGTGAGACAGAGAGCGACAGCTAGAGTGAGAAAAAGAAAAAGAGAGAGTAATAGAGAGAGTTGGAGACAGACAGAAATCAGAGAGAAAGAGAGAAATAGAGACACTAAGAGAGAAAACGAGAGAGGGAGGCTGAGTAAGGGAGAGTGTTAGAGAGAGGTGGTGAATAACAGAGATTTAGAGTGAAAAAAAAGGTAAATAGTAATAGAGACAGAAAAGAGTCGGAGAAAGAGAAAAATCAAAATCAGAGATGTTAGAGAGAGATGGAGAATGATAAAGAGAGTTACAGTGAGAAAAAAGAAAGAAAGAGAGTAATAGAGAGAGAATTGGAGAAAGAGTGAAAACAGAGAGAGATAGAGAGAGTCGGTTCTATATCATCGAGTTAAATTCAGCATCACAGATCTCCTGACAAGAACGGAGCAGTAAATTCTCTCTGGCGGCAGAAAGTCTGGCAGGAAAGTAGCGTTTTCACTCGCAGCCTGATCCATGAACCTAAGCTGATGACAAACTCGCAGAGACGACCTTAATTAACCCCTGCGACTATTTGAAGCCTCAGAAGTTTACTAATGCAACTACTAGTAAAACATAGTCTAACACCTCAGAGGTTAAACCAGTCGTGTCAGCAACGTCAACACGTGAGTTCAATTCCGCAAAAAAACACGTGGTAATGTGGATGAAAATCAGAAATTCTTCCCAAAAAATAAAAACAAATCAGACACTCCACCAATCAAATCCCAGAACAAGATGATGAGATTAATGCAACACATCATCTCAAAACCAGGACCAGAGAAATATAAACTTGATCCCAATCCGACTTTCCAAAGTGACTTTCTTAAAGTGATAAAACAAGCCAAAATAAAGCTGCCAGAGGTGTAAAGAGTACATGAAAACCATACTTGAGTAGAAGTACAAATACCTTACTGTAGATATTACTCCATTACAAGTTACCAATTCCAAGAAGTAAACGTTTTAAAGTATCCAATTTTATAAGAACTTAAGTATTTTAGTATTAAGTATTTTAAGTATTAAGCAGCAGCAAAGTTGCTAAAAAAACACGAAACTCTTCATTTATGAAGTTTTAGTTCCTAATACATACTGTGTTTTTTCCTTTTTCTTGTGTTATTGTTTTTATTCTTGTATCTTGTGTTATATTTAAATCGCTTCTTGCCTTCTATATTTTGGACGATATTTTAATATATTGTAGTTATTAATATTGGTTATTCAGTGTGTATATTTTACCGTTATCACACCTTTCTTTTCGCACCAAACGGAATAGCAATATTAATTTCATTGTAACCCCGTGATACAATGACAATAAAGGCATTCTATTTTATGTAACGAAATGAAAACGCCTAAACTTTTAAAATTGGCAGAACAAAATAGAATTGAAAATTAACAAAAAGTCAGTCTCTATCAAATTTAAAAGTGTAAAAAAGTGCAAAGGCTAATTAAATAGAATCCGGTACCTTCAGCATCCTGCAGATGGTGATATCGCCTCATCCGCCCAAGAAATTTAGGCAATATCAATATCGAATTGAGGTAGAAAGAGATGGCGATTTGTCGCACACAATCACAATGAGTAACGGTACATTCCAATTCAAAAGTAGGGGTGTACAAGTACAGATACTCTGACAGGTGCTCCGATGAGTACAGATACTCAATCCAGTAGCCAAACATATTCAAGTAAAGTAACAAAATAAATTTACTCAAGTACTAAAAAGAGAGTTCAAGCTGCAACTGCTTTGAAGAAACCAGCAGATTTCAAATGAATCTAAAAGCAACAATTACAAACTCATTTTTATTTATAATGTAAAATTAGCACAATACAAATAACACGTCACAATAAATCGCCATTAGCTACCTATGAACAAAAATGTTCATTTTAATATTGAGTTTAAAATCTCACATGTGAAATGTCACAATGACTTGTTAAACTTTTTTTTCATGAGAAACGTGAGTACAAATGTATTAGTTCAAGGAGCCAACGTTTATTTCAACTTTTCAAATTCTTATCACAATTTTTTTTGATAACTATTGATAAAAAAAAACACTATATAAATTATGTCAAACTGATTTTGTTTATTTAAAAAACCATTAAACTACTATTTGTTATGCATGAACTGTAGATTCTGCTGATATAAAAACTTTATATTTAGAAATTTTGAAACGGACAAATACAACAAGCATCATACTACATCAAGCATCATTGCAGCTCCCCGAAGACAGATCAGGACAAACATCAGATCAGCAGCTTATATAAGCGCCTATCCAGTATCTTGTTAACAGAATTAGGTGAGTGTGGTATTAAGGTAGAGCAGAACCTCCAAGACACTAATGGATCGCACCGATTACCCACACAACCCCGAGCTCCGCACTCATGCCATTACTACAGGCTTAAGCTCACATGGACAAGTCTCTCTCCATCACCGGCCACTCTGTCGGGTCATTTTCAGTTAGAAACAGCGGAAGCGCTGCTCACACGGAGAGGATCGTGTGATGACAGCACGAGGTGATGAAGAGGGAAGGAGTCACAGCGTGAGGCAGTCGATGACACTTCTATCTCCCGCCGTCTCTCCACCAATTACAGGCTCAGTGAGGAGGCAAACTGTGCTGTGATTGGCTGGGGGTCACAACCTCGGAAAGTCAGAGGAAAGTCACTAAAACTGAACGAGCTTCTTTTACTGTGTGCTTTAAACTAAATTTCTGGTTTTGTATGCAAGTTTTGCCTCTTAAAATATGTACAAATTATTTACAGTGATGCCTCAACCTATGAAAATTTTTTGCGGCTAGAGCAGCTTTGTAAGGTGAGACGTGTTTAACATGCACTAAACCTCTGTCAATTCAGAAAAATATTTTTTATAAATGA
>CM051501.1:7020070-7080070 GCA_028031935.1 Paedocypris micromegethes | reverse complement strand
ACGGGTTCAATCCCAGGAGAAAGCATCAAAATAACTTTAATGTTAGTGGAACAGAATTAAAGCGTATGTTCTTTTTCTCCAGTGATTATAAAGCATCAGTCTCAACAACACAAATTGTTTCATGCCACTATACCATCAAAACAGTGATGTAACAGTGTGTGTGTGTGTGTGTGTAATGCCGCCAGAAGCTGATTAGCTTCTAATGAGCTTTCAATGCACCGAAAGGAAAGATTCTAGGATAAAGGGACGGATGAAGGGGACGACGGGAGAAGTCTGTGCACTTTCATCAGTCAGACTAACTGGGTTAAACCCCGAAACAGACAAATCCATTTTTCTGATCAAGTAGGATTATCGTAAAGGAGTCCGGAATATTGCTCAATCTGAGGGACATGAGACTCGGAGCCGGAGTGTGTTTCTCTCCAGTCAATTATAATCTCACTATCCTGGAGCTTCTAATCTCCACTGATCTTGACTCCACCAGTCTGAAAAGCAAACGTGCATTTCTATCAGATCCAAGTGTTGTTTAAAGTGTTATGTCACATTTATAGTTATGTCACAGACTTGAAAATCCCACAAGAGATCTTGACTGTCACAGTTTAAAAGACGAGTGATAAAACACCATCAGGATCACCGGAGACATTCACACGTTTCAATAGAAGTTTCTCTTATTAACACCGATTACTCAGTCTGAACTGAACTTTCACGTTTGACATTGTGAACTCTGTCAGAGAGGGGAAAAAAGAAAAGACTACGTCAGGAATGCTAATTTCAGTCAAGCACGAGGGAAAAAAAACTTGCGCCTTTGCGCGTAACAGCAGCAAAATAAATCACAACTGCAAGAGAAAGATTAACCGGCACGTACCGCGGCCTGAGAGACTCCATCATCACCGGCGTCAGGTCCACTGAGTCACGGACGGGGACGGACACAGACACATTGACGCGCAGCGGCGTGAGCTCAGGATAAACTCCGGTCACGTGACTGTGTCTTTGGCCTCAAGCATTTGCCACACACACCAGTATACATACACACTCTCTCTCTCTAATAGAAACGCTCAAACAAACACACACTTACACAAACTTACACTCACACTGATCTCAGACATGCGCAAACACGCGCCAACGCATGCACGTATACACACACACACACACACACACACACACACACTTGTTCACCATCAACCCCCACTCTAAAGTTAACAAAATCTTGTTACACTTTGCACACACACACACACACACACACACACACACACACACACTTCAATTAAAAATTTACAGACAGTACATTTCACACTGACAAAACGTACAGACTGTCATTCAAAATTTACAGACTGTACTTGTTTTTCCACTATTTTAATTATGTTCCAAATATAAGACAATGAGGCCCAGACAAAGGTCCCCACAAGAACCAATAGCTCCCCACTCTACCATCAAAATGCAGTGTTTATGAACCCCATTTTAACTAAAATGCCTGTAAAACACATCCATCCACCTACACACACACACACACACACACACACACACACACACACACACACACACACACACACACACACACACAGCCAGAAACTGCTCCGTCAGCTTATTTCTGCACAGCAGAACTCTTATTTTAACTGAGGCAGAATGGATGAATTACATATTCATTCATCATTACTTCTCAATCTGCCTCTGTCCTTTTTATTACTGTCATAGACAGAAACTTTACAAAATGTATAGATTTAACATGAAAATCCAGGGTTTACAGTAAATTCCAGTGTGTGTTCTACGGAGTGTATATGGTTGCCAGTGTGTGTTGTGCTGTTTGGGTGGCACTAGATTATATTATTCTGTGCTGAGTTTGAGAAATAGACCTGTCTAAAATGGCTTTCCGGTCGTGGTACAGAATACAAATCAAGCCAGAAAATATTTATGGCAAGATGAAGTCTGGAGCCAAAAATAAACCGCACTGGAGAAATAAAGTCCCACAAGACATTCACACAGGACTCACAATATTGTCAAGGCAGTGACAAACACAGAGCTAGATCCAGACCATACAGTAATGAGACTGCAGACGCTGATGCTCTATTGCGCACCCTAGTGGCAGAGCTGAGAACACGAGAAGGGCTTTGACATTTGTGTGGCAAACACTAAGGCGAGAAATATACAGTTATAATTTACTGTCTTTACAGATCTTTACAGATGCCGTTGTTGAAACTGATATTTTAGAGCTGGACTTTCAGAAGGTTGAAGTACACGGGGAAAGAATTGGATGAGTGAACGATTGGCTGGAGGAAAGCATGTGCTCTGTAGCTTCTGAAGCCATTCTCACACATCAGAAACCATTTCGGTTACCGCCAGAGACCAGATGGAGGCTTTCAGCCGGAGGAGCTGATCTCCATCTCTCACCCAGAGTCTGGCTCAGCACCAGCCGGACAATGACCTGATTTACAACCTGCCGACGTCTGCCAACATGAGGCTATCAAGCTTTTGTGGTCATTGATTCCTGGACGTAAGAGTTACTTGGATGAAATTTGGGGATTTTTATTAGCAGAACATCAACACTACTGAAAAGAGGGGGACGGTGTTTGCACCGCATCACATCATACTTGTGCTTCTTAAAGTGATACAGAAAACATACCACCTTCCCCAAAAATAAGACCTTAAGAAAAATTATAATTTTAGATACACATGCTTAAGACAAAAATAAGTCTTATTATAGAGCATAAACAAGCATTACCCTTGAAGACAGATCATACGGCCAAAAAAACCTTCTAAAAATGACAATAAAGACGACCTCCAGACAGAAATGTTCGACTGAGTGGAGCTCATTTCTCCTTCTGGGTGATTGTCTGAATGACCTTCAGAAGAGCTGCTCTCACTCCTCTGTCCTCGGGCTGCTCAGCCACACTGCATTACGTAATCCAGGAAAGGCAACAGCACTGTTTGATTTAAACAGCCGGGCGTGTCTTTTGACAACAGCTTCACCTTGACCATGAGATTTCTTCAGCTTCTCAATGTCTGTATCTTGAGTGTGTTAATACTGATGAGCATCTGTCAAAATATGGCAAGAAGGTCAGGGATGTAGCGAGATGACTGGGGAAGGGCCAAGAAGCCAAGGAGAGTGACATGAATACAAAGGTGTGGCAATAATATTACAGTTGTTATGAAAAGTCTAGTGGTGTGGCATGAACACAGGGGTGTGGCCTTAATATTAGAGGTGTAACAATGAAAAAGTCCAGGGGTGTGGCAGGAAGACAGGGGAGTGCCATTAATATTAGAGGTGTAACAATAAGTCCAGGGGTGTGGCATGAAGGCAGGGGTGTGACATTAATATTAGAGGTGTAACAATAAGTCCATGGGTGTGGCATGAAGACAGG
The DNA here is from genome assembly GCA_028031935.1 of Paedocypris micromegethes. Classification (NCBI taxonomy): domain Eukaryota; kingdom Metazoa; phylum Chordata; class Actinopteri; order Cypriniformes; genus Paedocypris; species Paedocypris micromegethes. Next base: position 7,076,717 of record CM051501.1, on the reverse strand, counting down.
GGAGTGACATTAATATTAGAGGTGTAACAATAAGTCCAGGGGTGTGGCATGAAGGCAGGGGTGTGACATTAATAATACAAGTGAGATGAGAAGTCTGGGGGTGTGGCATGAAGACAAGGGTGTGGTCCTAATATTAGCAGTGTGATGAGAAGTCCAGAGGTGTGGACATAATATTAGGGATGTAATGAGAAGTCCAGGTGTGTGGCATTGTAATTAGAGGTGAGATCTTTTTTGCAAGTCGCTTTGAATAAAAGTGTCTGCCAAATGACAGTGAAGTAAAGTAAAAAGATGTAAAGTCTGGGGGTGTGGCATTAAGACATAGGTGTGTCATTAATAATAGAGGTGTGATGAGAAGTCCAGGGGTGTGGCATGAAGACAGGGGAGTGACATTAATAATAGAGGTGATGCTGTATGAACAGTCTGAGGGTGTTGTATGAAGACAGGGGTGTGGCCCTAATAATATAGGTGGGATGAGAAGTCCAGGGGTGTGGACATAATTTAGGGGTGTGATGAGAAGTCCAGGGGTGTGGCATGAAGACAGGTTTGTGACAATAGTATTAAAGGTGAGACGTAAAGTGGCATGAAGACAGGTGTGTGCCATTAATAATAGAGGTAAGATGAGAAGTCGGGGGATGTGAAATGAAGCCAGGGGTGTGGCCATTATTTTAGAGGTGTGACGAGTTTAAAGGTGTGGCATGTAGACAGAGATGTAAAAAGAATAGTAGAAGTGTGATGAGAAGATTGGGGGTGTGGCATGAAGACAGGGGTGTGACATTAATAGTCGAGGTGTGACTGGCCTTGTATTGTCAGCATGACTTGTTAATGAGAATGTGCTACAGATTATGTGCGCTAATGTGCTAACAGTCTTACTCAGGTTTATTAGCATTAAAATAAGCGAAGAGTGCCGAGGAACCTCTTGAGGGTGTCTGTTTAATGCCACACACTATATGCATGGGCACGCAATACAAGATGCGGATTTATGCATATTCCAAGCATAAAAATATGGAAATAAACCAGGGGAGGCAGAGAAGATACGTGGCTTTAAACACGTAACCTTTGGAGAGACAATGTGGTCCAATGGGAGTGTTCCGAAAAGCCATTTAAAAACCATCATTATTTTTGCCATTTCATTCGGCGCCACTAATGGTGCACAGATTACACACTGTAACGTTCACATTGCAGTGTTGCATAAGTGCGTCTGTCTTCAGAGGCACACAGCAGTTTGCTTGGCCGTACAGCCTAAAAATACATGCTGCAGCAAGCAGGATCCTCTCCGTAATGAGCTCTGTCACATCAGCATCGCCCAGCAGCGCCTGTGGTCGTCTCATGTCACTTCCCATTGGCCACAGCAGTCGCCAGAGCAGCAGCGAAGCTCCGGACGTCTCCGGCCCGCAGCCCTGCGAGCTGAAGGTGAAACCCAGCCAAAATCACCACGCTTCGCTAAGTCCACCATCATCTACCTTCAGACAGACCATCACTGCTGGAACGACTAGCATCACTTTCTTTCCATAACACACGCATAAACACGCGTCATCATATGTCAAAATCGCAATTTAGACGCATGTTTAAAAATAAGTGTCTAAAAATAAACACCAAAATATAAATTAAGAGTGTGCGTTGAACAAAAGCTACATTTCCCACATGCCTTTTTGGTAGGTTTGCTACGCAACTGCGATTGTCACTTGATTAAGTTATGATAAATAATAAGTTGTGTGAGACACTTGGCCATTTCAGCACCAGGGACAGTGATCACGGATGCTGCAGAATGGCCTGGTGTCTCACAGTTGTTTAACATTAAAGAGTAGTTACATTTTTAACATTACATTTGATTACATGTAAATGTATGTATTTATGTACAAACAACATAAATGCAGTACAGTAAGTCTCTGAATTCATTTTAATACCGTTGTTATTAATCTATCGCTGAACTCTTCACTAACTGCCTGGCCAAAGAGCTACCAATCACCTTCTCGCCAATCAAAATCAGTGCCGCCCTTACGTGAAATAAGTGACAAAAGTGAAAACGCAAAAATCTGAAACTCAACAAAAAAATCTGAAACCAAACAATAAAAAAAGTTTAAAACATAAATGTGGAGTTTTTTATTTTTTTATTTACGTTTGATGTTTTGGTAATAATCTGATTGCAAACTGTACCTGCTCTCTCTACTTTTGACGACAATGTGTACGTTACTCATTATTCAATAAAACCTGGTGTTGTCCTGAAGACATCAGTGATGACACGCAACCATGAGCATGAGCGGTAGAAAACAAGGATTGTGGTAGGATTTGCTGGAAATGCAAGAGAATGTTTAACATTTTTAAAGTTATTACATTTTTATTAAAGCTTTGTCTGCGAGCCAGATGCAGCCATCAGAAGAGCCCCATCTGGCTTGCATCACAAGTTCTTGACGTCTGGTTTAATCTAAAAGTAATAAAAAAAAATACCCAAAAGAACAAGAAAATTGAGTTAAATGCCTTTAGAAGATAAGGATTGCTAACTGACGGTGGAGTAGATCTGGTGGCAAGCGTGTAGTTAACTTCTTCTGGAACCATCGTCAAAATGGCACGGAATAACCAACGCACTGATTTTGTAGCGTTAGAATGCCAGAGGAGATCTCCCCATGGTTTTTTTCCTCGCTTTCCGTCCGAGAGATTTTTTTTACCTGCCACTTCGCATATATGCTTGCTCACTAGTGAAAGCCATCTGCTTAACACCAACGAACAAATGAATAAAATGTTTTTTACATGTTTTTTTTTACATTTTCACACATGTGGTTTGAGACAGTTGTAACTGTGAAAGCGCCCTACAAATACATTGAACTTGAACTTGAACTAACTCTGAGTAGTCTGTGTACCTCCGCAATGAGAGGAATTTAGCTCTTAGTGGAGACTCTTTTCCTCCACATTGAGAGAGTTTAACTGCGTTAAATCTCGTTTCCTCCGCAATGAGAGAATTTAGCTCTGAGTAGAGCCTCTTTTCCTCCACAGTAAGAGAGTTTAACTCTGCATAGAGTCTTGTTCTTTCCCTTTACATTGAGAGGATTTAGCTGAGGTGCACTGGAACATCTCACTGAAGAGGCACTATATACTAAATGTTCCACTGTGAGTAGAACCAGCACCTCCATTGTGCTCCTCTGGAGAAACTGTAGAAGTATAGAGAAGTCATCGCTCAGTGACTTCCTCAGTAAGGAACCAATAGGTAAACCAAATTGGATCACCCGGCTGTGGTAAAGTTGAGAAAATGGGCCAAGTAACTAGCTGTTCCAGAAATAGTCACTTGTGCAATTTCAGCTCATATTGGGGAATTTCAATCTTAATCCAGGAGCAATTTTCAGCCGGGAGCCGGCGCTCAATGAGATGTTTGTGTGCAGTTATTAAACCACCGACGGTCTCAATCAATATTATCAGCTGGCGTGAATAAAACTCATTCAATCTGGATGAAAAGGCAGCGTGAGCATTTAGCACAGGATAACTGTTATCTATAATTGAGCATTTGTGACCACAAAACACATTACAGAAGTGAGCAGACGCCGTTCTCTTCTGAAATGTCAGCGCTGCTTCGTCCGGATTGTTGGGCTAGACGCCAAAATCTGTTCGACACGGCGCTCGTTCCTTTACGTGACTCACCTCACTGCAACTTCAACTCGAACTTAATAGTCCAACTTTTTTTTAAACTAAGCAGCAAAAATTGAATCGGAGAAGAAGTCGGTTCCTAAAGCTGCAGATTAGTTCGACCTTCACGTCTCCTTCATATTTACAAGCATCACATCTTCAGCTTCTCAAACAACCCCAAGCATCAGGCCGCATGTTCTTCATTTAGATGAACCAGAGACTCAATCAAGCATGTGACTTCTTTTCTTCATCATAAAATGATTTGCATTGAGCATCAGTGATGTCATTCTGTTAGATATGAAGATGTAACTAGGCAACACTTACACACACGCGCTCACATTAATCAACTTAATTTACCGTGATGTCTGCTTTAAGAAGGACACATTAACTAGTGTATAAAGTTCAGACTAATGACTATTATTAGCGTTCGTACATTAACTTATGTTTAGTTAAGGACACGGTTACCATGGGATCTATCGTCATGCTACAAATGAAAGCTAAAGTAAATAGGTTGTTCCCAGGACACACAACGTAAACATCTAAATGTGTGAAGTCTCATTATCCTGTGGCGGTGAGAATCCACACATTAAACACAGGAAGAGATAAAATACAGAGCAGAAGAGAGAAATGATGCGTCCTGTTTTCCAGTGAAGATACGTTGGGAAAAACCTCCAGCAGTGATCCGCCGAGCTTTGAAGTCACAGTCTCAAACTAATCTCACAACAATGGAGCGTCACGCATAGGGCACGAAATCCTCTTCAGCGTTTGGTTACGTGGAGAAACCTCCATAACCATCATCAGACCTGCCGGGGAAAAGCTCAAGCCCACAGAATGCCCTAACTAACCTTAACCAACCCGTCCCAGCCAGCCTGCGGAATCAATTTCCATGAAAGACTACCATCTACAAACGTTTCCTCAGCTCACATCATCTCATTTAAATGATGCTTTACAGGCCATTTATGTCTAACCAACTAAATATATTATGAATAATGTATTTAGATGGTTATACATATGCGGATTAATATTAAAATTTAAACAAACCACAACAAACCCCAATAAACATCAATCCTTTTTATAATTCCTTCAATTATTTTTGGAGTGGAGATGATTTTTCAGCTTGCATTTTAAATACCAGTCAAAAATCTCAAATTTCAAAAAAATCACATACAAATTGAACATACCCGATCGGAATAAACTCAAGAGAAAAGTAAATCATATATGTGATCAGAAGACACGTTTCATCTTCTTCGTGGGGTATAAAGTGTAGCTAAGACTAAAGTTGGATTTTAATCAGTTTAAATTAAATTAGAATAATTTCATACATTCATTTTTCTTCCAATTTTAGACGCTCAAAAACTTGGAGGGTGCTTATATGCGCAAATTTCAAATATGCTTATATGCACACATTTTCCAACATTTCAAGACAGGAGTCGCAAGTTAGGTATGTTAAAAAAATCTTTATCAAAAATTGTAGGCTTTTTTGTTTTTTTAGGCACATTTTTATATTAAATTAGGCAGCTTTTTATTTTGTGACTGAAAAATATTGGTGCTTATATTCTCATAAATACGGTAATTTAACGAACAAGTAAATAAATAAAATCTTGTAATTTAATAAAAAGAATAGTTCTGCCTAAATCATGTAAACATGTTTTAATAGTAAATCTGAATTTAAAAAAAAACAGAAATCTGAATTCACTGACAGATTCTCACTGACCTTTTGGTGCTGAACATCTTGGCAGTTTCTTCTCCCACAAACCAGCGAGTCCAGCAGACCCACACCAGACCACATCAAACCTGCAGCAGGACACATCAGAACATTTACGTTAACTATTACTACTCTTCATATGGACAGGGATGCTCCACATTCACATGGAAAAAGGCTTATTTGACATCAGTTCATTGCCATGGCTTCAATATTAATGTCAAAAAAGAGGAAACCAAACAGATCCGAGCAAGTGCTGCTGAAGAACACGTCATTATTTCATCTTTGTTTCTACAGAGACTCGTCTCTTACATAAGTGTCCCCCAGATTTACTGTGACCGAAACACATTCGCACACACATCACTTTGAGCAAATCTCCAGCTTTGGTTGGTTCCAGGGCAAACGCAGCACATTTCTTCCACCGTGAGAACATGGATGTGACTCCCACCGCTGATCCGAACCATTTCACCGGATAACAGCGTCAACACGCAGACGGCTTGATGGAGCTTCTCAATGTGGAGCTCTACACGCTCAGGCACACATCTTCCTCGATTTCCTACATCTCTACACACACTCAAGTAGATCGCTGCTTGGAAACCAATGTGACTCCGCAAACTGCAGAGGACTTTCAACCATGATCATGTCTGTCCTGATGTTGGAACACGATTTCCTTTGGTCGAAAAGTTCTATGATAGCAAGAAATCCTCTCAATGAGGAAGACAAAAGACTCTACTCAGAGTTACATTTTCTTGTTGTGGAGGGAAGAGTCTCTACCCAGAATAATATTTTCTCAATGTGGATGAGAAGAGTCTCTACTTTATATAGTTAAATCATCTCAAATGTGGAGGAGAAAAAACTCTACTCTGAGTTAAATCTTCTCAATGAGGAGGACAAAGGCTCTACTCAGACTCTACTCCACCTCAGTGTGTAGGAAAAGAGTTTCTACTCAGAATTAAATCCTCTTCAGTGTGAAGGAATAGAGTCACTGCTCAGACTAAAAATCTTAATGTGGAAGACAAAATCTCTATTCCGAGATAAATTCTTTCAATGTGGAGGACAAAGACTCTACGCAGAGTAAAATGCTGTCAATGTGTAGGAGATGCTGTCAAAAACTCTACTCAGAATTACATTCTCTCACTTTGGAAGAGAAAAGACTACTCAGAGTTAAATCTTAATGCGGAGGACAAAAACTATACTCAAATTAAATGCTCTCAAAGTGTAGGAAAAGAGTCTCGACTCAGATTTTAATCCTATTGTTGTGGAGAAGAGTCTCTACTCAGTATTAAACCTGAAAAAGGTTTGGTAAAAATGACTCTACTCAGACTTCAATCTTCTTAATGTGGGACTCTACTTAGAACTAAAAAAAATAAAGAAAGAAAGTAACTACTGTGGCCAATAGGAGCTCTGTATTTAACCATTCAGTAAAGTTACATACACAGTAACATACACAAACCGGGAGCAGTGGGCAGTTTTAAGCCGTGGTGTGGGGGTCAGTGTTTTTTTTTCTTGCTCAAGGACAAAGCAAGAAAAAGTCCTGTGTCGGACTTTATGGAAGATACGATAACAAACAGTTCTTTCTCAGGTCTTTTCTGTCCAAGGTCTTTTAAGTTTTAAAAGACCTACTCAGATTTCCCCTTCTTTTTATTAATAACAACAGGTGCTATTTGAGTAATGGCAATGATAACTGAAAGTTAATTTATTGTTTAAATGTGTGTTTAGATAAGATGGCATTTGAGGTCAGATGCCTAGTGTTCAACTCCTAGAATCCTCCATTGGAACAAAATCACAGACGTTATTGTTTGAGCTCCTGTCACTTGGCTCGGTCACGTTCCGTCGACAGTCGAAGGCCTCGGGACACGCGCTGCAGTGACTTTGTTCAAGGTAAATGTAATGGTGAGTGCTGAGGACGGATTCTTAGCCTGCAGGAGAACTTCAGCTGGGTATCTCATGAACATTTTCACATTGACATTGACACTGGTGTGTTTCCGCATTATTCGTAAGACTTTAATAACGTCCTGAATTCAAGCAGGAAAAAAATGCTCCAACCAGTGACAGCACATGCGGGTAATGCATGGCATGTGCATGAAGAGGTCAGAGGTCAGCGTCTGTGTGGCTTAGAAGAGCAAATCCCTGTGTGATCTATGAAAGGCTGCTTTCCCTCCGTCATCCGCGTCTGATCCGGCGCAGCGGCGGATCAAAACACACCAAATGTCCTTTAATTACAAGTAATTTATTACAGTAGTTTAATCGCTTCCTCGAGAAAATGGCTATATTATGTTAATTTTATTTCCAGTGTGACCCCATAAATCACTGCCGGGTTGAAATGGTCTATTTGCCGTCGCTGGTTTATAAATGGCATGAATAAATGATGCGGTCCTTTATAAATACGATGATCTCACTAAAGATTCTTCGGATTAGACTATTACGTAAGACCAAGGTCAAATATAACAACACAGCATCTTATATGAGAAATATACATATTCAAATTCACTTTTTTCACTTGATGAAAAAGTGAAATGTAGCAATTACTGAATTATAAGATGCTATTTAAATTTTGTTTAACATTTAATTTCTGCAATTACTAACATATAAATGAAGAAATTAAAACACCTATGTCTTCTGAAGCTTTGGGACAATGAAGTTTTGAATCTCAAGGTTTATAGAACAAAAGACACCTGGAATTGTGGTTGTGTGAAATGCGTGGCCTTGATTTAAGCATCTGCAGTAATTCTCAGCTGTTTCTTCCTTTAAAAAGCACTTTACAAGCACCATCCATCCATATCTGAGGTTTCGCTGTGATATTTACCTATCAAAATGTCTCACTACTCCTGTCAGGCAGCTGCTCATGAAGATAAATCAATCTAAATTATACTTGAACGGCTTTCAGTTTGCTTTGTTTCTTGTTGGATTTTATAATCATTGTTTATTCCTGTAGTGGAAATTAAACTCAGGTATTAACCCATCTGAACAGTACACAGAGTGAAGTGAACACACAAGGCCGGAGCAGTGGGCAGCCTCGGTTTAAGCTCTGGAATATGCCGAACCAGGATTCAAACTTGTGACCCTATGGACACAAATCTAACTCAACAACTGCCACCAGTAGATCTTAAAATGGGTGCACTGCATTATAAAAAAATATTAAAGTTTATCCAAAAAGAAAAACGTGTTTGAATCGTGTTTGATACATGAGCAGAGTATTAGAGGATGATGGGGATGACGATGAAGAGCTCCATCAATCATCAGAACTTCCATCATCAGCAGCATCAGCATCTTTCCAAGGCTCCTTCGTTACAAAAACAGATTTGAGGAAAAAAAATGTTAAGCTTTCAAAATTACGATAACAATAAAGATCCTGATATCCAACCACCAGCCACATTCTACATCTCTTTTGACATAATTGTTCTGTCAAGGCATTTTAAGATTATTTTGCAGAAATTGACTGAACCATGGTCACCTTTTAAAAAAAGATGAAAAATACAGCACACATTTTGACAATTCTAAATACAATCAACACATTTTCAAAGAACCTTGTTTTGAAAGAAACCTTTTGTATTTGCGTATTTATGTATGCAGATACAATATTAAAAGTTGTGTGTCCAGATGTTGCCGGCTGAAGAGCCTCGTGCATGTTCAGATTGAGAAATTAAAAGAGAAACGCTGAAACTCACCATCAGCTGTAAGTCCTGCGCATGTCCGCGTGTGTGACGCTCGCGAGGGACTGAGAGAGACACGCGCAGTAATCTGACCTTCTCCGCGCGGACCGAACCACTGCAGCGAGGACGGGGGGGTGGAGCAGACCACCGCTGAGACTTACACTACAGGGATGCTGTATCCGTTTATTAGAAAGAAAAGAAAGGGAGTAAGTTTGTCAATCATAATCCAGTCCTTATCACAAGAATTGGAAAAAGTGTGTATTTGACGATTTAGTATTTTGAATTTTGAAACATGTCCACTTTGAAGAGTAACTGCGAGAAAAATGTTTCATGCTATAAACTTTTAGGCACATAGTTAATAAGTTATCATCCATCTTTTTATTTTCAAGGTCTGGGTCATGAGGAGTATCGCAGAAATTTGGGCCTGAAGGTGGGACCCACCCCCTGGGTTGGTGGCTAACCAATCACAAAGCAGGTTGAACTGGTCATTATCTGCAGGTACTACTACCACTACCAATACCTGGCTAGTTCCTTCGTGTTAGACTGGAATTCCCGGCAGAAAGAAATGTTAAAGAAACAGCATTAGAATGTAAAATGCTTGAGTAAATGGACTTTGGTACTTTAGCGGACTGAATAAGCCATCTGAGGCAGTGGTGTAAAGTACTGCACTTGAGTAAAAAGACTTACTTTACTTAAGTATTTTTGACAACTTTGTTCTTGTACTGAGTATCGAAAATATAATAATATATAATATAAATATAAATATAACTTTTAGATTAGATTCAATGTTATTGTCATTGTGAGAGGTTTGTGTACAGTGACAATGAAATGCAGTTAGCATCTAGCCAGAAGTGGTATTTTTACAGTTATGAAATAAATATATGATATAAAATAATATATGAAGATACAGGTGCATTGAAAAAAGCTGATGAGTTGTATACAGGTGAATAATTCACAGCGTGTGCAACAATGAAGAACCATATACAGAAGGTCCAATGCAATGTGCAAGATGTTTTAACGGTGCAAGTGGGAGTTGAAGATCAAATTGCAAAAAAAGTGGCAGTGCAGGAGTACAAAGTGTTTAATTTCTGTTTAGTGCAGAAACAGCTGTCGAAAAAAAAAAACAGTTCCTGAGCCTGTTTTGGGCTCTTAGAGTGGTAGCGTTTCCCTGATGGGAGAAGTGAGAAGAGACTGTGGTTGGGGTGAGAGGCATCTCCAATGATTTTCTTTACTCTCTACATGACTGCATTTTAATTGAGTATCTGTACTTTTTACTACATTGGAATGGTGATATTTCCATCTGCAGGGTGCTGAATGTACTGGATGCTATTTATGAGCTAAATGGCATGAAGTAGCGATTGCACTTTTTTTTCTTGTTCTGCCATTTTGAAACATTGACAAGTTATATTTCTTTTCAAATAAAATAAAACCTTACAAAACCGTATAATTATTAATGTTTTATTATTGCTTTATTATTATTATTATTATTATTATTATTATTATTATTATTATTATAAATAAAACCTTTTAAATATAACATTTATTTTTGTTTTCACAGCCTAAATTCAGTACTGGTAATTTACTCAAGTTATTTTACAAGTAAACAAATAGATACTTTACGACTTTTACGCAAGTCTTCTTGGAATTGGTGACTTGCAACTTGAAATGGAGTAATATTTACAGTAAGGTATCGGTTCTTTTACTCAAGTACTCTATACACCCCTGCTATAAAAAATAAGTAAAGCAGTTTTTTTTTAAATACAAAAAAACATGGATAAATGAATTTGAACCAGATAAAATTCAGTGCGCAATATCCACTTGCATGCCAGGATGGAGTCATGTTGGTACAATCTAGAAAATCAGAGAAACGCTGATCAAGCTGGTGGCCGGTGTGTTTTATCTGATGCGTATGTGTGAGGTTGGCACTATGCGCGGGTAGTGTGACCTTCACACGTGACGTTTAATCGCAAGAGAACAAAGAGAGTCAGTATTTGCATAGCGAAAGGGCAACGCTTCACAAATGTCAGGCTGATTGTGAATGTGATTGCGGAGATGCAGAGTGTGTGTACCTGCAGCGGGCAACATGAGGGGGCTTCTCTGTGGGAGTCTGATGCATCTGAGGTGAATTCACACATTGAATTGTGTTGGTTCTAGTGAAATCCTGAAAATTTTAAAAATCTGTCTCAAACCAAGTCAACTCAAAACTGCTAAAAAGTGCAACCGCTAATTCATGTTCACATGATTTAGCTCACAAACAGCCTCCAGTACCTTCACCATCCAGCAGATGGCGATATCTCCTCAATCGCCCAAGAAATGTAACGATAACAATGTAACGAGTAATGGTAAGAGTCTATTGAAATGCAGTGGAGTCAAGAGTACAGATACTCAATCACAAATGTAGTCAAGCAGAGTAATAGTTGCTCATATTTTTGATACACAGTAAAAGTACAAAGTAGCCAAACATAAAAAGCAGCACTCTTTTTACTCAAGTGCAGTACTGAAGCCTCAGATGCCTTCTTCAGTGCGCTGCTTGGTTCTGATGGACTTGTGGGCAGTTTTTGACTGACCCGTATAGCGGAGACCGAGGCCTCGGGATAATTGACAGGATGAAGGTCATTGACCTCGTTTGGTTTTTTGTGATAAGGTTTTAGTCAAATATTCATAAACCTCCAGCTGATTTTTAGACCGGATTTGTGCATAAATAAATCCAGTTGTTGTGCTTTTGTTCGGTTCGGGCCGGGACTGGACGCAGGCATGATTGCATTAATGAAGACATTCAAGCGAAGGCCTCATTAATTCACTGAACTTCTGCAGACTCCAGTCCCATAAACAACAACACGCTCCTGCAGATTACGTAAGGACTCCAGCCTCTGGATATTAACGGTCAGAATCGGTTTGGTCTCCCGTCGGCTTTGAAATGAACAAGATCGGTCGTGCCGCGCTGAACAAGGCCGGACAGAAACAGCTGCAGGAGACCGAGCGCTTTAAAACATCCACGTCACTGACACACGCGTGCACACACACACACACACACACACACACACACACACACACACACACACACACACACACACACTCATTTGACTTATTACGTTACTTGACAGAAGACAGTAGTAATAATACCGTAGTTGACACAGTACGTATATAGAATATCACATTATGACGTTAATCAGAAATAAACAGTGTATTGTGAGAAAGTGAAAGGTCCCCATTTACATACGTTACGCAGGAATCTACGCGGTACTGTACACAACATTAAACTTGGAGCTTGACCTACAGCAGGACGCAGCTGAAGGGTCAGTGTCCGGTGGCCAGTGGCACATGTACGATTCACTCTCGCTCATGAATAATAGTCTGTGACAGAAAGCTGTGAAGTCACTGACCTTTAGAGTGACCTTTATTTCGCCTGCCACACTAAAAATTCTCTTTTCAAAAGTAATACGTACACTTTTCTGCCAACGTTTATAAAACAATAGGTTTGTTTCGATGGAGTGACGTCACACATCGCCCCCTACTGGACTGTTGTTTTCTTTACAAATTATACGAATACTGTACTGTATATATAAAAAAAAAACATCTGTGAACTTAGTTTAGTTTACGTTTCCGAACTTGTGTTTTCGTTTGTACGTAAAAGTGGCGACAAAAAGCCCCACTTATTCACGTTTTACTCGTGTATGTTGGTTATTTATAGCCCTATTTTACAGACATTAACCAAATTTCACAAAATATTAATTGAGAATTGTATTATTAAAATTTTATTTTTCATTTATTTAAAGGATAAAATCATTAATTGTATTAATCGTATTTCGTTTGCAGGGATTTTGAGTTTGTCTTTATAAAGATATAGGCCTAGATAATAGCAGCTTCTACGAGTGTTCGTGACAATTTCATCTGATATCTGATAGCTCTTTCTTATTTGCAGTATTTGCAGGAGAGCAGAACATCGAAGTGCACTGCAGATGCTACAGATGTTAAATCCGAAACGCGTTAAGTTCCTCGCGGTCTTCCGTAAACACGGAAGCGCTTGCGATCCGGCTTGTACTTTTCTACACGCGCGTGACGTCACGGACGTTCGTTCGGCTGTACGAATTACAACCTAAAGATGCGCAAAAGAACACACGCGCGCGAAGATGCGGAGAGTGTGAAATCTGACAAGAAGAAGGTGACGATCGTGTAACGTGCAAGATGTGTTCATTCACTTTCAAACTTATAGTCATTCATTCGCTCGGGCGTTCTTTCCCTCATTCACACATGCACTATTCCTTTTACACGTTCACTCGTTTTTTCACTCTTTATCTCTCACTCACTCACTCACTCACTCACTCACTCACTCACTCACTCACTCACTCACTCACTCACTCACTCACTCACTCACTCACTCACCCACACTCTCAGTTTCTGTCTTTGTAGTCAGTTTATTTATAGCAGTACAGTCACTGTCATCTGTCCACCCACAGGTATCAGAAAAGCCCAGTGTTCCTGCTGTAAACGTCACTCGGAGAACATGCTGGTCCGTGGTGTGGTTCTGGACCAAAGTTCTGCTCTTCATCATCTTCACTCCAGCCTTTCTGAACTACGCATCGCTGCAGAGAGAAGGACAGGTCCTGCTTCCCACAGGTAAGAACATCCTGTCGGGATCATGAGACTTTACCATTATGTATCTACCTGAATCTTTTACCATTATCCGTCCACGCTTTCGTCCCTTTTCTGTAGGTTCTAAGTTGATTGATATAGGCCTGGGTCAAAAAATACATCTTTTGTGCAAAGGACATGGACGACCAGTGGGTGGGTTTTATGAGGTCTTTGGTTTCACCAACATGTGTTTAACGTGGCGCTTTTCTTCAGTGCTTCTGGATGGACCAGCAGGAATGTCTTCAGACGTGTGGTACCACGTGCAGGAGAGTCTTTCTTCTCTGACAAAGGTTGGTGTCAACCAAGCTGAAACCCGTGCGGCCAACAACCTGGTTTTTCAAGACTTATTTCATGTAGAAGTTTTTTTAGCACACCTATTTTAGACGGCGACTTTGATTTTTCTCCTTCAACACTGATACCAGGGCAGAGCAGATGCTGTTAGAAATGTGAATAATTGTGATTGATGAGGATGATCTGACCAGACTTTATCCATTAATGAAGATGGAGGCAGCACACAACAGACGTGTCCTGCTTAAAACACCTTGTAAATGTGATGTATGAACAGTGGAGATGCTGTAGTGTGTGTGTGTGTGTGTGTTTCAGGTGTGTGCGTATGACAGAGTGGGTCTCGGTTTCAGCAGAAGGAACAAGCAGAACGAATCCACAGGCCTGGAGAAGGTCTGGGGAGCATCAACCACTGGAAGGTAAGTGTTTTAATTTGTGTAACAACGGTTCAAGCCATGGGTGATCAAAAAAAAAAAAACCACAGGAGAAGATATTGTGGTGGACCGGACCTCCAAAATATTAATTCTTTTTTTTTTTACAAAAAGCAATAAAAAGTGACTACGATATATTTTTTTGTCATTGTCATCATCGTCATCATTGTTGTTGTTGTCATCGTTGTTGTTGATGTTATTGTTGTTATGATGTAATGATGTAATGATGTTATTACATTTTTGAGAAATAAAAGCTAAATATAATACTTTTTTTGGCTATGTTAATTTCCAAGTGTATGTAGTAATTTCTAATATTTTAAAAAGGCCAGTTTCAGGGTTCCTTGAAATCCTTGAGAATTCTTGAATTTCCATTATGTGTTTTCAGGCCTTAAAAATGCTTGATTTTTAAACGAAATGCTTGAAGATTCTTGAAAATGTATTTGTTTTCGCAATAAACAAATACAGTGATACCCCGACTTACGAAATTTATTTGTGCCGACAGCAGTTTTGTAAGTCAAATATGTAATAAACCGGGATGCAAAAAATATGTACATTTCCTAGTCCATTCTAAGCCCCTATAAATTCCTACACATTTTTTATAATATAATAAAATATCATAACCGTAATAAAAAAACTTGTTACATAACAGTTATTGAAAAAGACAGTAAAAATGTGTACTGTTGTACTGAAGTAAAATAATAAAAATCAGTTTATTATTCGTGTTTGTTCCCTCATTTCAGTTAAGAATTAAATACAACTAATTTTGACTCAAATCTTTAACTCACTTTGATCACTTTGAGACATCCATGGATTTTTTTTTCATTTACATTTCGATTGTTTATTTTATATTGACAGCACATAAACTAATATTTGCAGTTGATTAGATAGAAAAGCACAAAGCACTTTTGTTTGTTTTAACTTAATATCTCTTTAATTGTGATTAAAATGGCAAAGTTTCATTTTGGTTATATTTAGTCATAACTTTAAATATATATTTTACCACAATTGTATGGTGCTGGAAAAGCTTGTACATGGACCGTGAAAGTGCTTGAAAAGTGCTTGAATATGACTTTTCAGAAACTGTAGTAACCCTGTAGTTAATCAACACACTGATGGACAAATGTGGCATTTGATGTCACATGGGTAAGATCTCGCTCTTGGGAGTGGAAGGTCACGGGTTTGAATCCCACTGCTGAAGTGTCCTTGAGTGAATGGCTGAATCTGATCTGCTGCCCACAAAATTTGATTTGTGGTAAAGCAGGGGGCAACTGGACGGACACACACACACACGCACGCTCCATTAGTGGTTGTCTTTGTCATTGTTCTGAGGACCTGGTGTCCTGACGATATTCAGCGGTAAATCAGATTCAGCGCCCACTGAATTTTCATGGCCTCTTTAGTAAATGAGGATGTCAGAAACTAGACCTATTAGTGTCCCGTGGTGCACATTACTTATTAGTTTAGTGTGTCAGCCGCTGATTTGAGGTCAGTTTGCCCTTCACTTGACATTGCGACCGCTTCATTATTGACACAGGATGTGGCGCGATGAGTTTAATGATGAACGGATAGATTGAATGATGTTCATGCGAGATGAGCGTACGGACATATTTTGGATTAAGTTCACACAGACCTGTCCTCTAATCTTTTCTTGCAGGATGGTAGATGACCTGCATCGATTGGTAAAAGCAGCAGAAATAGCCACGCCCTTCATTCTGATTGGTTCTGAGCTTGGATCTCTGAACAGCAGGTTCTACAGTCACATTCATGACACGTAAGTGAACAGGCAAGTTCATTTCATCACACACTAATGTTTTAATTCATTAAGGATTATGCAAATGCCTGTCTTTTGGCTACAGGAAAGTTGTCAAGGAAAGTTTTCTTGCAAATCATCACACAATTGAGGCCAGAAAAGTTTCTAATGATTTTTTTTTTTACATTTTTACATTTTTTTCTTCCTTTCTAGACTGTGTAATGTTAGATCTCAACAATTTCTCCCACTCTGACGGGCCAGGCGTCCGAGTTTGGCTTCATGCAGCGCATTAGTAATTGCGCTTCATCATTTGTATACCACAAGAGCTTGTTTTTTACTTCTCTGAATTTACGGTGATGAACACATCCATCATGGCAGCACTGTGTCGCCTTTGACAGATTTAATGTTTCATCTTGTCTCATGTGCAGCTTTAAGTGCCATAAATTCTGCTGCACTAGGTCCGTACGGTCCAAGGACTGAAAATATTGTCCTCACCTTGGCTCCGAGTCCATTCATCTGACTGCTCCGTGTGATCTCTCTCCTCAGGCAGGTGTCGGACCTGGTTCTGATCGATCCAATCCCAGAGCAGATCTTTGAGCAGGAGACGTGGCAGCGTTTGTGGTGAGTGATGCAAAAAGAGATGCTGTTTTTCTTAAACAGAAACAGAACATTTTATTTTAGTTTTATTTTATGGGGAAAAACAAGCACGTTTTCTTACTGGGGCGACTTTTAACAAAGCAGTTTTTCTTTTATTTCCTAAGTCGTGGGACAAAACATTTATTTAGGATAAACATTTATATAACACCAAGCACAATAAAACGTTTTTGTTAAACATAAAAATTTTAAAAGTTGATT
Organism: Paedocypris micromegethes; assembly: GCA_028031935.1. Classification (NCBI taxonomy): domain Eukaryota; kingdom Metazoa; phylum Chordata; class Actinopteri; order Cypriniformes; genus Paedocypris; species Paedocypris micromegethes. The sequence continues at coordinate 7,059,797 of CM051501.1, read as the reverse complement.
TATTTCTTTCTTTATTTATATATATATATATATATATATATATATATATATATATTTATATATTTATTTCATAACATTATAGAAAATGTATAATTGCATTAAATACATTTTAAATTTTGTCAACATTATACATGTTAAGAAAAAAAAACATATAATAGGGATATTCCATTTCTACAAACTGCTAAACCTCCATTAGGTCCTCTGTTATTTTAATAGTCTGAGTTCTCAGGGCAAGAAATGAGTCTACCCGGATTTGAACGTGACTGGACGTGAAGCCGCGTAATTTATTTGAGAATGTGCTCAATTACACGCTGATTAATAGATGCCGGTTCCGTTCAGCGCAAGACGTGAACATACAATCCAATTACTGAGACACAGTGCACGAATTGTGGAAATGAAGTTTAATGTCCGTATCACAGCAGTTTTATTACTGATGCTAGTGAAATCATAAGAGCGTCTGGTTTAAATTAAAGATGCTAGAGATGTGTTGAACAGTTTAGTGTGTAATTATGTGATGACCGTAGAGGAAGTCTTTAGAGAATTATTACCATTTCTTTTTTCAGAATTATTCTTGCACATTTATCTTCTCGCCTCTTCCATTTGGCACATATTAGTTTAACACAAGATGGAGGTTTCTACAAATGTTTTAACACAATGATCTGAGTCCATTGCTATTATATTACTCTATAAACTATAATATTGTGTGTATATATATATTTATATATTTAAACACACACATACAACATATATAATTAAAACATGCATACATTTTTGTATTTATTTTTACTTATTAATGTAGGGTTTTTTTCCCCTTTATCTGCAAATTGCCACGATATGTATTGCAGACATGGTGCTATTGTCAAAGCTGTCATTATGCTTTCACAACATTAGTCGTGCTCTGCCGTAATTGGCTGGGGACGTGTTCAGCTTTGTTTGTTGTTAATTAGGGGTTTGGCCTAATGGGGGGCGTCGCTCTATAGAATATTTTTTAGTACAGACGTGGCCTTTGAATTTTTTTATACAGGAATTGCGGTGACAGAAAAAAATCACAGTTTTCAAAACGAAACCTAATCTTTCAATTGATTGGAACTGAACTTTAAAATATTTTACATCCGTTTTTAGGCTAAAACTTTACATGCTGCTTTTTTATATTTATAATGAGCTTTTCAACTTTTTAAGGAGTATTTGACAATTTCACGATCTTGCTTTGGTGTGGTGATTCACGTATCAGTGTGAACCAGCCAGGATTTTCACCAGCCAAGCAGAGTGTGTGTGTAAGTGCTTACTTCATATAAACCGCTCAAACACTCCGATTCTATAACACACAACAGAGTTTTCGGTAGATTTTTGTCCTGTAAGATTCTGTTGATCTGACTCTGTACCGGCACTGACTGTAACTGGTGACGTAATGATGCAGGTGATGACTGACACACACACACACACACACACACACACACACACACACACACACACACACACACAGAGACACAGTGTGACGTGACTGCCCCCTTCTGACCGCATTGTTTCACACAAACCCATTACTATAGGCAAAAATATACAAAAACAATCACTATTATATGCCATACTATTGTAGTATCAATAGGTGTAGTATTTAAAATCTAAACTTATAGTATTTAAAAGTATACATTTCAAATATTTTTTAGCATGTGCACACACCGGTTTTATAGACCAGGTGCATGTCATAATTTTTTTAGTATAGGTAATTATGAAAAATACGACCAAAATTTAGGCTAATGAATGAACAAACTGATCTTTGTACTGTTGACCAACGATTCTGTGAATCTTTCGGTGTCGTGCAGGACGTAATTGGTACAAATTATAACAAACTCTTATCACCTCGCAGCGTGTGTGTGTGTGTGAGTGTGCGCGCCAGAAATATTCACACACACACTCATGTGTTGCTTCTGACAAAAGAAACAGACTCCATTCATCCTGCACTAATCCAGATGAGAAGTCAAAGAGCAGAAAGTCCGCGGCACCAAAGTCATTTCATCACGTTTCTTATTCCTTTAAACCGTTTTTCTGTCACGCCGCGTAAGGAGGGAAGCGGAGAGAGAGAACAGAAGAGAAATGACCAACGTTTTGCTTGACACAGCTTCGGTCTGCTGCTGTTATCGCTCTAATTCATCCTCCAATCAGGCCTGTCTTTACCTCACTAAATTTCCCTTTGACACGCATGTCTTCCTGTGCATAATCCAGACCCACCGGGCAGAATTACAAACCCGGGAACTGATAGAAGGAGGAAATGGAGAGAATAGGACGGCAGGAAATAAAATGTCAGAGCGAACAGACGGATTCCACTGCGAATCAAAGACTGCTGACGGACTGAAGGAGCTCAAACTCTGCGTCTTTACCATTTCAGCTCAAACTTTTAATGGAAGTTGGTGGAGAACATTCCTGCTGGAGATGGTTGTAGTGTTTAGCTGTTGTTGATATTCTGTTAGGTGTTCTTTGTTTTTGAATACGGTGCTTTTCGTTTTTTTTTCTTTTTCCCTGGAAATTCAGACTTATTAATATAACACTAGAACAAATGTTGTGAATGAGTAAAACCAGACCAACCAGTTCACATTCTGACTACCATCCGAATGTCGAAGCAGAAATGGAGACTCATCAGAACATGCAACGGTTTTTCTATTCTACACTGACCGATTTTAGTGAACCTGTGCGAATTGTGGCCTGTTTCCTGTTGTTATCTGACAAGAGAGGCACCCGGTGTGGACTTCTGCTGCTGCAGCCCTCTAATAATTGAAACTTTATGAATCGCTCAATGGCAAAGTACGTTGCTGCGTTTAACCCATCCGAACAAATTTTGAGGTGTACAGGCCTAAATACATGTGATTGGCTGATATGAAATTATGCGTTTTTTTCCCTTGTACGACAATCATATAATGAAATGAAACGGGCTTGGTGACTTTGTCAAGTAAACAAATATAAATATTAAATGCTATTTTTGATCATGTACATAGCCTAATAAAAAAAAATGTGGCCAATATAGAAAACACAAAAATAAATATATAAACATAAGCAGAGGAAATGGTAAATGCTCATTACAAATGCACATTTCATCCAAAAGCTGACACACAAATGGCAATTATACAAGGGTATTTGAAAGTCCATTTTTTTTAATTGTACAAAACATGTTTTTTTTTTTTAACTGAGTTCATTTTTTTAAACTATTCGGTATGGAGCACATGTGGCAAAAAGGCAAAGACAAAATGAACAGAACTTGTGCTTTACAACAAAAGTTTGGACGTTTTGACACAGTAGATTGACTAAGTTCAGTGTGACTCACTTTGTGATGCTCAAACCGGATGATGATGCTGCATGTTGGTTATGTCATTCATTTCTTCTTCATCAATGGCTATATCACAGAGCTGATCTGGTGTTTTTCTCCGAGTTTGGTCTTAAAACAAAGTTCTTGGTTACAGTCACGCATAATTTTCACAAACTAGAAATGACAGTGACACTGCGTTATTATAAAGAAATGATCTTCTCACCGTCAGATGCTTGAGTTTTTTTTTGCCGCGGGAATGTTCCTGTTGCGTTAGCTGGAAGGTTGTGATGCATCATGGGACTTGTAGTTCACCATCAGGCCAGATGGATTCAATTTACATTTACCGTAATAATAATAATATAATAATATACAGGATATTATTAGTAAAATCTAAATGCACAGTTGTGGCCAAAATGTTTTTGTTAGTAGACATGTAAGAGGTATTTCTCAGTTCTTCATTACGTTCCTGCCGAGTTTCTCAAACCCCATTGTTTGTCTGCAGGTCTTCTCATCTCATTCCGTCCCTGCAGATGATGCAGTTCTCCGCGGCCGTGGGTTTAACTCGTCTCCTCATCATTCTAGGAGCGTTGACACCAACCTTTCATGGAGCCGACTTCTCTGAGGAGCTGCTGCAGCGACAGGTAAATCTAACTGTGTGTGTGTAAAGTGTGTGTGTTGTTGTGTGTGCGCGCAACAAAGCCACTCTGAAAGTAAAATATTTTCTTACGGGGAATGGCTGTAGTTTCCAGTCTGGCCACTTGGTGGCGCAGATGTGCAGTAAACGCGTGTGTGTGTGCCAGAGAGTTGTGGACAGGGACGGATGGTTTCATGCAGACAGACACTTTCTTGGTCATGAGGCCGATCTCTTCGCTCCATTTCCACCCAATTTCATGCACGTTAACATGCGCCCGCAGTATGCAAAACATTTATTACAGTTCTGAATGGCCCTTCAGAAAGCTACAGATTTCCATTTACGACATGAATCAAGGGTCGAGCTGAGGAACGGACGAGGTGCTTCTGAAAAACCTCCTGCCTAAAAAAGGAGGCTGAAATAATTAATGCTGAACAGAAGTGATGAAGATGATGATGATGAGGAAAAGGAAGAGACTGGCTGCAGGTAAATTTGGGTGTGTGTGTGTGTGTTTTTTTCCAAGTCTTTCTATCTGCAGAAAAACAGATGCACGGCTTTTAAAACCGTCAACGTCTTTGTCTGGGAAAGATTAGAAGCTTGAAAAACAAGTCAAATGTGTCTTTGCTACACAACAATTTCAGCAGAATGAAATAAACAACTTTACTATGACTGAGTGTGAGTGTGTGTGTGTGTGTGTGTGGAGTGGATGTAGATGTAGATGTAAAACCTGTTATCTTCTCTCAGAAACATCTAATGTGTGACCCGGCCCACCAGAGCGGCGCTGTGGACGAGCTCTTCTTCCTCAACCAGAGTGCAGCGCAAGTCAGGTGTGTGTGTGTGTGTGTGTGTGTGTGTGTGTGTGTACACTCCCAGTGTTTCGGTAGAACTCAGTTCACAAGTGAACGTATTACCTTTATGGCCTAATAGTAACGTTTTTTTTCGGACTATAAGGTGCACTGGATTATAAACCACATATAGGAAATCGTGGTTTAATAAACCACAATTATTAAATGTATTTTATCAGTAAATTGCTGTGCCTTATAGTCTGAAAAGTCAGTATAATAAAATGAAGAATGTGACAAAAATATAATTCAAAAAAAAGATTTTTGTTTAATGCATTTATCACAGTGTAAAATTGTAAAGAAATCCACTAGTAGTCATTATTTTACCACTATTTAGGTGTTTCAGTCCATGAGGGCGTGAGGTTCATCTTATATTTGTTAGAATTGTTTGATTGACAAAAGGAGTCGTTAAGAAATAAAATGACATGAAAAAAGTCTCCACAGTGGGGAAAATGGCATTATGAATTAAAAGCATCAAAATATACATTCACAAAAGTGTTACGTTCTGTGAACGCTTTCTTGCCTCTGGGTCCTAAAGTCCATCATATTGTTTTCTTGCAGAAAATCCAAATCTGTTTAATGTGAAGTGGAATTGGGTTTTATGACCTTGTTCTGATTACATTATTAAATTGATCATCTATGTTCGATGGAAAAAATCTAATAAAAATGTTTATTTTGTGCTTCATCTTCGTCAGTCGTTCTAGTTCTTCACTGACCTGCTGATTCTCAGACAATTTTTTTCAATTCCGATAAATAAATATTCCATTTATAAAATGTAAGAATCAAGTGTTATTGTGTTGCTAAGCTACATAAAATATTTAATGGCTGTTCGTTCTTCGTAGGGATATTTCCACGTACAAGCCGCTTTCCAGTAAGACGTCTGTGTCTGTGATCAGCGCTGAGTCGTTTGATGAACAGCTTCCTCCCGATCTCAACCGAGTGAGTTGCTTTCATCTTCCTCTCTCCGCTCTCGCCATCGCTGACGTCCTCTTCCTCTGGCAGGTGGTGGCTGAACTCCAGAAACAGCTTCTGGAGAAGTTTTATCCTGCTGCCAATCACATTCGCGTTCACGGAGCCGATCGTCACATGATCTACAAGAGTCCGGCATCAGTTATCGAGCATCTGCAGAAACTCGTGTCTCGGAAGCAGAATAACCAGCAGAGACAGTAAAACACACACACACACACACACACACACACACACACACACATATATAAACAACACATTCACATAAAATTTCACACTAAAAATCACACGTGAAATGTCCCCGCTGTGGGACTAATAAAGGATTTTTCAATTCAATTCAATTCAATTCATAACACACGTTCACACTCCCTTACACACATTATATCACATACACATACACACAGACTCATATTCTCTCTCTCTCTCTCTCTCTCTCACACACACACACACACACACACACACACACACAGACACTTTCTCGTACACAAATCATACATTTACAAACACCTACACAGAGACACACTGTCTCTCTCTCAAAAAATATGTAATATAATTCCAATTTTGATAAAGTAAATTTTGAATAAAGAGAATCAACCACGGACACAGAGTTTATCCTGAGGATTGAAGTTTAATCGACACCAACATCAAAATAAAAATTTCCAACAGACCTGGAATTTAATTCCATCCATATACATGCATAGCAACAACATTTTAAGAAATAGTTTTCTACATCAGGACGTTGGAATGATCGTTTTTACAGTTCTCTTTAACGCGTTAATACTCATCATTAATAAACCTGCTTTTGTACAATTTCTTCATTTCTGCTCTCCTCATCTGTAATACTGCTTTTGTGACATCCTGCCTTTTTTAAATTGTTTTTAAATGTTTTTTTTTTGTACTTTTTTTATTTTACAAAGTATTGCATTGAGAGCAAATTCCTAAAAAGGGAGATCAAGGAGCAAACAGAAATACACGTACTGTACAAGAACACTGCCGTCCTCACGGAAACATCCACGTCTGAGTCGAAGAAAGGACAGACAGCAGCGCACGCACACACACACTCGCGCGCACGTGTGTATGCAAAGCCATGTGCATATGCCAAATAAGAGCTGCAGTGTGTGACTCGTTTATTCCTCCAACTGTCTTAAGGCTAAAGTCAAGAGAAATACTGTAAGCAGCGTTTGGCGGGTACAAAGAAAACGAAACGTCCACAGCAGATGCCGTTTCCTGTAAAACGCATCTCCGTTCCGTTTCCTCGTCTTCTTAAACAAATGTAGGTTGTAAACAATGTCTGCTACACAAGAATGACTTTACAGTAACAATACAAACAACTCTGATAGAAACTCTCCCTCGTCTTAAATTAAGAGCACTAACCCCTAGTAATACTGATCGCAAAATAAATTAAATGTAAAAGTGGCACCAATAATACACTCGACGTTTCTTTTTTGTGTGTCATTTAGCATTAGTTCTTAAATAACAAAAGAAGCTTCTCTTGATTGTCCACAAGCAGCAGTCGCACTGCAACGTCCCCGGACCCCGAAAAACAGGAGAATAGCGGGTCCAAGTTTTCATTTCACGTGTTCCGCCGCGTGTGACGAGCAGTAAAACTTCTTGTGAGTGATGAAGTTCGACAGGTTATTGAACTGGATGTCACAGAGGCGGCAGTACTTGCCACTGCCCGGCGCCGAGCCGTTGATGGCCCGTCCAGAGGGGTTGGACTCCTCTGTGGGAGATTTGGACGAGGGTGATAGGTTCTCGTTTGAGTCTGGGGGGTTGTCCGGACCCCACGTTGGGGAAGTTTGCGCCTCTGGTGACGGCTGATTCTCCTGTTGGGGTGTTGCTGGTGTCTGCCGCTCTTCCTTAAGTCCTCCGTTGACAATCACCATGCCCCTGTTTTTTGGAAGCAGGGGGAGTGGCTCCTTGTTGGGTTGTGGACACCCATTGGTTGGGGATTGTTCTGGTCTCGCCTCAACGGTGCCATTGCAGGTCTGTTCCTGTTCTGCCGCCTCCCCTTGTACCCCCAGACCACCTGCCACATAGTCGCCGCTCTTTATCCCGAAGTACGGGGAAATTTGCTCGGAACCTTTCAGCTTCTTTATTGCACCTGGGTAAAGACAATGAGGCAAAAACATGTTCTTGCCATCATCCTTTGAGTTCGCTAGCTGTGCATCGCTAAAGGTTTTCAACTCCGTTCCAAGATGCGGCGGGAACATGCTTCCATTTTGAACCATCGCCCTTTTCTCACACTTAACAGAACTCTTGTCGAAGACCTCATCTGAATTATTGGATTCGCTCTTCATACCAGGAAACATGGGCTGCTCCAGGCCGCCAATCTGACTCTGCTGAGCAACTGTGACTGGACAAAAGTTTTGTTTATGGGCTAGGTAGTTCTCCACTTTGTTGAAACTTATTTTGCACACGGTACATTCGTGGTAGTCCAGGAGTCTTTTGGGGGAGCTGGCTGACTTGTCTTGAAGAGGTGAGCACTTTTTGCTCAGATCTATTGGTGCATCTACTTCCTGCGGGTCTGCGGAGGTGTTGGGTTTGGAGGGGACGGTGGGTTTGGAGACGCCAAGAGAAGCATCTAAGTGTTTTGGGAGCAGATTGGAAAAGATGTCGCAACGTGGATGAAAGCGGTCGGTGAGACTTTCTACGGTCTCTTGAGATGAACAAGGGTTTCCAAGAGAAGGCAGACCCAAGAATCCCGGCTGAGCCCCCAAGTGCTGCCTTTGGTCTTGGTCAGGAAGACACATTTCATACATCTTCCTCCGCTTGCGTGTTCTCATGGTACGTTGCATGGTGGGGACTTTAGCCGACATTCGTTTCATGGGTGGGTCGTGGCGAGTGGCACAGTAATACTGCTTGTGCACCATGTAGGTTTCGTGCCGACTGAAGGTGATGTTGCAGGCCTCGCACGTGGTCTTGTTCGGGTCGTTGTCACTCTCCACCAAAGAGGTACTGGGACTCTTCACCTCGGGCTGTTTGGCTCCAAGTCTTTCCTCTACTCCTGTTGGGGTAGCTCCTTTCTTTACTTGAGCGGCAAGGTCTTTTTCAGGCACCTTCCCGCCAGCATTCATTATATCCAGAACTGTGGAATTCATGCATGCACTTGTCACAAGATGACTGTCGTTTTCTGTCGGAAGGCATCCTGGGAGCAGACTGACTGAACTGTGCCCGCTGTTCGGACTAATGGCATCAGAAACCTTGTCAGGAACTGTTGGGAAATCTGGGGACTTTGTCAAGTGCTGCCAGCGACTGTTGCAGTAGTGCTTCTTGTGGACTAAATAGTTATCCAGGTTGTTGAAGGTGATGTTGCATTCAAAGCATGTCGCCCCTTTGGGCATCAGAGGACTGTAGATGACTGGTGGGTAGCTGTTCCCTCCGTGACGGAGCCTTCGATGCACCAACTCGGACATTTTTGCTAAGATCTCGGACGCCTGTGGGACAACAGAAATGTCCTGGGAGAATGCAAACTGGGACAAGAATGGACCCATCGGGAATGTCGGGCCCATGTTGTGCTGGACAGGAGAAGAGGCCAGTCGTGGACTTGAAGGCTCAGACTTGATTCTGGTATAAGAGAAACTTGCCTTGCTGCCAGGGTGACTTTCTCCCTTCTGCAGCCCGAGGGCAGGTTTCTTCTCAGGCCTTTCAAGCTCTCCGTCAGGACTGTTGGCTTTGTTGGGAATGCTTTTCGGACTCTGCATGACCAAGTCCTTCCTGCCCGACAACTCTGCTCGCGTGGCCTGCAGGCCATCTTCTCCTCCTCTCGGGGAGTTCTCACTGTCACTCTCCCTGTGAAGCTTCCCAGAGTGTCCGTGTAAGTCCTGATGCTGCAGCAGTTCCCTGTGGTTCTGGAAGCTGACGTGGCAGTGATTGCATCTGAAGGCTGCCTGTGATAAGTGAGAGAGGATGTGGTGCTGGAATGTGAGGAGCGAATCCGCTGTGAAGTTACAGATTGTGCATTTCAAGCTGGTGCCAGGGGGGAGGGACTCCTCCATTTTGATACCTGTGGAAATAAAAGTTGTTTGTTAAATGTTCTTTTCAGAAAAAAATTGTGTAAAATTTGTAAATAACATGAGTAAAAATTGTAGAGTGAGTGATTGAGGGAGGGAGGATCATTCACAAATATGAACAGCAGCTTATTCACTATTTGACGTGATTTGTTTGAAATGTATTATTAGCAATAACAAAGAAAAAAATATATAACTTATTTGCTAATTGTAGTTAGTACAGTAATTCTACTTTTGAGTTGCACCTCCCAGCGTGAGGAAGCAGAACTGGGACTGACCTAGTGCCTCTGACGTGCGTTTTATGATTGCTCAGCACAAGATATGGCTTACACCCTTACAGTTATTAATAAAAAAAAAGAAACTGTTACTTGTACACATCAGCTAAATGTAAACCTGCCCGTAGCACGCAGCATTTTGAAATCCTGCTGCCTGACTGTTTTAATATTTGAGCGTTAAAACGGGGAAATTCAGTGATTTAAAAATTTGGTGTAATTAAATGGAAAATAGAGTGAAAGTACAAATCACCGGGAAAATATAATCAAATAATGTATTATTTCCAATAATTTTTTTTTTTATTTCCATGATGACAGCTCATCAGGACGGCGCATATAGATCTAATTCTATACACATTCACACACAACACACACAATTATATGTTGTAATTGTTAAATATAACAAAAGTACAAAATCTACGTTAAAGAACTCTGCTGCACTCACTGCTGTGTGAGCTCAGGTGCATCTCCAGGGCTCGAGGGCTGCTGAAGCTCTTGTTGCATTGTGGGAAAGGGCAGATACTGGCAGTGTGGTGGGAGTTAGTGTCTGTGTCTTCTGGGATGCTCTCTGTTTCCCGCTGCCGTCCACTGCAGTAATACATCAGATGAGCCTGGAGGTTCCTCTCGCTCCGGTACCAGATCCCACACGCTTTACAGGGGAAGATGTCCTCTGAAAGACACAGCGTGCAGTGTTGAGTACACACGTGGACGGGTGTCAGGAGAAGCAGTGTCTTACTGTTGACTATCGCTGTGGGTAATATGGAGGCCATGGCCGCTTGCTGGGGCAGGAGCTGGATGGTGTCCAGGAGCCGTGCCGGGTACATGCCCTCACCCAGAGACACGTGATTGACCGCCTGCAACCGCGAGTCAAAGTCCACTGCGAACGCCACAAGCTCCTCCCCCTCCATGATGTTCTTGGTCGTGGTGCACCACAGCTGGCCACCTAAAGAGAGACGGAGAAGATGTAAATGCGCATTAAAACGCTGGGTTCTTCTCTTCGCACACCTGAAAAATGTGGCATGCCTCATAAACACTGAATCATAATGGGTCATCTGCACTCTGGCTCCGCCCACTTTTGTACGCATTACAACTGTGGTGTAGACCGTTTTTGTTCAATTTTTATTGTTAATCTTTGTTGAATTGTTTTTTGAAAGTAAAGGTTGTTATTGTTTTTAGAAAGGAAATCTGAAGTGAATCACACACTCCTACTTGCACTTATGTCATAGTGGGGACCCCAACCATCATCTTTAACAATCTCAATTGACACTTAAAATCCCAGGCTCTAAGATCCCATTCCTCAAACAGGCCTTCAACGTTGTGGGGTCCAGCCAAAAGTCCCCACAAGTGATGATAGGTCCCCACTTAATTCAAATGCCTGTACACACACACACCTGGTGCCAAGGCAGAACTAATACCGGTGTTCTACCAATAAAACGGCAGACGGGGAAAAAGCAGGAACTTCCACAATTGTCTGAAATAAAAACTACACCAATGAAAGGGAGGCTTAAGTTCTGCGTGGCGCAGGTTATCGGCGCGTGGATCTGAGCGAGGGGACGCTCTTCACCAGCTGGATCCTGTCACACACCACACACACCCGAGGAGCTTCTCCTCATCCTTATCTCCTAATTAAAATAACAAAGAGCAGCTGGGCCATCAGCCGGATCGGAGCTGTCACCTGCAGCAGCGAGAGGTCAGAGGTCACCGTGGCCTCGACGAAGAACTCATTACTTACACCCAACTTCAGGCGCTGGTGCATTGTGGGATGACAACATGGAGTTCACGGAGCGGCTCTTAAAGTGAAAGCTCGGTGGCTCGTCTCGACACTAGGTCCATCACAATCCAACGTGAACTAAACTAGCAGTATTCTAACCTCACACCAGTTAATTTTGTTGATCAAATATTTTCGTCATCTTCGTCAACGACACTTGTTCCATGACGAAAACGAAACGAGAACTATAAAAACTCCCGCTTAGGGACGAAAACTATAACTACATTTATTGACACTTTCGTCAACTAATAAAAACTAAACAAAAATGCCTTTCGTGGCTACATCCAATCGTAATCCGAGTTTGTGGAGAAAGGCGGGTGCAAACGCAAGTTAATCATTGGTTATTCAGGACACGCCTGATTAATGAAGTCTTTCAGCTGCAGGAAAAGCACGGTGAGCTGGCTAAAGATGTGAGCTTCTTACAAAATGTCTACAAAAAACGGTCAGATTTATGGATTCGTTTTACATTCAATTCAACGTTAAAAAAAATATCTACGCCGTGGAGCAACAATCACAGGCATTTGTTACTTATAAACGTGATGCAATTGTAATTAATTTTATTTTACTGTATTTAATTGCCTCTTTGTTGAGGTTTTGTTCAGGAGAATACATTTATTTGGATTGAAAGAAAAGTTCATGAAAAAAGGTAAATGTTTTTCCGAATAAGTAAGATCGTTGTATATATTTTATATGTTCATAGTTACCACGTATTCAGACTTATTAGACATAGCACTTTAGTAAACATTTAGAATATATAGCACCTATATTTTCTTTGTCTAAATCTATACTGTAATTCAGTCGACTAAAATTTGACTAAAACAATACAAAATTAAGATGACTAAATTGGGACTAAAATAAAACCGAGTTTAAGTCAAACGATTATAACTCAACTTAAATAAAAAAATCTTTGTCAAAATTAACACTGCCTCACACCGGGTTTTTATACTCTTAAGATCATCTGTAGTAATCTACTATGAAAAGACCGGGTCGCAAACTCGGCTCCTCCTGTGTTGGACACCAGATATATTATTGCACAGAAATATTATTGATGAATTGACGAGTTATTCATTAACAACAGGTTTCCTTTTCTAGTTATGATGCCTTTTAAGCACAAACTGTAACCACTGCCATGTTTTAGTACTGCTCTGTTACGTTATGAATGTAAATTAATCTATTACTTTTTCCACTTTTAATAATCATTTTTAAACAACTGACAATTTAGATATTTTTTAATCCCCGTATTCCCCCAACAGTCCAAAAACGTGAGTGAGAGTGAATGTGAGTGTCCCGATCCGTGATTGGTCAGCCACCAATGCAGGGGTGTGTCTGCCGCCTAAGTGACAAACACCGTTAACACCCCACCACTTAAATAAATACAGAATATAAAATATGATCAAAATGTATGAAAGTAAATATCGATGAGCAACACATTCAACAATTCACAATTTATTTTTGACTAATGAAACTACTATAATTTTCTAAATGTGCATAAATGTGTATATACTACAGCTGATTTTACAAACACACACACGTTCCTCAGGCATTAGTACTTGCGCTTTCACACAAACTTGCACAGAGAACGTGTGTGTGGTGGTTTACACTTGCTCTAATCGAGGGGATCGTGGGTCGTGCGGCCTGACGGACTCGCGGAAGCTCCGAGCGGCTACAGCGAAAGGCCTTTGTGCCGCAGCCGCCGCGAAGCCTATTGTCTGCTTCCTCCTGCAGAGCACCTGATAAAGGAATAAAGAACTATGACATATTCCTGAAACAATGGAAGAATTAGAGACTCACAATGCGGCAGCTGCTTCATTAAAACCATCAAACCCGGGTATCCTGAACACAGTCCAGATAACTTAAAACGCAGCGCGCTTCCAACAATCGTGGCCCAAACTCCCCCTCGTTTGCACTAATGATGCTTTCAAACACTTACTTAAAGATGTTCACATAAAGGCATTACAGGAAGCTTCAGATTTATGCAGCAGCACGTGTAAGTCTCAAACGCTCCCGGGCTCGGCGTGTTCGCGGACAGCAGTGTTGCTAATCAACTGGCCCGCGGACAGACATTCGGATGTTTGTGTGCAGTAAAACGCACAGTTAAACATTTCCCTGAATTTCTCCATCTGTGCAGGTGCATCATGGGATAATCCTGTGCTGCAATCACATTCAACAATTGCAGTGTAATTCTAGTCAAACGACAACAAAATTATTTATTCTGTCTGTTCCCAATGGTAAAACAGGCAAATAATACAAAAACATTTATAAAACAATCACGCAATCGCGTCAGATTTGTCAGGTCAATCATAACGCCAGAGCGGACAATCTCCCCGCGGCCACCAGGGGTCAGTGTTTGCCCAGCGCCGCATTCTGACCTCCTGCAACCCGCTCGTCCTTCACGGAGTCGCCGTCTCACGTCTTGAAGCCCCGTAGAGATTGTTTTACAGTATTTTAGGAGGCATAAATGCCCCAAACCACAAGTTTTAAGATCACACGCATGGTGTTATGCAGAAATAAATTTCTCCAGATTAAAAATCCGTGTCAAGATCGTGAAAAGCATTCTGTCAGCATCATCAAGAAGACCAAAGAGTTAAAATAAAGTGATGAAGCGATTCCAACACCTGCGCATTTAAAAACGAAAGTGCTTAAAACTAAATCCACGTTTTTTCCCACCGATAGTTTCTCGCTGCTCAGATCCGGTTCATGCTTGAGATATATAATTCGGGAATGAATCATGATTTCAGAAAGATTAAACGCCGTTTTACACACACGTTCCTCTGACAGCACTTTTCTTCTACTGTGTTTATCGGGGAGGATGAGGATTAGCTGTTACTCCAACCGTCAGTTTAACGTCAAACCGAGAACATGTGGAAAAGAGAAAAGGAGTGAGAGAAATCATTTATTAGGCTAGAAATCAGCATTGGGCGTTCATTATGGGGACTAAAGACGGGTCAGGTGGGCTTGAGCATCACAGACTAGACTTTCTGAACATGGATTAGAGACACGCGTCCATTCAGCCTCAGCATCTCCGACTGGAGAGACGCGTGATTGGTCGACTGATGGCACTCCGCTCTGTCATTGGTTCCCGCTCCTGGGGAGAAGGACACACTCCCGCCATCAGCCTTGACCACCGGGGGTTAAGGGACGCCAGGCTTGGGTGGTGGCAGGGAGACGCACGCGGACCCCCAGCTGTGGCCGGTGGCCCCTGTCCCCTTCCCAGCATGCATCTCACTGGGGAGCAGGCGAACAGCAGGCCGGGCCAGCGCGTGCCAAATGGGTCCGTGGACGCTCGCCCTCGCGCTAATGCACGGGCTGGAGAGACGCGGGCAGGAGACGAGAGCCTTCTGGCTTCTTACGTGGCAGACTGAGCCAGAGTGACGCACCTGTCGCCGCTTCCCAACATGACGGATGACTGAGACGTCTGCTCGGTTACGGCTCAACACGGGCATGTGTTCATAAAGGCTACAGAGAAAAAGACGGAGAGAGAGAGAGACAGAGAGAGAGAACGGAAATGCAAAGAAAGGGATAAAAAGACGGAGAAATAAAAAAACAGAGACCAGGGGAAAAGAGAGACAGAGAGAAATAGACATAGTGTGAGCAAGATAGAGAGATACAGAGAAACTACAAATAGAGAGAGAGAGAGATATAACCAACAGAGAAACCAACAGAAAAAAAGAGAGAAAAGGCAAAAAGAGAGAGAGACACACACACAGGCCGACAGAAAGAGACTTAAAGAATGACAGAGAAAAGTAAGAGATACGAGAAACAGAGAGACAGATACAGAGAAAGAAAACAGGGAGAGAGGAAAAAAAAAGAGAAAAGAAATGAACTGAGACACAAAGAAAGTGTCTGTGGTTTTTTTTTGGTGAAAGAGAAGCAGAGATACACAAAAGATAAAAGAGCGTGCAAGAAAGTGCAGATAGAAGGAATTAGAAAGAAATTAAATATATAACAGAAGGAAAATTAAATATATAAGAAAATAGAGCAAGAGTGACAACTATAGAGGAAAGGAAATGAACTGAGACACAAAGAAAGAAGATGGGGGGGCAGATAGAAAATGAGAGAGAGAAAGAGAGAGAGAGAGAGAGAGAGAGTCTGACAGATAGGGATTGAGAGAAAGAGAGAGAGACAGACAGACAGGGCCAGATAGAGGAAGAGAGAGAGAGAGAGAGACAGACAGAGAAACAGACAGGGCCAGGTAGAGAGAGATAGAGAGAGAGGTAGAGGGAGAGAGAGAGAGACAGACAGACATGGCCAGCTAGAGAGAGATAGAGAGAGAGGTAGAGAGAGAGAGACAGACAGGGCCAGGTTGAGATAATGTGTCAGCGTCTCTCAGGATGTCATTCTGCGAGGCCGTCGCTGTGGTTCTGGCTCGGCCCGTCCACTGCCCCAGGTCCTGCCATCTGGAGCTGACATCTGTCTCTCCACTGATCAGGAGCTTCAGCGCTTGATCAAACAGAGCGGCGCAGGAAAGGTGGCAGCAGCCGGGGGGGGGGGGTAATAGAGTGGAACCCATTCAGCAGACCACCACAGCCAACGACACCAGCGCCAAAGAAGGAGTGAAGGAGCGTTTGAGAGGAGAAGATCCCGGATGATGTTCCACAGCATCATTAAAACTTCCCCGTGTCTCTGCTGAAAGACTCATGGCTTCAGAGAATGACAGGAAGCGGCGGAAGAGTTTGAGGAAGTGTCAGAAACAAGTCTGAGAGAATAGCAGAACTCTTTAGTGAGACGCGGCAGATGGAAGAGCCGGGCGGTTTTCACGTACACACACACGTGCACATACACACACACGCGTACACACGCACGTACACAGAGATGAATGCAGACGATTTAATGAGCACAAACATCTGCTGAGGAATCCGGAAAAAATACTGTCCACACACATAAAGAGACAGACAGAAGTACACAGGGAGACAGAAAACAGAAAGAGAGAGAATGGAGGGAGAAAAAGAGACATTTGAGGTGAGAGAGGAGAGAGAAAAAGATTCGAGGAGAGAGAAGAATGGGAGGGAGAAAAAGAGGGATTAAATGAAAGAAAGAGAGAACAGAGGGGAGAGGAGTAAGAGAGAAGAGAGATTCGAGGAGAGAGAAGAGAAAGAAAAAGAGAGATTCGAGGTGAGAGAGAAAAAGAGAGAAAACGGGGAGAGAAAAAGAGAGATGCGAGGAGAGAGAGGGAGGGAGAGAAAGAGAGAGAGATGGAAAAAAAGGGAGAAAAAGAGAGATTCAAGGAGAGAGAGCGATAGAGGAAGGGAGAAAGAGAGGAGAGAGAGAGAGGGGGGAGAAAAAGAGATTCAAGGAGAGAGAGAAAAAGAGAGAAGAGAGGGGGAAGGAAAAAGAGATTCGAGGAGAGAGAGAGGGGGGGGGGTCGAGGAGAGAGTGCGAAAGAGAGAGAAAAAGAGAGATTCGTGGAGAGAGAGAGAGAGAGAGAGAAGGGAGGGAGGCAGAAAACAAGAGATTTGAGAAGAGTGAGAGAGCAGAAAAAGAAAGAGAGAGAGAGAGAGAGAGTCCTTTTGCCTAAGGAAGAACAAGTAGAAATTACGGAGGAGGAGGAGAAAAAAAATATAACCAGGGGATGCGATAAAAAATTATCAGCGAGTGTGTTTTCCTGTTTGGTTTTAATCTACATTTAATTAAATTCTTATCTGCTGTGTGCTTATGGCTGCGTTTGAATGGCACGCCTGCATTCATTATGAATGGTAAAAATGAACTTGGTGCATTGTGTGTGGCCAATAAAGCAACAAGCCACTGCAGCGGCGCAGCAGGAAACCCAGTCAATTAGCAGCTGGTGAAGTCAGTGTGTGACGCCGTGTGTGCGTGTGTGTGTGTGTGTGTGTGTGTGTGCGTCACACAACATCAGCTGATCATCACACACATCACCCGCTACTTAGAAATCACATCTGAATCTGAGCAGGAATACATTTCAACGATGGAATAATTGAAAAAAAAGAGATTTATGATACACACACACATGCATACGCACGCACACACACACACACACACACACACACACACACTCTCTTTCTTTCTCACTGTCTCTTTTGTCGCTCTCTAATTGTCCTTCTCTTTCTCCATCATTCTCACTGATTTTTCTCTCTCACTGATCTCCCTCGCTTCTCTCTTTCTCTCTTCTCAAAACTCTCTTTCTCCCTCGTTCTCTATCTCTCACTCGACAAATCTCTTTCTCCCTTCCACTCTTCTTTTCGTTCTCCTCAAATCTCTCTTTCTTTCTCCCTCATTTTCTAACTCTCACTCCTCAAATCTTTCTCTTTCTCCCTCCCTCTCCTTCTTTTCTCTCTCCTCAAATCTTTCTCTTTCTCCCTCTCTCTCTTTCTCCCTCTGTCGCTTCTCTCTATATCTCTCTCTCTCCTCAAATCTCTGTCCCTCCCTCTCTTCTCTCTCTCCGTTAAATCTCTCTCCCTTCCTCCTTACTTCCTGCTCTCTCTTTCCGTTTTGTTCTTTTCTCTGTATATTTGATATCTTTCTTTCTACTTTTCTCACTCTTTCTGTTTCTTTGTCTCTGTTTATTTCTGTCTGTATGTCCCTCATGTGTTATTGTGTGTGTGTGTGTGCACATGTGAGTGAGAAACTATGAGTGATAATGACACACTGGTGACACTGTTTAAGCGATCGGGAGTGTTTCTTTTAGCAGCAGCGGCTGTACAGTATGTACAGTACTTGTACAGTATAAGTACAGTAGCGAGTCTAGCACCGCGATGGAAGGCAGCAAGACAGGCCGTCGCTTGGAGCCGCGCTGGATTTGAGGGAAAGTAATTCATCAGAAAATGAGAGTCGCGGCTCAGATCAGGTGCGATGATGATGATAAGGGCATCTCTGTGAGGTTATCTCAGGACACGAGCAGGTACCGAGAGCAAACACATCTGGAGTGCGGAGGAACTGAAGTGGAAATGCTGTGAAGAGAAGGAAAGATTAGCTGTCGCTCAGGCCCACAGCCGTGAAACTCGCTTTTATTCCCGCCACATAAAGGAAGAGCCAGAAAACTGTGAAACGCTCGGAACATTCCGCACGGCTCAATTTTATGATGCCCATCTCCTCGTTTCCACAAACATATTTCTGTCCGCCGAGATTAGTGCAGTTCACACACTTACACACATACATACATAACGCTGCTGACGTGTGTGTGTGTCTGTGTGAATTTATTTTAGTGTGTGTGTGCACTCCTGCATAGCGTGAGTGTGTGATTATGTACTGTAAGTGTGTGTGTGTGTGTGTGTGCACAAAAAGTGTAATTCTTCTCTCTGATTCATTAACCTCACAGTGTGAATCGTCTCTGTAATTTAATTGTCAATATCAGGTCACCAGCGACCGCACACGTACACAAGCTAAAACAAAAAAATAAAATGCCAAAATAATTAAGGTTGTCCAAAAAAAAAAAATGTCACTTAAGAAAAATTTGATATGTACAAATACAAAAAGCAAGAAAAGCAGACATAAAGACACAAAAAGAGACAAGTGGCAGACAAAAAGCGATAAAGAAAGAGAGAGAAAGAGGAAAATGCAGATAGAGAGGGACAAGAAGAAAAAGGCAGGCTTACTACATGAGAAGGAAAAAGTGAGAAGGACAGTGAGGAAAAAAAGTGATAGAGAGAGAGAGAGAGAGAGAGAAAGATGCAGTGAGAGAATTGGGGAAAGAAAGAAAAAATGAATGATGGACAGTGAGAAAGGCAGTGAGAAAGAAAAAGTGAAGAAACAGAGAGAAAAATCAGTATGAGAAACAGAGAATGTCAGACAGAGAGAGACAAAAAAAGAGGGTAAGGGAGAAACTAAGAGAGAAAAAGAGAGTTAGGGAGGAAAACAGAGAAAAAGGAGACACAAACAGAAAAAAGAAGGAAAAAGCGAGAAAAATCTGTGAGAAAAATTGAGTTAATGACTGATGAGAGAGAAAGAGAGAGAGAAATGAGAAACCCAATTTAAGCCAAATGTATGAGAGAGAGAGAGAGTTAGAGAGAGAGAGAGAGAGAGAGAGAGAGAGAGAGAGAGAGAGAGAGAGAGAGAGAAAAGAGAAAGGCGTATTGCAGAAACCCAATTTAAGCCAAATGTATGTAAATCTTTGGACTGTTCCAGAAAGACGCAGGATTAGAACCACAATCCCCAACCACACGAGCCCGAGACTGAAACCCCAAACTCTCATGACCGTCGACAAGTTTCTCCATCAGCATCCTCCTCTTCCGAGTGTCAGGAGGCGTGACCCCAGACGGCGCTGACCCAGAATCCCACAGACCCCGCGGCTTCCTCCCGCTGTTTATTAATAATCCAGGCGAGGAACATTATCAGCCCAAACACAATCCCACCAATAGTTTGCCCTGATGCTAACCAGGTTCCTCATTAGTAGAACATATTTAATCCAGAAGTTTCTTATCAAATGTCACACCTGCATCTGCAAATGGCACTTCCTCGTTCAGTGGCATGTTTTTGGGAGACGACGCTCAAGGTGCTTCACGGAGATTAAGCGGCGGAGAGAGTGCAGCTTATTTTATCACTGAGCGGGTCTGGAAGGAATCCAAGCAGTTTTTGTCTTGTTGTTGTAATTAGAAAGCCTTTAAAGTGATAACGACTGCGAGGAATATGAATATGCAGCCCCCCCCCCCCCAATGGTTTCTGTTTTCTTCATTCTTCTGTTCCGTCGCTGAATGCGGCGTTTGTGGAGTATTTGTGCAGCGGGATTAACGGGCTTGTGAAGTTTAATGAAAGACTTGAAAGTGCACAAATGCCCCGTTGGGGAACTTCTTCACTTTTGCCGCTTTTCAGCTCGTCGCCACGTTTTCTCCCGCAAAATCAAACCCCGTGACCGGAACGTTCTCTGAGAAGATGAGCGACACCTCACTGACACGTTGAGTTACAATGTGAGTCTCAATCTCGCTGGAATGACGCGGGAGCTCCATCACAGTCTTCATCACCGATACTCGCCGGTGTGAGATAAGAGTTACTGATCTGGGAATGACCTTTAACCCTGATGATGTCACACTGTCAGAGCCGTGGCAGAATCAATCTGATCCTATATTCTAAGTTTAGTTATTTGTAAAGTAACTTTCACAGTTCTGTGATTGGTTGGCCACGCCTTGTGGCTCAGGGTCACTGGGATTGGCTCTAGCTCCACGTGACCCAGAAATGAGAAAAGCAGTATCAAAAATTTGCAGACGGTCTCAAAGCAGCTGTGCGAAACAAACAGAACAATTAAACTAATTTAATAATGACAATGACATCTGATCGGCTAGTGAGCAAGCCAATAAAAACAATGCCTAGAAAAACAAAAATACAGCATTTATCTGGCTATTAGGCGCACCATCAATAAAAGTCTTTTTCCTTGTTTTTGTTTTTCATTTTCTTACGAGTTTTAAATCACAGTCTACTTAGAACATTTTGTAGTGCGCCTTATAGTCTAAAAATATGGTAAACCAAAGATCAATCTAAAACAGTTGGGCGTTGCCGGTTGGTCCCGGAAGATTCCAGAGAACATGCTTTTATTTCCCGTTTTTTTTTAACCCAAATTCAGTACACGTAAAATACTTAATTTCTTTTAAAATTGGATACATTACGGCTTTTACTCAAGTCTTCTTGGAATTGGTGACTTGTAACTTTTAATGGAGTCATTTTACTCAAGTATTATTTCCAGGTACACCTCTAAACATAAACATTACCGCTGACACGCAAAAACACAGAGATCAGGTAGCAAAAAGACAACAAGACGGCAAAATGCAAAACGTGACAAAAAATTATGAGCACAGCTTCACATGTGAACTTGCTGATAATTACATGATTCAAACAAATCTATAAACAAACAGATCACATGACAAACTGACTCAAGGTTGTTAAAATATAAGTCCTCCGCTTTATATGAACATAATGTAAACAGAAAGTTAGACGTAACTTGACATGGGAAATACCGCATTGTGATACGTTTACTTATCTTTTCACTTGTGTAATGTACACCATCGTTCAAAAGTTTGGGGTCACTTTTAAAGGTCCTTATTTTTTAAAGAAAAGCACCGTTTTTGTCAATGAAAAAAAAATTTAAACTAATCAGAAATACACTCTATACACTGCTAATGTGGTAAATAACTATTCCAGCTGTAAACGTCTGGTTTTTGGTGCAACATCTACATAAGTGTATAGAGGACCATTTCCAGCTATTTCCATTGTTTTAATGGTACAATGTGTTAGCTAATTGTGTCAGAAGGATAATGGATGATTGTAAAACCCTTGTTTGATCATGTTAGCACTGCTGGAAACTGTTTAGGTGGTTAAAGAAGCTATAAAAATGACCTTCCTTTCAGCAGGTTAAGAATCTGGAGCATCACAATTGTGGGGTCAATCAAACACTCAAAATGGCCAGAAACAGAGAACATTCATGTGAAACTCGACAGTCCATCCTTGTACTTAGAAAATAAAGTGTGACTTTTCATGGAACACACACAATTGTCTAGGTGACCCCAAACTTTTGAACGGTAGTGTATATTTGACATTTTCATTTCATTTTATTTATTTATTTTTTTGTTAATTGTATTTTCATTTTATTTTTGTCTTTTTTTTCCTCGTGTGTAAATCTAACATGGATCCAGTATTTGGAAGAGTGAGTGGCTGTCTTTTTTTGTGACGTTCTGTTGTCATTTGGTACTGTTGGATTATTGTATTCATGAAAAAAATCCAATAAAAAATAAAAAAATAAAAAAAAATTGCTTGGGTCAAGAGGAAGACCAGAACCCTGAACATTTGCTCTCCTGGATCCGGTTTCATAAACTGCGGCAGACAATTCACCTTTCCACGCAAGGGAGTGTGAACGCCGGCATTATATGCTAATGCTGTTTATGATCTGCAGGCAGAGCAGATCCGGCCTCGGTGGAGACGGCAGCCCACGGCATCTTCAGCGCCACGTCACTGAATCAGGCCATAATGAGATCTCAGGGGCCACACACACACACACACACACACATATCACTCCGAGGCCTCCATATGTTGCCCAGGAGGCGAAGACGGATCCGCTCTCTCCACCACCTGCTCAGCCACAGTGGAGAAGGTGCCGGAACATCAAGAGCCGCTCCACACACACTTCAGGCTCCTCTGCGGCGAGGAACACGGACCAGGCCAGAAACTCACAACTACTTACAACAAGACTCCTCAACTATTACAGACAACAAAACATACCCAGTCAGTGGGAAACTTGGGATGAAGTGAGAAGGAGTGAGGACTCACAAACACTGTCCTGAAAACACACACACATACACACACTCAAACACACACACACACACACACACACACACACACACACACACACACACACACAGACACACACTCACACTCACTGAAAAGCAAAGTTACAGACAGTTAAACACAATCAAACACACACTCACAGACTTGTGCGCACACACACACTGACAAACACACTCTCAAACTGACACATACACACACACACACACACACACACACACACACACACACACACACACACTCACAGTGTAGTGCGCACACACACAGTGACAAACACACTCTCAAACTGACACACACAGTCACAGAGTAGCGCGCACACACACACACACACACTGACAAACACACTCACAAAACTCTCTCACACACACACTCACAGAGTAGTGCGCACACACACACTGACAAACACACTCAAACTGACACACACATTGACAGATTAGCGCGAACACACACACACACACACACTGACAAACACACCCTCAAAACTCTTACACACACACTCACAGAGTAGTGCGCGCACGCACACACACACTGACAGACACACTCTCACACTGACACACACATTGCAAAGCAAGCAAACTTATTCACACATTGACACTCAAACACTCAGACACGCACACACACAAGCACACACACTGACACTCAAACACACTTTTTCAGACACATTGACACAGACACACACTGACACTCAAACACACTTTTTCAGACACATTGACACACACACACACACACACACACACACACACACACACAGACTGGGCTCTTGTAACCTTCAGCGCTGCAGCGAAACGCTTTTCTCTGATCAATCTCACACTCGTCGCGCCGCTGAAGGAGTCGACACGGCTCATTACCGCCGCACTTTCAGATCTGCTCCTGCCGGTGGAATCTCCATCAGACAGCGGAGGAATGGATGAGGAGATTAGGATCAGCATATGCCATTAGCCTGAGATGAAGAGCTTCACGCGGCGAGAGAAGCAGCAGATGTGGCTGATAGAGCAGCCGAGCGGGAACGGCACAGGCCGCGGCAAATTGAGCTTACAAATCATCAAATACCATTATTAACAAATTAGCCTGAGGTTTTCCCACCCAATCTGAGAAGAAAGACGGACCCGAGACAAAGACCAGCGTCTGAAAACGCCTTCACACTGCTCAGAAACAACCTTTATGTGGACATCTTTATACAGTTGAAATGATGAAACTCATTCATTTTGAACTATTCATTTAAGGGTGGAGCCCAAAAGTCTGTGTGTGTGTGTGTGCGTGTGTGTCTGGGAATCTGCCAAAATCATTGCGATATTTTCTTTGTTTTGTGCGTTGTTAAAATGTTATATTTCATTTCTATTTTTCTACTAGTTCTGTAATCTGTGAAAAAAAGTGAAATGACATTTACTTTGGGAAACAAACACACACACACACACACACACACACACACATTCACTACTCGCTCACGCACACTTACAGTCACTCACACACTTACAATTGAAAATACACTCACACACACACACACAGTGACAAACACAAACTCTCGCTCACACTCACTTGCTTACACACACTTACTGTACAGTCAGGGACACACACTCACTCAATCCACACACACTTATTTCCTCTCATATTTGCACACAGACCCACAAACACAAACACACACACACACTCACAGTCATTCTCTCACACACACTTACAGTCGCAAACACTCTCCCGCTAACACTGCACACACACACTTACAGTCAGGGACACACACTCACTCGATCCACACACACACGCTCCCAGAAATGCAGACACACACACACACACACACACACACACACACACACACACACACACAGCAATCAAATGCATTGTAAAACTCTGATTGCATGGGCTTAAAGCTGGTAAAATTGGGGGCAGAATGTGGAGAAACAGACACGAGGGAGTAAGTTTGGCGCGAGAGAGAGAGATGGAGAGAGAGAGAGAGAGGGTAAAGAAAGCTGGCAGGAAGGTTGAGGCCATGCCAGTGCTGCTCGCGCCATGCGGTGAGGCAGAGACGCAAGTGCCAGCAGACGTGTGGGGAAGATCAAACAACACGGCCTGCAGATCTGCTCCAATCTGCTCCAGATTGTTCCATCAGCCGCACCGGACACACTCTCTACATTAACACACACTAATAATTCACTTGTCCGGCTCCGGCAACATTAGGCGTGTTAAAGTTCTTCTGGGAACACGGGTCTCCTCGGCTCTGATCGGGTCCAGAAGCGTCCGCAGACGGTAACACACTCGGCCCATTCGGCCTCCAGGACAGATGGTGAACACACACAATATGCTTTCCAAGAAAACCCATTCGGAGTGTGATGATGCGTCCATGTGACGGTCCGAACTAAGCCAAAACACAACCACTGCTGATTGATTTCAGTGTGTGTGTGTGTGTGTGTGTGTGTGTTCGTAACATGAAAAATTATTCTTTACTGTCAACTTTATTGTCAATACTACTACCTTGTACTGGACGTTGAAATAAAATTGCGTTTTGAGTATGGCCACTAGGGGCTGTATTGAAATTGTGCTCTGCATTTAACCATTCAGTGAAGTTACACACACACACAATGAAGTGACACACACAAACCCGGAGCAGTGGGCAGCCTTAAGACATGGTGTCAGTGGGCGTGTGGGTGTCTGTGTATTGCTCAAGGACACTCAGATGCAGAACACATTTTGCAAATTTTCTAGTCATAAGATAAGAGACAAAATAATAGAAAAACTATTTCAGGGCAACACATAAAACTCAAAATAAAATAAAATTGTGCAGAAAAAGTTTACACCAAATGTAAAGATATATATAAAATAAATCGTATTTTATATAATAATGCTATTTAATATATATCATTTTAAATTATGACTACAGTTGTACCTCACCTTACAAAAAATATTTGTGCTGACAGCAGGTTTGTCAAGCGAAGTTTGCAAAGTGGGACGCGTGTAAATCTGCTAAATTGTTACAAGTTTCATTAACAAATAAAGTAAATTCGCATTAACAAATGGTTGAATACACAGTAGAAATGCCTTTCGTAAGTCGAGGTACAACTGTACATAATGATATAAAAATAATTTATATACTACTAAATTACATTTTTATATACAATACAATGATTATATACTGTAATCACTTCATACAACACATCACAATGTTTGAAAATTCTAAAATACGAGAAAACCCTCACAATTTCACACGTTTTTATGAAATTTAGAACGAGCCGAACACTGGAGGTTTTCTTACTGAGACGAGGAGCATTTTGAAAGGGTTAATGGGACAGTCAGATGCTTTAATATAACTGCAGACCCTCACTCCCCTGACGAGGGGCTTCAGCTCCATCTTCCGTCGCCCTGTTCAAGCAATTAAGCCCAGAGAGAATCCTCCGAGTTACGGTCATGCTCAGTACCAGCGCAAATTAAAACTCACACCGGCCCGTGTAAATACGGCCGCGGCCGCGCTGCGCTTTAATGAGCCATAATATGAACCGGCCGCCTGACAGCTGACAGAACGACAGGGAGAGATACTGAGAATATTCTAGTAAAGTTCAGCTCCTTTGGGAGAGAGGGAGAGAGAGAGAGAGAGAGAGAGAGAGAGAGAGAGAGAGAGAAAGAGAGAGATTCCCATAAGTTGGTGGAACAGCGTAATAAAAAGTAAAATAAATGCTGTTTATAAAAAAACATGAAATTAAACTTGAATAATTTTTTTCGCTCTGCTGGAACGCTGACATGGTTTGTCTATCCCTGAATCTGCTGTGCTCGCATACTGCGCCGGTCAAGTGGATATTAAACCTCTCTGCTCGAGATGGAGTCGACTGACACAATCTGCATCTGTGCCCACTGATTAATCCCAGACAGCCCACCCGATACTCCTGCATTTACCAACACGCCACCATCAAGATTACAGTCAGTGTCGAGAGAGAGAGGAAGAGAGAAAGAGAGAGAGAGAGAGAGAGAGACAGAGAGAGAGAGTGAAAGAGCGAAAGAAACAGAATGAGAGAGAGAGAAAGAGAGAAACAGAAAAGAGAGAAAGAAAAAAGAAAAATAAAGAGAGCAAGATAGTGACTGAGATAGAGAAAAGCAGACAGAGAAAGTGAAAAAAACAGAGAGAGAACAAGAGAGAGAGGCGAGAAAAACAGAAAGAGAGAGACAGTGAGAAAGAAAGAGTGAGAGAAACTGAGAGAAAGAAACAGAAAAAAAAGAAAGTGAACAGAAAAATAAAGAGAGCAAGAGAAACAGAAAGAGAGACAAAGAGAAAGTAAGATAGTGAGTGACATAGAGAAAAGCAGAGAGAAAGTGAGAGAGAGAGAGAGAGAGAGAGAGAGAGAGAGAGAGAGAGAGAGAAAGAAAGAGCGAGAGAAACAGAATATGAGAGACAGCAAGAGAAAGAGAGAGTGAGTGAAAAAGAGAGAAAGAGAGAAGAGAGAAAGAGAGAGAGTAAGAGAAAAAGGGAGAGAAACAGAGAGAGAGAAACAAGAATAGAGAGAGTGAGAGAACTAGAAAGAGGGCGGGAGAAAGAGAGAGAGAGAGAGAGAGAGAGAGAGAGAGAGAGAGAGAGAGAGAGAGAGAGAGAGATAGTAAGCATGCTCTACTACTAAAAAAATAATGATTAAAATTGTTGGTAAATAGGGAAGCATTTGATTAATCTCTATTTAATGATCTCGGGGGAAATTGCTTTGTGCTCCGGATTGAACACACAGTATAGTGAGAAACTCAACTGAGCACACAACGACACACACACACACACACACACACACACACACACACACACACACACACACACACACACATCTTTTGAAGTCTTTATCCACAACTGGCCAGATACAAGAACGACCTTTAAACACAAAATGACAACATGAACAGAACTGACTATCCACTGATCAATCTGTCATGATCGTTGCTCCTGGATTAACGCTGGATTCCCCCAATGCTAATGAGCAAAAGAAAACCTGCAGATTCCTGGAATTTGTGGCATGAACCAGTCAAAACCTTGTTAAATCTTTTCTCCCCGGGATCCGCGACTGAAAGCACTGCAGAAAATACTGCTATTGTCATCTAATCTGAAGACACGTGAGGTTCAATCCAGCTTATAGTCCCATTCAGCACACGGAGAAGCTCCAGTCAAACCATAATAAAATAAATAATGATATCAAATAATGCATTACACCCTGCTGAGATCTTCAAACTACATTATGCCATCTCACATGGGAATGTGTGTAAAGAAGTGTATTAAAACACACAAACACACACACACACACATGCAGTGTCACAACTCAGAGGAAGTGTGTTTAATAAAGGACACGTCTCGTGCGACAGCTTTCCTCGACCTTGTGCTTCTGAATAACACTGTAAAATTGATTCGCTGGTGCTATAAAAGAGGCCGCGCATTATCTGCATTCTCGCTCTAATTAATATGAACAGGCCCGGACGTTATTTATGAGCCCAACTGCACAGAAATAATCAGCTCTTCTTTATTGATGTGCTGATGAATGGCTTTATTTCGCAGGACAAGAATCTGGTTGCCCACGATCTCAATGCTGTTCTTCAGTTTGAGACTATTTACACTGAGAAAAAAAAGTTGAACCATTTTTTTTCACTTTTCTGCTGTTTGAGTCAATAAACTGTTTCCTCTTATTTCTGTTAGATACAGCTTTTTATTTAGCTTTTCATTGAAACACGATTAACCTGAACAAGAATCAGTGGATGAAAAAGTCTGATCAACTGGTCTATTGTACTGAACTTAAAAGTCATTCTAGTATCCATGGAAACACTTGACACCATTACATCTTTACACTACTACTATTTTACATCAATACAACTTTACACTACTAAGACTTTCTACTACTGCTACAGTACTACTACTACTACTACTACTACTACTACTACTACTACTTTAATCAACTAATCTACTATTCACCACTACTAATATTTTACACAACAGCTAATTTACACTACAACTACTACTACTACAACAACAACAACAACAACAACAACAACAACAACAACAACACAAATACTACTTTACACCAATATTATTTAACATCACTACTTCTTACACTCCTACTACTCACTTCTACTTTAAACTAACACTAATTTACACATACTTCCTTACACCATTACTATAAAACACTCCCTCTTCTTTACACTAATATTAATTTAAAACTACTACTTCACACCACTTATCACCACCATTACATTACACAGTAATGCTCTGCAATTGCTGACCTTTCAATAAAGATAGTGGCGGCGCTCTGTATATGTGCTGCGGCCCTCTCTCGTAAAATATCCCCACTGTGGGTCTATTAAAGGCTATTTCAATTTCAATTCAATTTCAATTCACTACAATATAACATTACCCCTACTTTACACTAGGTAATATTAATTTAAACCTACACCTTTTAATATCACACACCTCTAATGTATACCACTACTACATTACACCACTACTAGTTTGCACCAGTACTAGTTTACACTACCACTACTTCACAGTACCGCTCCTT
This sequence comes from Paedocypris micromegethes, assembly GCA_028031935.1. Taxonomy (NCBI): domain Eukaryota; kingdom Metazoa; phylum Chordata; class Actinopteri; order Cypriniformes; genus Paedocypris; species Paedocypris micromegethes. The sequence continues at coordinate 7,030,299 of CM051501.1, read as the reverse complement.
TATTCAACTATACACCACTTGAACTTTCCAATATTTCAACTTTACACCAGTTCACTTTCAGTAATTTACCGCGCCTCTTTATTTTACAGTGTTCTGAGTGCTTGAGCAGAAGATCAAGAACCGACGGAACAGAACAAACACTCACTATGCCGTGTCCGTGTCGCTGTTGGACAGAAGCAGCCCGTGTTTGATGCCGTCCAGATGAAAAAGCGAAGTGAGTTCAACCGCACTCGTCTTTTTCCCCCAGGTTCATTAAACACGTGGCAGGAAGTTGAAGTGCCTGGGTGAAACATCTGAGAGAGACTGAGGTTCTGGTGTTATCTCCCCTAATTATGAGCAAGTGCAGCTACACGCACTTAGATAATTGTGGCCATCCCTCCTAATTTCAGTCTTAATAATTCAGCGCACAAATCCTTGATTATCCTCCAGTTTCCATCTCTGTTTGCCTCGCTCGCTCGCGTCCGACCGACCGGCCCGTTTCGCAATCGCCTGTTTTGTTTCTGTTAATGAACAGTTGGATTCTTTTATTTCCCTACAAGTGCTGGATTTGTCTTATCAACCTTCTTCCCTTTGAGGGTTGCCAATAGGTTTTATCCACGGATGTATCATTTCCTAGGCTTCCTCTTTTTTCCCCCACAAAGAGAAAGAAGCGGTTCGTCAACAAGCCTCTGCGGAGCGACAGATTAAGAGCCCGACATCACCTGCTTCCAGCGCCGCTGCCGACTGCGTCGTGTAAAACTCAATTAAACCGTCCCCGCTGAATTCCACATTACACTACATTAAACAGAAATTCTTCAAGCGTGATGACAAAGCTGCGGAGCGTTTCCAGTCTTCGGGGTTTTGGCCTCTCCTCCGAATCGAAGGAGCTCAAAGACAAAGTGGAGAAAGAAACTTTGCAGCATGTTGATTTGCGGAGCGGCCTTGATCGCAGCACAAGAACAACTAATGCGCACTAATAGGAGTCGTGCGGCTCACAAACAAACATCAGCAAACGCTTGGACACCAGGGAAATGTGGCTTGAGCTTTAATCTGCCGGAGGAAACAATGAGAGCCGTCGATGGCCTTCATCAACCTAAACCTCCAAATTTTGATAGAGAGAGACTGTAATGAAACTGTTAACGAAAGAAAAATGTAGTACAAAAAAAGCTTGAATTCTTGCCAATGATCAAAACAATATTCAAGCTCTAAAAAGGAAAGTTTTAATGTCCTATTGTAAGACAGATTACAGCTTTTATGAAACATAATTAGGGCACACACACACACACACACACACACAGCCTTGCAAAGTGGTTACCTTTGACATATTACACTTCCTACGCACTTTAACTTTATCCTCAACAAGCAGCTTGTTTTAATCTGAACCAAAACTTTAAGGGTAACCTCAAACCTGTATGGTTCTTACAACTGACGAATACAAAAAAATACAATCAAAATATCTTCCACTTTACCCTTACGTAAATCTCAAAGCCCTAAATATCCATCTTGACCATTAAACAGGCTTTAGTGTTGTGAGGACCAGCCAATAAGGTCCTCATAAGTGGCCAGAGGTCCCATGCTGTAAGTGGCCAGCAGTACCCATAAAATCCCACAGGTCCCCATAAAAGTCCATAAGTGGCCATAGGTCCCCATAAGAGCCAAGAGGTCCCCATAAGTTCCCAGAAGTCCCCATACGTGCCCAGAGGTCCCCATAATAGCCCACAGGTCCCCATAAAAGCTGATAGGTTCCCATAAGTACCCAGAGGTCCCCACAGGTGGCAAGACGTCCCCTTAAGTGCCCAGAGGTCCCCACTTTTGTATACATACCTAGAATTTGGGCACTTTGACCTAAATGCCTGCGCACACACACACACACACAGACACAGATTGTGTAAAATGTTTTAAAGGATGTGCTCAGACTATACGTCACTCTACACCAGCCCTGTTCCCTCTCTAGTGTGCACTACGGGTCTCTTTCTCAGTGGTCTTCCTAAATCCTTCCTTGGTGAAGGTCAGACCGCAGGAGATAGCAGCGCTGCGAGAGGAGCCGCGAACCTCCTCCGAACTGCAATTCTGACAGTTTCGAAACCGAAAATGCATAAAAAAGTCGTGAACAGTAATATATCTCAACTCTATCTCAACTCTAAATCACCTCTGCACCGAGCGAAGATTCTCTAAACGCTTTGTAAGGCAGGTGTGATTTTTAGGTTGAACGCGCAGGGGTCACTGGGGGTTTACGGGGGAGTTTGAAGGGGTTTAGGAAGGAGAAAGAGATGTGATGTAATTACCCGTCGCTGGCGTGAGGCACAACTCACGTCTGAAGGGATTCGGAGCAGAAAATTGCTGAAATCTGTTTACCAGTGAGCAGAATTCACTTCCTTCAAGAGCATTTTTGTGAGGATTCTGCGATCTGAATAATTCATGCAGAAGAGCCGTCGGCGAAGCGCAGACTTCACAGGTAGAGCAGGATAATCTGAGGCGCACACACACCTCACACACTCAATTCAATTACTGCTAAGGAAACACATTCACCCATTCACAAAGCTGGAAAACTCACGCTTAAAGGTGCACAGAAAAATAAATACATCAAAAAGTGGGTTTGGACACAAACACACCCACACACACACATACACACACACCTTATATGAAAGCAGAGCCACTGGCTTTTTTCAAGAGCACAAATGCAAACAAATCAAGGAAAAGGCACAGTAAAGCGTCAGCGCAGCCTAATAAACACGTCACAAAACACTCACTGTAATGAAACTATTCTGGAAAACAAACAAATAAATATTTAAATATATGGACCGTGGTGCACGTCTCCTTTAAACGCACAAACAAATGTCTTGCTCTGTTTCTTTTTCAAATATTTTGTTTTCTCTTACACATACTCACATCTGTATATCTATCTATCTATCTATCCATCCATCCATCCATCCATCCATCCATCCTCTCTTTCATACACAAACACACTGTCCGGTGTCTCTCTCTTTTTTCAACCTACCATACACCACAAACACGCTCATCCTCTCTCTCTCTCTTTCTGTCACTCACACACACACACACACACACACACACACACACACTCACACACACACACGTGCTTAATTACCGGACAGTAACTGTTCTAGCAGCAGCAGAACATCTTCGTATAAAAGCCAGGGTAGAATGATCAATGTGGCTTTTGCTTCCTGTTGAAAAGCCCCCAGCACTCGGGCCGCGCGGCTCCTGACATGAAATATTGCGGCACGCTGGCGTGGATGAGGACAGATAGCATCCTTCCTCTGAGAAACAAACAAACCAACCAAACGCTCTCCGACCTTTCACCCAACACGGGCCCGACCACTGATAAGTGACGGCCATTTCTTCTCTCTTCTGGGAGTGTTTCTCGCCTGTGGCCCACGTTTCACCTCGCTGAGCCTCGGCCCTTTATTTAAGCTAGTAATGGCTGCCACGTCGCCTCCAGCTTCCTCAGATTGTCAGTCATGAAAGAAGAAGAAGAAGAAGAAGAAGAGGAAGATAAATCTTATTCCACCAGCTTCTATCTGGAGACCCAATGAAACCCGGATGGCCGCTCGGCTTTAAGCCTCGTCCCCTGATCAAACCAGGATTTATAAAGCATCATAACTTCCCACAACATCCGGGAGCTTATTAATTTTATATGTTTCTGTCCATTCCCTGATATTCCCGGCGCTGACAGTCACTCACGATAAGCCAAAAGCCCCTGACAGGATGGAGTGTATATATTCTTCTGCTGAATGGCTTTCTGCTGGAGAGCGTGAGGTGATTTGTTGACCACATATATGTTCTGGTGTCTCCTCGCTTGTGCTGACACCGCTAACTGCCTTTAAATCAGTTGCTGGAAACCTTCAAGACAGAAATCAGCTAGACTTATGAAACACACACACACACTTTCATTCACACAAAATAATACACCCCCGCCCCAACCGTTTTACAAAAGTCTATAACTTGGGGACCCGCATTGACCTAAATGCCTGTACACACACACACACACACACACACACACACACACACACACACACACACACACACACACACACTCCAGGTGCAGGCACTTCAGGAGCTGATTAGAAATGGCAAGGAGAAGTCGAGCATCACTCTTTGCAGTTCCAGTGCTACACAATGGATTCATAATTAATAGTAGCAGCAGGAGGTTGCGATCCACACACACACTCCCACGTCATGATGTCTGAATCACAGTTTCCTCTAAAACATAAAAATAATTTGTTGCAATTGTTGCAAAATAGTGCAAATGTTTTTTTAAGACAAAATGTATCTTTACCTTATCTTATCCTCAATCCTTGTCTCTTTCTCTCTCTCTCTCTCCCTCCTCTCTTTTTTTCTTCTTCTGTTTCACTCTCTTTCTGTCTCTTTTCTCTTGCTGTTTCTTTCTCTATCATTTTCGATTCTCCTCCTTTCTTTCGCTCTGTCACTCTCTCTGTCTCCCTTTCTCTTTATTCTTTGTCAGTTGTGTCTGTTTTTCTGTTTTCTCTTGCTCTGTTTCCTTCTATCTCTTCTTTATCCCTTCCATTCTTTTCTCGATCTCTCTTTCTCTCAGTCTGTCTTTCTCCCCCTTAATTCGAGTCTCTCTCTCCTCCTATATTTTTCATTCTTTTTCTCTTTCTTCATTTGCTCAGTATCACTTCCTCGCTGTCAATCCCTTTCACTCTCTCTCTCTTTATCTCCGTCTGTCTCTTTTCTCTTTCTCGCACTCTCCTCTTTTATATTGCTCTGTATCTGTCTTTATTTCTCACTCTCTCTCCTCTTTATCTTTTCTATCCTTTTCTCTATCTCTCTTTTAACCTGTCGTTCTCCCCCTGAATTCTGGTCTCTCTCTCCTATCTTTTACATCTCTCGACAACAAGAATCTCTCCTATCTCTCCTTCTTTTTTTTTGCTCATTATCTTTCAATAGATAATTGAATCTGTCAATCCCTCTCACTCTCACTCTCTCTCTCTCTCTCTCTCTCTCTCTCTCTCTCTCACTCTCTCTCACACACACACACACACACACACACACACACAATCAATTATAGCCGGGGTAAAATCACTGGTAATTTCCTGATGAGAAGGATTCTGTTGATCTGTGTTGTATTTTAATTAATTGTAATTATTCTGGCTGTGGTGGGACTCCTTCAGGGTGAAACCCAGTTTTAACTCCCTGATAATGAAATCGCACATTGTTCTCAGTTGTTTGGTTATTATGCGTCACAGTATTTTCCGCTGTCACGAGATAAGAGATAATAACCTTCCTGTGCTTCGCTTCCATGTGTTTCAAAGAGAAAGATCAAATGAAAACAATTTAATGGCCTTAACAGTTTCAACGTGGCAGCGCTTGTCTTTTGTGTTCCTCCAAACTCCGCTGGCATGTGTCCGTCTGCGCCGCTTTATTGTCAGCGTGAAACCCTCTCACCCACCACACACACACGCGCACACACACAGATAAATCCACGTTTGAAGGTTCCACGTGTGCCGTGATGAAACAGTCGCTGTGTATTAAGATTGGGACAGAGAACGGGCTTGTGTCCAAAACCGGATGCAAAGAAACTCAGAAAGCAAATGTTTTCATGCCATTCGCCTCTAAGAATAGTCCAGAAGAGCCTGCGACGAGTTCAGTCAAAGAACTGGGAAGGTTATCAATATATAATCTGGTTAATGCAATATATGGTATAATCCAACACACACACACACACACACACCCGGACACACACATTTAGTTTCTGATAATGTTGTCACCAATAAACATACAGTATATATAAATTTTGTATTTACTTCACATATTTATGTTTTTGTCATATTCCATATGAAAAAAAAACTGTATAAAGAAAAATAAAAAATGTAGGTTATCATTTTATTTTTGTTTCATAGATGTGTATTCAAATCAAATGTTATTTATTCATTAAACTAATAAATAATAGTAGAAATAGTTTCTCTCAGTCTGTGAATGTGTGTGTGTGCATGTGAATGTGTTTGTTATTGCCATATTTAACGTTTGCAAAAACAAATCTGATAACATTATTATTTTATTATTATAAAATACATTCTTTTTTTAATGTTAGCGGAGTTTGCAGGCTCCTGTGGGTTTCCTCTAAGTCTCCGGTCTCCCCCCAACACTTCACAAAAACACCTATTTCTGGTCATTAGAAGTGGAAAATGTATTGTAGGTGTGAGTGTCTATGTCTCTCACTCTGTGATTGGTCAGCTATCAAACCCGAGTGTGTGTGTCCCGCTTTCAGGCCGAAAGCTACTGGTATTGGCTCCAGCTCCCAGAAATGAATATACGGATGAAAACATTATTATAGATGTTAAATCATATTTCATCAATTCATAAATCATAAAGCAACAGGACAAACAATTGTTGACAGTGTGTGAATATGTGAATGTTGCTGTGTGTGTCGGTGGCTCTGTGTCATTAAGTGAGTTTGTGTGTGTGTGTGTGTGTGTGTGTGTGTGTGTGTGTGTGTGAGGTTGAGGCGATACGTCTCGGGCCACAGAAATGTGAATTAACACATTAGTCTGATGTAAAACACTGGTCAAACGTCCTGGTCTGCTGTGATACTGCTTCTAAGAGGCTTAGAGGAGAAATTTAGGTGACCTTTAAATAATCAGACACAGTAGAGCAGAACATCTGCATGTCGAGCAGACCGGAGTACCAATAATATGATTTCGGCCGGCTGAATTAATAGCGAGGAAACACCGACACTCCAGCATCCCGGATTATTCTTCCTGCTCTATTTTCGGTGTGTTTCGCTGGGAGCCGCCTTCGGGGAATCACTGCCGCACCACAGGCCTGAATATAATAGATTAAACTGTACAGGAGTTTACCACTGAGCCCAACACACAATTCCCCGTCTTCGCCATCTGTTTCCAGGCCTGATGTGATACGCGGGGACGCTGAAGGAAAACACTGATGCAACCCTACGCAACAACACGCCAGCGACGTCCCTCCAAAACATCGTTTACATCATCTAGATGCGTGAAAACACAAATGGAGGTGAATCTGACGACAGTAACATCGTCTGCTGAGGAGCAGCTGGATTATACTGAGGACACGCCCCCAGAAGACTGTACAACCAATCACAAGATCTTCCCTACCTGCTGCTATTAGACTCAATTTAAATTGGTGACTGGTATTGGGATTATAATGTTCAGCGCCATTTATTTATGGCATTTATGGTGTGTTATGTTGATTTATTTATAGTGTGTGACTGTGAACATGAAACCCAGAGCGGGTCTCGACCTCGGTCAGAGCCGGTGAAGTGGAGTCTGTGCTGCCCTTCTCCACTGCTAGTCAACGTGAAGAGCAAATTATAGAGACTTAACCAAAAAGCTCTGAAAATCCTGTTATTAGCGTTTTTGTTTCCCATACTCAGTCTCCTGGCAGAAAGATTAGGCGATTTTGAAAGAACTGCGTAATCTTCTTTTAACAGCTTATCAAAACTTTAGTGATTTGCTGATAAAGTGCACAAATGAAGGAGCTGGTAAAGAGGATCAGCCCCAGTGCAGTGATTAAAGATGAGAGCGGAGGAACCAAACATCTCCCTCTCGCTATAGCTCATACACACACACACACACACACACAGACACTCTCTCTCTCTCTCTCTTTCTCTCTCTCTCTCTTTCTCTCATCGTACAGTATAGTAAGTAAAGTGAGGTGTTTCTCAGTATGGCCACTGGGGACCGTATCAAAATTGTGATCTGCATTTAACCATTCAGTGAAGTAAAACACACACACACACACACACACACACACACACACACACACGCACACACACACACACAGTGATATGACAGGACATTACATAATAATAGTGTGTTGTCTGACTTTTAGACACACTCACAGACACGGAAAATAATGTCAACAAGCAAATGTCAATGAATGACATTTGTAATAGTGAAACCAGAAGAACCTTTGATCCCACAACCTTATATCAGCAACCCCGTAAACACCAGATCTGCGCGCACACACACACACACACACACACACACACGTGACTCTTACCTTTGCTGTAAACCACACAGTTGTTCTTGTTGTCGTCTGCGCCCTGCCATGTCACATCCAGCAACCACCGAGGGCCTGAGCTGAGAACCAGAGGGACCAGCTGCTTCGTCTTCTACAGAGAACACACACACACACACACACCCATGAGGCTCAAACACTGATGCCAGTCACTAAATTATTACAAATATCATTAAAATATAATTTAAAATAGCTCCTTTTGCAAAGGGGCGGGCTAGGGTGGGAGTGCAACGTATTGATTTGCATAGTATTTAATTAATAATTTTTACAGTAATAATATGGCAATAATGATTGAAAAATAAAAAAAATAATGTAATTTTAAACACTGTATAATCATTATATAACGTGTAATTTTTATAACAATTAACAGTTTTTATACCATACAAATTTGTAGGTAAATATTTGTTTTTTGGAACGTTTCTCACGTTACATATCATTGGGTCATTGTTGTACTGTTGTTGCATTCTGGGTGATCAAGCAACGTGAAAAAGAATTTAGTCACACAGGAAACAATGTATCAAATCACACTTTCATATAAATGCACACACACACACATTGTTGCACATCAAAAATGCTTATTTTATGCGGCAAAACACAACTAATGGTAGTTTTTTATTGTTTTATTTTCACCCATCAGTGCAACTGTAATTACAGTGTTTTTTGGTTAAACAGGGCATTACTCTCTCTCTCATTGTGATTCGCGGGTTCAGATTCAGATTACTGATGGAGCTGCAGAAGAATGCGGATGGTTTTCAGAAGCGTTCGGGAACTTTGGCCACATTGTGCTTCACTATCGCAGCATCTCGCTATTTCCCGCGACGGCCGGGGAAGAATTTCAAAATCAGTATCCATTTCAAAGGCCGATGGAGGTTACGTTTATAATGCTCCGGCAAATTATTCCCAATGTGTAATGCCATTTTTCTTCTGTGAGCGAGGTCGCAGCTTTACGTTCGGCTGCGTTTGTGCGGAGGAAGATACAGAGAAAGGCCGTGGCTGCCCAGCTCTTCTCTATACGTTATTACTTCTCTTCTTACTATTTCAATTTTCAAATGGCGTTTTAAAGGGCAGCCGGAGCCTGGAGAACTTCTTGGCTTGACTTGCAGGCTGGATCGCTGGGATCTCGACAGCTGGTACAGTTGCCCATTACTGGCAGGCGTAATGTCTGTGTTTCTGGGCCATTAGAGCTGACGCCGCAGGCACACCTTCATTACTGCAGAAATACTTCCACAGGCTGGCATCTGTCTCCCACTGCTCCTGTGACATCACTTCCTGTTCTAGCCACGCATTGCTGTGGTCATTTGAACCTCCAGGCACCACCCCGTGTCCCGTTCCTTCGCTTTCTCTCTCTCTCTCTATCTCTTTCTCTATCTCACTCAAACAGAACACACACACACACACACACACACACTATCTGTATCTTTTCTCTATCAAGTCCGTTTTTCTTTGTCTCTTTCTCTCTCATTCTCTCACTCCCACTCTCATCTCCTTTTCTCTTTCGCAAGGTCTATTGTCTCATTTACTCTTTCTCACTCTCTTTCTCTCTCTCTTGTTCCCTCTTTTTCACCCCATCTTTCTCTTTGTCACAGACTAATTCAATTTCTCTCTCTCTCATCTCCATTTTATTTCTCTCTCTTTCTTTCCTCTTTTGCCCAACTCTTTGTCTCGCATTCTCTTCTTTCTTATTTCTCTCTCTCTCTCTCTCTCTCTCTCTCTCTCTCTCTCTCTCTCTCTCTCTCTCTCTCTCTCTCTTTCTCTCTCTCTATCTCACTTTCTCACTCTCTCTCTCTCTTTTCCCCATCTCTCTTTCTTTCCTCAAATTTCCAACTTTCTGTCTCTCATTCTCATTCTCTCTCTCGTTCACTCTCTCACCTCTGTCTATATATCTCACTATCTCCCTCTTCCACATCTTTATTTCTATCTCTTCCCCATCTCTGTCTCTCCCTCTCACTCTGTTTTCACTGTATCTCCTGTCATCCCTCTCTGTCTCTCATTCTCTCTACCTCTCTCATCTTCTTTTCTCTTTCTGTCTGTCTGTCTGTCTGTCGTCTACTCTCTCTCTCTCGTTCACTTTCTCTCACCCCTGTCTCTATCTCACTATATCCCTATCTATCCTCTCACTCTCTTTATCTCTATCTCTTCCGCATCTCTCACTCTCCCTCTTTTTCTCTTTCTCTCCTCTCATTCCCAACTCTCTCTCTCTCTCTCTCTCTCTCTCT
>CM051501.1:6973912-7019982 GCA_028031935.1 Paedocypris micromegethes | reverse complement strand
CTCTCTTGTTCCTTCTGGTTAATCCCTGTTTCTATCTCACTATCTCCCTCTCTCTCCTCTATCTCCCTCTTTTTTTCTCTTTCTCCATTCATTCCCAACTATATCTATATCTCAAAAAACTCTCTCTCCCACTCTCATTTTCTATTCTCTTTCTCTTTGTCGGTCATCTTCTTCTCTCTCCTCGCACTCTCTTTATCTCTATCTATTCACCATCTCACTCTGTCTGTCACTCTCTCTCTCTCGCTCTTTCACTCTGTATGTATCTCATGACAGAGTTCCTGTAGCTCAATCAGAAGATCATGGTGCTAGTAGACGTGGGTCAGATTGGGAGCATTAAGTTGTTTGTGTAGAAATGTCACGATAAGAGCATCAGTAAAAGCAAAGATGTAAATTCTGGTCTTCTGCGGGACGTCTTTCCTCTTTCAGACAGAGAATCCTCAGTCACTCAGGGCAGCTCGGCTTTCACAGCCCCAATTAGAGCCGCACAATAACTTCTATCATCCAGACTGACCCGAGGATTTCACCGCCCGTCACCGAGCATCTGACTGTTGCCATGGCAACTATCAAACCATCGGATTAACCCATCCTCCGATCGTCTTCACTCTGCCGCACGATTGAACGGAAAATCATAATTTGCTAACTTCCAAATCACCAACACGAATACTATTTAATCAACAAGCCGCCATCATTCAAACATCCGACCTGCTGAAATCACCAGTCACGTGGTGTAGAATTGACTGGAAAGAAAAGGCCCGGGGAACGGCGCAGAAGTGTTGCGTGATGCGACAGAGTCACGGATCTGTAGTCTCTGTGTCCGCGTGTAAGAGATACAGTGGAGAAACCGTGCGGTCAGCGGGCGAGTGATTACACACCCCGGCTCCAAATTCACTTTAAAATGAAAATCAATATTTCCACAAGTTGCTGCAACAGAAGAGATAACCTTCATTGATTTCCACGACTTAGGTCTGTGTGATAAAATCTAATATAAATTTTCAGCCGGTCGGATTTGGATCAGAGCCGCGGCGCGATAAGTTCCTTGCTAACATCCCTCAGAGTGGATTTTTCTCTCTCTTCCCGAGCGGCGGCCGAACGCTTTATAATTGGCCTGGTGCGAGCAAAAGCTTCTATCGGGAATCAGCTCTAATTTTTATTACGGAGCGGCTAAAGCCTGTTCCAGATAATTTGGAAATTTCAGGGGAATTGTGATGGAGCTGATGGCACCGGAGCGCAGGCCTGCGGAAAGGAGCTAACCTGTAATAGCCTGTGTGGCGGCGGCTGATTAAATGTTGCTATAGATGAAAGACCCGCCATCGCCGCAATAAATTAACCAATCACACAAATCCCAAGTCAGCGCTAATCCGGCCTTGATACCCTGATCCTCTGATCAGCTGAAGGAGGTGAAAGAAGAAAGTGTGTGCTGACACCGTGAGTCCCTGCGACTCGAGGCCCGTGAGCTAATGACGGAGCCGCTGACCAGAGCTACACACACACGCACACACACACACACACACACACACACACACACAACTTGCTCGTCACAAAGCCATCGTTCAATTCCATTGGCAACAAAATATAATCGCAGAAAAAATACAAAAACAAGTTCTGGATATTTTATTGTTTGATTTTTAAAATCATAATCCTTATATAGCTGTTCTGTATCATTTAGCGCTTAGAAAAGTTAGAATTTAAGGTACTAAAAGAATCCACTATATAATTTTACTATATACTTTTGTTTTTGTAATATTTTAGTCTATTTTATTTTGTAAATTTTTGACAAAATTTCACTCTATATATATCTCTCTCTATCTCCATTAAAAAAATATGAATAAAAAAAAAAAATAAAATGACTACATATATATATTGCTCTTTTTTCACATTCTCTCCTGTCATCCCTAACTCTCTGTCTCTCATTCTCTCTCTCCCTCTCTCCTCTTCTTTTCTCTTTCTATATATATATATATATATATATATATATATATATATATATATATATATATAAAGTCTGAAAAAAAGCAAAAAAGTGAAGAAGAAGGAAAAAAAAGGCACAAAAATCCGAAAACAATTGCCTAAACACAAAATGATGATCAGGTAAACAAAATAATTCATTTTTAATTAATCTAAAATAAAACAACTTTACATTATTCACAGTTAAAAATACAAATAAAATGTATAATTATGTATATTAAATAATAAATCTTAAATAATAATAATAATGAATATAAAAACTCAACATTAATAAAATGAACGCCTAATATTAAAACACACATTATTAACAGTTAATATAATAATAAAATAATTGAATGAGTAAATTAATTAGAGTTTTTGGTTTCTTTTTTATTCTTGTAGAAGAATTGATTTAAAATACAAGATTACATCGACAACCTAAATGAAACACACACGCACACACACATATACACACTGGTGTAGGATAACAGGACCGGACCTGCTCTAAGACTCTGTTTACAACGTAAAACAGCCTCGATATGGCAGCTTCAATTAGTAGTTCACCATGATGAAACAAATTGCATGTGGTCAACTGGAAATTTCATTAAGTCAGATTTTGCTGTGGCTCTGGTTATCTCTGCGCATTAATATTTCCTCAGGCTGGTGGACGGATGAGTTGCAGGGGACATTTGTATTTATTTATTAATTTTTACTCTTTGCAGTAACTGCCTAAATCCCCGTCGCATGAAATGATGAATTCTCTAAAAATAAACCCTGATGTTTCTGCCTTTTCATGTGCAGTTTGATAAAATAAATAGAGCCCTGAATTTGTCTTTTTCAAAAACACTATCTAGCTCAGAAAATATATTCCCATGTCTGTCATCCTTTCCAGCCTCTTTTTTTCCTTTTTTTTTTAATGGCAGCGGTTTCATCGCCTCAAATGAAAAGATACCTCCTCCTCGTCTGTGCTTTTTTTTTTTTTTTTTTTCTTCCAGCGAGCATCTGCTATTGGAGGCTAAATAACAGAAATATGCAAAAAGAGAAATTGCATGCTAATTCCCTTTGGAGATAGATCTTGGCGCTTGCCCTGTCATAAATCAGAGAATTTCGATATGAAATGAGGCAAGCTGCTCTAATCATTTCTGCATTTCAAATTGGATCACTGGCTCAATCGCTTGGCTTTTAAACTGCTTGCCTAAGAGCAAATGTGAGGTGGGAGATAATGGGGGGATCTCAGCCGCGTGCCGTAGTTAGTTTACTGCTTGAGTGCAAAAGAATGCTCCCCCCCTCGCCGCCTTCCCTTTTCAACTTTCTTAAATTGACTTTTTCGTTTGAAATCGATTAAATGGAGAATCACTCCGGCTCTTTTGAGGAACACCCATTGAGGCTCGCTCGGGCCTATCGTTTCGCACCGGTTGCTATAGGAACCATGCAGATTTGTTTGAAATCACCTTGCTTTAAAACATAGTTCGACCCGGCGCTGATTTAATCGCAATCTTTTATGTGCAAAGGAGAGAATCGTGTCCCGTTTGTGCCCTAAACAACGAACAAAATGGCTGTTCAATCGCGATTACTGGCAACAGTTGTTTACCGGGACGCCACACAACAGCGTCGCGTCCTGCTTTCTCCGACACGGAGCCGTCACTTCCTCGTCGCTCGCTTATCTCACGCCACAAACGCATCGGCTGAGCAAAGCGTTCGCGGTTAGACCGGATTTGTGTTCACGCAGGTTTAATGAGGTTTGTCACTTCAATTTTGATTGGACGTCACTGGAATCCAGCAAAGTACTGAATTATTCAAAACCAGGTATATAAATGCTAATTAAAGAATATATATTATACCGACGTAAATACATAACCATATATATTATTAAAAACTATATCTATATTATCTTATATTTTATCTATAACATTTACACAGCCACACACACACACACACACACATATATATATATGCATGTACACAGTGTACATCGATACATACAGTATATTTATTATATACACATAAAAACTTAATATATCCACACTGTATGTGTATGTATGTATATGCACAACAAACTGTAAACATGTACATAAACACACATATAAAAGTACATTTTGCATACAGTACATAAACAAACATACATATGAACATACATAATATAAAACAAACACCATAATACTGTTTAAATACTGTACACACATACTGTTGATACACACTGTATTTCTGATATTCAATTTCTATACAGTTGTATGAAATAAGCATGCACAACACTGTAAATATACAATTCAGCTGACCCTACACACATGTTTTGCATTAATTTATTCTAAAAATAAATAAACCAATAAATAGAGCACAAACATAAAAAGAAGAAGAAAGCTCCGTGCAACCTGAACAAATTAGATCAGACTTGAAAGCTTGGGACGGCGTGAACTCTCATGCATATTATTGAAAGGGGACATGGAGAAGTTGAATTCGTAATGTTTTGCTTTGCATTGTAATAATGTCTAGGAGGCAGAGGAACACGCCGGGCTCTTGTGCTCGGATTCAGCGGAGGAAATGTCCACAGAGCCCCATATTTCAATTTACATTTGCACTTTCAATCCAACTGGCACCTCTTTGATCTCTCAGACCTACAGCGAGAGTGTGTGCTCGGCCACACACCTGTACCCAACCTGCCCGGGGGCGGAGCAGTGGCCGACCAATCACAGCCAGGCAGAACATGTTACAGGAGAACGTCAAGAAGAATCCACACAAACCAAGGCAAACAGACAATCTCTCCTCCGTGTGATGCTGACCGGTGGTGGTGGCCCAGGACGGCATTTTTTCATGTCACATGGTCGCACCCCGAGAAAAAAAATTATCGGCGCATCCATTAAGCGATTTTCTATTACGTATCATACATTCATGGCGCCCCTGTTCGTGTTTACTGAAGGAGCTATCTTTTAAGAGTTATATGTTTATTAGAATCCGTAAAGCTATTGGGTGCACAATTTAGAAAAAGGCGAAAATTGGGAAAACCAGCAAAATATAAAATGTATGCCCAGTATTTTCTAGATCCATGTCATCAACAAAGGACTATAAATAAAGTGTTCCATATACAGAAGAAATGTCTCCGTAAGAGAGTCTCGCCCAGGGCGTCATTCTATGTAAACCTCCACTGGATGCTGCTCGCTTATTATTTTCTCTTTGAGGAGCTCATAGATCCTCGTCTGACGTGCCAGACACAGGCACAGACGGCCAGACTCGGGCAGCCTCCATCGGGCAGGACTCCTGCGATCGCGCAGCAGATGACCACTGCAACAGAACCCAATGTGATTTCACACTGAATACTTCATGCGGAGCTGCTTCTCCATCTGGAGCGGCTGCTGCTTCCATTTCCAGGGCACGGTGATGTAAGGCCACTGACACCGAGACTTCAAGCGCAACTCCACTTTTTGAAGACGCGACAATATCGCACATGCACTTGCTCACAGTGCCAACACAGACTTTCAAAATGTGCAAATGGACGTGATTCGAGTGGATTCCGCCACCAATTAACCATCTCAGCTTCACAAGGTGGAGTGTCACATTCCGACATGGGAATCACCAAAGCAATTGAAAACTATTGTGGATTATCTCGGCTACTTTTCAAGGAAGTAGTTTCGGTGTGCCGCAAGTGGAATCCTGACAGTGACAGATGGCAAAGCAGCTGGCGTCGTTCAAACTCGTCTCCCTCGCCATTGATTTCCCCTGTCAGTGTTTGCGCGCTACTCTGTCGTGCTGTATTCCAACATCTTTGGCAAATACGCGGCACAAATCAAGAAAGACCACACTGCGCACACACACACACACACACACACACACACACACACACTTGTTTTACTGAACTGATCATTAATGTTGAACATCTCCAATAGCAACACAACGCCATCAGTCCTTTTCAGAACATGCTACAGAATATACTGAAGATAATTTGTACTCTTATGTCTTAATCATTTCGTGATTGTTAAATAAACTATTTTTATATTAAAAAATGTAAGTCATAAAATCAGTAAACATTCAACAAAACAATTCCTTGCCTTTAAAAAAAATAATTTTCTGTATTTAAGTTAGCATAATATAGTATACATACACAAGCTAATTACTATATTTGTATATAAAATATTACACCCCTACTACTTTATACAGCTATTACTTTACAGTACTACTCCGTTACACTATTATATTTTTAGACTGCTACTACTTAACCAATACTGTTAACTTAAACTTACTGTAACACCAATTCTTCTCTACACCTACTACTGCTTTACACAATGACTACTTTACTGCTTTACACCAACATTTGTTAAGCCCAACTTTTTACTACTTTACTCACCATAAACAAACACGACTCTTGTATGTTTACAGCGATTCTACAACAGAAATAAGTAAAATCTTATATTATATCACTGAAAAAGTGACTGAAAAGACTGACCTATTACAATATTGAATATTGGCATTTCTCACTTACATTAATCCTCTAAAACCCTGTATATGCCACAAACAGTCTGAGACTGGGTGAATATCACACAGCAGAATCATTGTGACATGGCGTTTAACTGCGGCTTCGCCCTGATTGTGCTAAACTATGTAGTCATCATTTCTGTCACAAAGCAGCAGCCGCTTATCGAATCCCTCCCATATCTGTTTGCTGTTTGGGACATGCAGTGATGAAGAGGAGAAGGGGAAAATGTCAGGTTCACTTGTAGATCAAGTCAAGCATGTTTTATCTCAGCTCTAGTCATCTGTGGCCCAGCAGCTGCCGCCGGCACTGTGAGGACAGAACACACACCCCGAGCTTCCTGTCACACACTGGAGACCAGCTACGAGAGAGAGAGAGAGACTGAGAGAGAGAGAGAGAGAGAGAGAGAGAGAGAGAGAGAGAGAGAGAGAGAGACTGAGAGAGAGAGAGAGAGAATGAGAGAGAGAATGATTGAGTGAATGAGAGAGAGACTGAAAGAGAGAGATTGATTGAGTGAATGAGAGAGAGACTGAGAGAGAAAGAGATAGAGATAGACGGACAGAGAAAAAGACGATGAGAGAGTGTGAATGAGTAAGTGAGAGAGAGACAAAAAGAATGAGTGAGGGAGAGAGTGAGAAAGACAGACCGAGATAGATGTAGAGAGAGAGAGTTTGTCTCAGCCTAAAAAGCTCGTCTGACCTACTTGAATGAAAAAAACTCTGTTTCTTTGGTTTTAACTTTGGTATAAAATTTTAAGATTGTGTGATCAAACTGTGTCTGAATAATTAAGTGTGTGTGTGTGTGTGTGTGTGTGTGTGTGTGTGTGTGTGTGTGTGTGTGTTTGTGTCTCTAAGTCACAGTTTAATAAAACAAGAAAAAAAACAAGCACAATTTTAAAATGTTAAAATGTGACCAAATATATAAAATAAGTCTTGGCATCTTTTTCTTCCAACATTTTTATTTTAACAAAACCTAAAAAAAAAGCACAAATCAACCACGGTGGTGATGACCCTGATGTGACAAAGATGGACAAATCTCCTCCAACATCTGCTTTAAAACCATCCAGTCTGTCTGATCAGTACATCAGTCGCTCTCCTCTACATCAGCTGTGGCCTGACGTCCAGTTGAGCCGCTGACACTCGTCCTGAGCGTTTCTGTCCATCTCAGTCCGGCCGTCGAGGATCTCAGCGTCCAGCAAAGCCGCAGACACGCGAGATCCAAACTGCTGCTGCGCCGGAACTTTGCGCCTATTATTTCATTAGATAAAGCCACATTCCGCGTGCCAGAATCATTTCTGTGTCCAACAAGGAATTAAAATCCTGTTAAAGCTCGACATTACAAACGAGGAAGATTCATTCCCGATAAAAATAGCCTCGGATCCAAACGCGTGTGTCATGCCAAGCGCTGTGGAGTTGTGTGAGTTCTCTCGGCTATAAGCAAATAAACCCGCTTGCATTTATAATTAGATGTAAGTGTAAATAATTGCTTATGCGTGTGCCAACACGAGGCCGATGTTTGTCTGTGTGTGTGTGTGTGTGTGTGTGTGTACGCGGCTCTCAAGTCCCACTGATTCGTCTTTCCAGCCATGTTGAATCCTCTTTTCTTATCAGAGCGGTGCAGGCCTGCATCAGGCGCTCCTCGCTATGACAGAGGCTACAACAATAGGCATGCGATACCGCTGCTTAGTGCGGCGTTTCGGAGGGGAAACCTGCCACAGGCACAGATTAACAACACACACACACACACACACACACATGCACACACACTCACACACACACAATAGATTGCAGCTTCCAAAACAAAACATTTTTCCAAAGGCCCGGCTGTTGATTAATGAAGTAATGACAAGAAGAAATATATAGTTTCTTCTAGAAAGAAAAAAGAAAGTCTTGCCACTTGTTCAAGATCGGGAGGAGAACATCGGCCACAAGATGCAGGAGGAAGAAGAGCAGGAGATAAAGACCCATGTTCACGCTGAATTACAGAATCAAACCCATCCAGAAAGCTCTGACAGGTTCCTCTGCCTCTCACACACGTGCAGAAATGAAGATGGATGACGTGGATGTGTCTCGGAAAAAAAATCGGTCCAGAGTTGACACAACTAAAGGTGATTTATCAGGACAAGCATCAAAGTAGCAGGAAGCTCCTGTTTAATCTCTATATATGGAATTTTCTCTGTAGAAGGAACATTTGGAAGCTCAATGGAATATTTGATTTTCTGTGACTCTCTTTGCTCTGCCCCCCCCCCCCCCCCCCTTTCTCTGTCCACCCACCACACACACACACACACACACACACAATAACAAAGTTGCAATTTTATTAAAGTAGGTCCCCACCTTTTTTTACATATAAAACCAGTCACCCCATTTTGCCTCAACCATTAAAATACCCCCCTTACTCTAACCTTTACCAAAACTCAATTGTAACTTCAGCCCTAAAATCCCATCTTAACCCTCAATGTTGCCAATGGTCCCTATAAGTTATCATAGGCCCCACTTTGACCTAAATGCCTGTACACACACACGGACACAAACTTGCAATGGTTCCCACCATTGATTTGCATACAAAACTATGCCCTCAGCCACAATCATTAAAATACCCCCCCTTGCTCTAATCTTAACCAAAACTCAACCCTTATTACAATTTGACCCTCAGCCCTTCAGTGTTGTGAGGACCAGAAATGGTCCCCACAAGTGATCATAGGTCCCCCCTTTAGTATCAAAACTCTTTCACACGTCCGCTCACAAACATACCCCCTCACATTCCCTTTTTACACAATTTCCCCCAGTCACTGTAAATAAATGTAGTGGGAATGTTGATTTGTACGATCTGTTGGCCGGAGATAGGTGCCCACGATGAAGGTTTATCAGATGGCTGTGTGTGTGTGTGTGTGTAGAACACACCGGATGCTTCGGTCCACACTGTTCGTTCAAACGAGTCACTCTAATGACTCACGACTCACTGATTTGCTTCTGTGATCGCAGCTATTGATTTATTATCCTGGAGCGGAATCAGGAGAGCAAGTGAACAGTGTTATCGCAAGCTTCACTTGGGCTCAGAAACACTTATCAGAATGTATTCGCACGCTTGAAATCAATTCGGAGATATTAGGTTAATTCCACTGAAATGGTTTGAATTTCAGGCCAAATTAGTACTTTAACCGTTTATTTCCACAGAAATGTGTGTAGTTGTGCAGAGTTTCGTCTTACAGCCTCTTCTAGCCAATCAATCTGTCTATTAGTGCTCGATTACCCAGAAGCCCTTGTGCAGGTGAGCAACCGCCGCCAAATTAACACAGATTAATAGTGACACCCGGACACAAATGTCGGCCATCTGGGGGCCGGACGGCGTCTGTGTGGAGGAGCAGGTGTCTCCATCAGTGTAATTACAGGCCTGGACTCGACCCGTGGCTCACGCGGTCATCGCCGTCCACCGAATTATTGATTTAGAAACGAGCTTTTAATGAACTGCTGATTCACAGACTCCGCCCAAGACGATTGTTAGTTAAGAATAGATCTTAATTCAGCGTTCCGTTAATGAGGGGAATTGCGTGTGTGTGTGTGTATGTGCAGGAATTTTGGTCAAAGTGGGGACATAAATGCAGAGTTTTTTTTACTAAAGTCTGGACCTATGATCACTTGTGGGGACCTTTGGCTTTGGGGTGTGAAACAGCTCCGGTCACTAATATGCAATATCGTATTTAAACGACAATTTTTGTTGTACTAAATGTTAAGCTAGCAGAGTCTCATTTCGTATAAAAACAACCAAGTTGCAAAAAAAAAAAGTCAAAAGCCAGACGGAAAGATTCGAAATGCCTTTCTGCATTAAAATAATCCGGCTGAATTGGGCCTCGGAGTCCAAACTCCTCATGGACGTTTCCGTACGTTCGCTAACAGGATAAATATGCGATTTATGTCATTTTTCCTCTTATTTTAAGCATTGCTTAATTAATCCACATTCAAATTGAGAATTAAATCCTAAAGGATCTTCTGCCCGTGCAGTTCGCTCTGTACTTTTTGTCCTCTGTTTTGCGTCACGGCGAAAGGAAGAACTGATGAGGAAGGTGTATTGGAGTAAGAGTGTTTAGAAGGAAACACAGAAGCACGAGAGTTTAAGGTCAAGCAGCTCCAAACACACACAATTAACACCCACGTGCCTCCTTTAATCTCTCCTTTACCGCTTCGGTCAGTATGCAAATGAAGGACTTGAAGGAAAATAAGTTTCACCCTTATTAACAAACAAGTTCATAGGCGGACTTGAGAATACTCAAGGATTAATGCTCTTAAAAATAATAATATTTTACATTTTCAGATGAAAGCCTCGAAAGCATCAGTGCTAATTTATTCCCACTGGACGACGGTGTGACACTCACCTGAGGGTCCGTGTTTAAGTCGATCTTCCCCTCAAACGGTCCCCACGTGGTTCCTACAGGAAGCTGTTGGCAGCTTCTAATTCGTCGCTCTCCATCTTTGTTCAACACATCCAGCTCTCCTGAAAAAAGGAACATAATCAGAAACATTCGTTGGTTTATTTTACCATAAAATATTACAGATTTTAACCATATAATATAGAAATCTCTCGTTCCCTCGGTCTCTACATGCACACACACGCACACGCACACATATTTTTGCAGTCCAATAATTATCAGTAGTTTAGGTGTAGTATGTTTTAAATTTTTGACATTTTTGGTGCTTAGATATTTACAGTACGTGTTTTTGTTTTCAACTACTCTATTTAATATCTATGTTTACACTGTTTTCGTTTTTTCTAGGATTTTGATGTTTGTGAGTATTTAGAAGTTAAAATAATTTTATTACTTTTTTTATTTTAAGCTTATTGGTTGAAGCTTTGGTTTAGACTTTTTGGGTTGTTTTTGGTATTTGAGTTAATAAAGTAAATTTTAATGTCCAGCTTTTTTAGAATATTCTTAATAGAATAAAAGAAAGCCAGAGCAAATAAGGAAAACAAGCACAAGTCGCCCACACACAGTAATGGTACACTTTATTTTTCTTTTACACTTTTACATTGTTCCCTAAATTGAGAATTACGCCACCTCATCTGAAAACCAGAAAGTGAGTGAGTTTGTCAATGTGGCCACTAGGAGTAGGGACCGTATCAAAATTGTGCTCTGTATTTAACCATCCAGTGAAGTTACACACACACACAGTGAAGTGACACACACAAACCCGGAGCAGTGGACAGCATGGGGGTCATCTGGGGGTTCGTCTTTTTTGACACCGATCAAACTTATCAAATTTGCAGAAGGACTCGTGGAACAACATTCTGGCTCTATTTCAGTTTTATTTCAGGAAGTGTCCAAGACCTGTTGTTAGTCGTGAGACCAGCTCAGAGTTAATGAAGCGTGTCGCAGGATAGCTCAGCAAACCCTGTGAGATCCCACAGAGCCGCTATCTAATCAGTTATGTTCTGTGTGCTTTTCTTGGACAGTGATTAATCAAACAGTTATTATAATAGAGCCAGACAAGACTTCCAGCTCTTCCGGCGGCTTCTCCTGCTGCTGTCCGGAGCTTTTTGGAGTCGATCTGGGATTTTCCTCTTGAGATCGAGGGATATCACAGCACTCAGGACCGTGACGATGTTCTGACATTTTAATATTCACTATTAGAAAATGATATAATAAAGTACATTTATTATAAATAATATATTTGATTTGTTATATGTAAAAAATATATAATGTAATAGATAATAATCGACATAATTGTCATAAAGTTGTATTATGCTTAAACAGCCGCTTTTGTTACTGTACAATGTGGAGTTTAAGATTCATATCAGATTTTTTATATACATAATATATTCCTTTTATTTTATTTATTAAATGTAACATAATAGATAACAACTAACATGAATGTTATAAAGTTATGATAAATGGTAAAAAAAAAAAAACCTCTTTGTTTTGCTTTGTGTAAAGCATTTGTGTTATGCTTTAACAGCCGCAATTAAAAAAGGATGTACAATGTGGAAGTTTAGATTTTATATCAAATGTTAATATATCAATAACATATTTGTATTATTATATTTGTAAAAAGTAATATAATAGATAATGAATAACAAAGGTTATATGGTTATAATAAATGTTAATACACTTGAAAAAAAAGAAAAAGTTGTATTGTGCTAGAACATCCATTTTCCCCGATTTTAAAATTGTGACTGTACAATGTGGAGTTGAAGCTCTGTATCCATTTTTTTATATTAATAATATATTTGTCTATGATTTTAAAATGTAATATAATAGATAACTGTTAATAAACCTGGGGAAAAAACTGTATTGTGCTAGAACATCCGCTTTGCCTGGTTTTCAAATTGTGACTGTACAATGTGGAGTTTAAGTTTCATATCAATTTATTAAAATAAATAATATATTTGATTGATCATATTTATAAAATGTAACATAACAGATAATAAATAACAAATGTTATGAAGTTATAATAAATGTTAAAAAACCTTAAAACAAAGTTGTATTGTGCAAGAACATCCACTTTGCCCGATTTAAGAATTGTGACTACAAACTTGTGAAGTTGAAGCTTTTATCATGTATTTTGTTGTTTCCAGATTGAAAGTGCGCTTCCAGTCTGGCTCAAAATCTACCAAAGGCTGAATTCTCTCACTGCATTCTACGCCCTCCGAGGGCCGAACACCTAAATAATCCAGTGTCATAATCCAGAAAAGTTCTCCAGTTCTTCACGCTCAGGTCCTAATCTCCCAATCTCAGATGATTCGGTGTCCTTCAGTCACTGTCATTGCAGGTTCCTTCTAAAAACAATCCCAGCCATGTTCTGCTCTCCAATCTGAGAGTTGCGTCACAGCTTCAGCGCGTGATCAGCCGGTGGCAGGAGATAGCGGAGCAGTGGTTGTTCTCTCTGAAGCCTGATGGAAGGTGTGGAACCTCATTAAAGGAAATAATTAGGTGTAGGAGCAGCAGCTGCACATCACAGACAGGCCCAACGCGCTCTGTTCCCGCACTGATAACACCGCGTGGCCTTTCGCCATGATCGCGCCGCTTCCTCTTTAGCCCCGCTTGACACTTTCCCTGAAGTCCTTCACTTCCTGTGGATCTGCGTGTGATGGGATTGTGCGGCGAGAAAGTCTTTGGCGATGGCGTGGAGCTCACACGCGCACGTCCAGCTGCGGGATGCGTCCACATGTCGCCGCATTAGACGCCAGCTCTACACAGATCACGAGATTTGTTGTGGATCTCTACGCAACGTTCTTGTGCTCTTTTCCCAAATTTCTCACAAATTAGTGAGATTAGAGAGAGAAGTGAAAATGATAAGGTTTTTTTTAACATCTCAAGACTATTGATCGGTGAAATATAAGCCGTGATAGAGAACAATACTCGAATAAAATTAATTTAAAAATAATTAATTCAAGTGCATTATTTTTTAACACCCCCCCCCACAACACCCACACACACACACACATAGAGTTAATTGCAAGGTCGCAGGTCCAAATCCAGGACAGGAAGTGTCCTTGTGCATGACACTGAAGTCGATCTGTTCGCCAGGTGTGTGTGTGTGTGTGTGTGCGTGTGTGTGTGTGTGTGTGTGTGTGAGTATTCTAGTCACTTTCATGGATGGGTTAAATGCAGAGCACTCAGTCTGATGGTCTAAAGCGGCCATAATTAAAAAAATGTACTTCTCTGTGTGATGTCACATTTGAGATGGTGATGAACTTTCCTCCACAAAATCTCTCTCTCTCTCTCTCTCTCTCTCTCTCTCTCTCAGTGTCTCACTCTCTCAATCTCTCTTATATCTCTCTGTTTACTGTATCTCTTTCTCTCTCTCTCTCACTCTCTGTTGCTGTCGTGTTCTTAATCTCTCTCTCTCTTTGTCTTTCTCTGTCTTATATCTCTTTCACTTTGTTTTTGTTGTGCTCTCTATCGTTCTGCCCGTTCTCTCTCTCTCTCTCTCTCTCTCTCTCTCTCTCTCTCTCTCTCTCTCTCCCTCTGTCATGTTCTATTTCTATATTTTTGTTGTGCTCTCTTTCTGTCTCTGTCTCAGTCTTGTTCTCATCTACCTTTCTGTCTCTCTCTCAGTCTTGTTCTCATCTACCTTTCTGTCTTTCTCTTTCTATGTGTTGTGTTCTCTCTGCTTTTACTGTTTGTCTCTCTCACTCACTTTATTTCACTGTATTGTTCTTTCTATCTCTCTCTCCTTTTCCCTTAAATTCTGTGTCACTCTGTGTCTCTCTCTCAATTTCACTCTTTCTCTGTCGTTCTCTCAAGTTATTGAAAACAAACATTAAGCGTTAAAAGAACAACCTCTCTGCCATAAACGTGTGTGTGTGTGTGTGTGTGTGTGTGTGTGTGTGTGTGTGCGTGTGCTTGCGTGTGTGTGACAAGCATAAAGTCTTCAGAATTTTATAAGTGAACATGTCTGATGTCTGAAGTGCTACTGTAAGAAATGCGTTTATTGCACACAACCACCAACACACCCGCGTACACAAACAACACACACCACCTGAAAAAAGTCGTCTTGCGCGTCTCGGTGAGCAAAGGGTGCGCTCGGTGACTGTTTCCAGGTCATTAGCGGCCGTCACAGCCAGTCCATTACCACATCTCAAACTTTCCTCAGCACAAATCCTGCCGCCTGACCCAGTTGTCTTTTGTGAGGAGGTCTTAGCTCCAGCAGTTTGACAGTCAACAGATAAGATGGATTAAGTTTTTCCCCACTCTGCCCTTCTCTCTCTCATCCGGTTTTGATATGAACAGCGTAAAAGCAGGTTAAATCAGTCACTTTCAGGAGGAGCTTTAACGGCTGGAGATAGAGGCTGATAGAGGCCTAAACCTGACACCGGCTGAAGAAGGTCACGGTCATGCTGTTCCCACCAGACGCACACACACACACACACACACACAACACCGTCCGCCATTACACAAATAACTCACATCTCTGCACGCTGCGTTCGGAAACTGTACACGAGCCACAAAAAATACATGAAAGTGAAGCAAACCGAGCAGATTCAATGTGTGTGAACAGGTGTGAGTGAGTGATTGTGTGAGGACATGTGTGTGCGTGTGCATAAATATGAGTGTCTTTGAACGTGTGTATGTATGTGTGTGTGTAACTGAATGAGTGTGCGAGAGACAGTGTATGTGTGCTTGACAACAGAAATGTGTCTGTGTGTGTATGTGTGTGTGTGTGCGTGTGTGTGCATAAGCATGAATGTGTGTGTGAATCAGAGGAGTAGAGTACACTTTAGGTATTTTTGGATACTTTGTACTTGTGCTGAGTATCAAAAATACAAGCAACTTTTAAATTCACGCAGTCCCAATAAATTCACGCAATCAATAAAGTACAAGTACTAATACAAGTACAAATTCTATTCTCAGTGTTTCAATGTGTAAAGGATTTTTTTCAGTTTCTTTGCGCATTTATTGTACTGTTTTTTTTTTTTTTTTTAGAATCAATCGTATTATACATACTGTGTGTATACATATTGTATATTTACAAAATTTACAAAAAATCCTCAAGTGTACTCAAGTATTTTACACCTCTGATGTGAATGTGGTATCAGTGAATTTGTATGAAAGTATGTGAAAATAAGTGTCCGTTTGTGTGTGGGGGTGTTTGTGTGAGAGAAAGAGAGAGAGAGAGAGAGAGAGAGAGAGAGAGAGAGAGAGAGAAGCATAAATGTGGGTTTGTGTGTGTGACTTACTTTAATTTGCATGAGTGTGTGCGTAAAAATGAAGATAGAGAGAGAGGGCATGTGTGTATTTAAGAGAGAGAGAGAGTGAGCACGATGTGTGTGATGAAGAGAGTGTATGTGTGTGCATGAAAATGTGTGTTTTTGAGAGTGAGTGCGTGTGTGTGTGTGTGTGCGTGTGTGTGTGTGTGTGTGAGACAGGGGAAAGTAATCCTATACACAGGCTGCTATTGTGAAATGAGAAGCTGGCCTCCTCGGCTGGCAGAGAGCAGATGCACCTCTCTTCCCCATCCTAATCTGGAAAGGACTTAAAGGAGTCTTATCTCCGGGCTCTCCTGCTTCATTTCATGCTTGATTTACTTTAATTTGTCTGATAGGGCACAAGGATTTGGAAATGGCCCATCTTTCGCTGGAAAAATGTTCTGATTTTTCTCTGGCATTGTTACGTGTGGAGTTTCGACTCTAGTTTCTCTCTTCACCTTTCTCTCCGAGTTCACTCTCTCTCTCTCTCTCTCGTCACTCGGTCTCGCTCCTGTGCAACAATCTGTACGAGTGCGTTCACACTCGGGCTACCACAGCAGAAATGAAGTGTGTGTGTGACTTTGCCTTTTAGATCGACAGCGAGAAACGACGGAGGAGAGAAAAGCAGCCGAGTGATTCAAGCCGCAGAGATCTTGTGTTTGCGCTATAAAGGGTGAGACACTCCCGAACTGATAGAGTCGGAAAAAACAGGGATGGAGATCAGCCTAGCCACACACACACACACACACACACACACACATTGAAATTCCTCTCGCAGGCTGAGTGTGTTTGACTCTGTGCGCTGTGATAAACAGACTGATGATCCAGTCACACGTCTTTATCCAAGCTTTGCTTTAATTAACACTGACTTGTTTGTTGAAAAGATGATTAATATGCCAATGAAAATTGCATAATTGAATACCAGAACACACGCAGCAAACGAGAAACGGCGTGTTGGTGTAAAACTCAAACATATAAGTCATTAATATTATATTTTAATATCCTTAAAAAATGTTTATTCACGAAAATATGATTATTAATATTCACTCACTTCAGTTGGATTTTATTTATTAAAGTGCTTTATTTACAAGTTACAAATGGTCTCATATCGTTGTTATTTTGCATTGTCTTGGTTCCAAAATAATAAAGCATTTAATAATAGTGATCGATAATTAAGTAATTACCAAAACTAAAATATAAAAAAAAACATTCCGATTTTTCATGTAATAAGCTAATGTAACAATGAATCAAGCAATATTTAATAAAACATGCTAATCAAAGATTCATTATGATTATTGTCATTACAAGTAATGGTAATATAAACTGAAGAATAAATCTAGGCGGAGCTTCATTGGCTGTGACAAGCGTGACTTTGCTGCTCTTAAACCGTTTAACATCTGGGATCAGCGCGGGAATTTGCATCAGGACTCTTTAAGACTTTGAGCGGGAGTTTGGACTAATCTCGCCTTCTGATTACATCACGGCTGAACGTCCCCGCCCACAACTCAATGATGTCACCTCTCACGACTCCCACATCTGACACGTGTGATCAAGTTTAAACACATCAGCTGCCACGGCAACACATCATCCAATTTTCACTTCATAATGACGATTACATTTCAAAAATATGTCCATAACGACACCGCCTTTAATATGTATTAATCACAAGTAGGTATTTTTGCCAAGTTTTAGTTTGAATATGAGTTTAACTTGTATTTTCATTAAGTCGTTCTAATATTTATTCATCTCTTGTCGTTGGCTTGACTACAGTATCGCAGAAGCTCTTTTAAACTCGAGTCGTCAATTCAAAACAGGAGTGAGACACAGATGAGCAGGTGATAAACAGTTTCACCGATTCACAATGTCGCGACAATCTGATCCCGCACAATGACTCTTTATCTGCGGTAAGACGGCGAGACCAGCCTCTCGCAGAACCAGCGGCAGTCGGGCATGTCAGAGTTTCTTGATTACACGGGAAATAAACAACTCCGACTGAAAGCTGCGCTCAAACTTGGTGCTTTGCATACATTAAATTCCAGTCTGTCTATAAGTCGTCTTAAAACGCTTAGATATCAGCTCCCGCGCCTCTGACAACCTTCCCTCCGCAGTTATCGCAACTCTCGAATGGATCTCGGGCTCCAGTGACAAAAGCCAGACGGAGCTCTGCTGAAGGAGACATCTCTTTATCCACACGCTTTCCCTGCGATCCAGACGTGTTGGAGTTTACCAGCCTGTGCTTTCTAAGACTCGGTGTGTGTGTGTGTGTGTGTGTGTTAAAGGCTTGAGGGCTTCAATCAATGCTGCTTTGATCTCGGCTGGAACTATAATTATTTAACATTGTTACAAGGATTTCTCTAATCCATTCTACCATTAAATCCTTTTTAGACCCTCGTCTTCAGGAGTTTAATCTGCATCTCCCCCCTCCATCCCCCTCCCTTCCGATCGGACGTCGCCTTGACTTTTGTGAATAATTAAGGAAAAGATCCAGAGGAGTGGAGAAATCGGGCTGTGGACACACTGGTGTCGGTTCCGGTTGTGTATCGACCCGATCGCACGATGCAGATGTTTGGTTCCTGATTCAAGGTCGTGGCTCCAGGCGTTTTTAAAGCGACGTTCTATCTGCTGCTGTAATGGCGCTCCACACATGGATTTGTTGGTGAAAACTCAATTTGGAGCCAGATTAACAAACGTATTCATCCAAAAATATCTGTCGGTGATTGACTTCTCCGCTTATCGGATTAGGTGGAGGCGCATTCATGTCACGCAGCGCAGAACCACCATCAAGTCTCTTAACCAGGTAGAGTGGAGAAGTCCGTTGTTTCTGATGCTCCATCTCAAACATGGAGATGTTGGGATTTCTTCCTAAAGCTTAAATGTGTTGATGAGTTAAAGAATAAGAAAGTCAGGCGTATTGTGTGAAAACGATAGACAAATGTTCTCAGCTTGAGCTGATGTGAAGATGAGGTTTGGGTCTGGTGGTCCAAGATGGAGAGATGAGACAGTGAGCTTCCAGCAGTGGGTGTGGCCTGAATGTGTCCTGCTTCACTCTGATTGGTCCTTGCTGCGGACTGTCTCACTGCTCACTACATGTGTTACATTTTTGCATCAACATTTTCTAATTCTGCATGTCTTTCTTCAAGAAAATAATCCCCTAAAATGTCCCTCTCTCTCTCTCTCTCTCTCTCTCCCTCTCACATGCTCTCTTTCTTCCTCTCGCTCACTTTCTCTCTCTATTTCTCACTCTTCTTCCTTTCTCGGTCTCTTGCTCGCTTTCGTCTCTCTCTCTCTCAATTTAATTTCTCATTTAAGTGGAAGTGTTCGGTTTTAGTTTTAGGCCAAACGAAGTGATAACTAAGAAAAGAAGACGTTCATTAACATGCTCTTCTTGAATTGCGATCTTGTAGCCTTGAGCAGGATGTCGAGATCCGTATCAAAGACGTGCGTGATAATGAACAAAGGCGCTTTACAGTCTATTACCACTAATATACAGAAGACACAAATATGCATGACGAGAGAATGAAGGCGACGGCAGATCTTCATCAGCTCCTTTCATCGCAGTGCGACTTTGAGACATCATGTTCATTCCTAAGCTCCGTTTAACTCGGTTAAATTCACTTCATTTATAGGGCAAGATTTAAATTACCATTCGTTTTCTGCACAGCTTTTTCATTTTCTGGACCACGCGGAGCTGGAGCCAATCAAGGCAACTATGGGCTTGAAGTCACACACTCTGGATTGGTGACCGACCAATCACAGATTGGGAAACAAATTCTCACTCACACTTATGTAATTATTATCCAATTACTTTGCATGTTTTTAGATAATGAGGCAACCCACGCAGCACAAGAAGAACATGCAAACTTTGCACAGAACTAAAGTCTCGAGCTCCGCAATTCAGAAACTCTTGAAAAATATGAAAGCTAATTTTTATCACTCACTAATCTATAAACCTTTAGGAATTTCTTTTACAAACTATTACATCTTGTCTGTCTGACTTTTAGCGATGTCACACCCTGAATCTAATGAGCACATACTGTTTTTCTCATTCGGAGGTGATGGATTATGTCAATGGATTACGACAAAACTCCTGAAGCTGAAATAAGTTTGGAACAAGCATAAACACAAATTAGCTGCATTATCACGGATTGATAAGTTCTGTGTTTAAATCAGCGGCAGATCCTCGTGAAAAGGAGTCCAGTGAAAAACAAAAGGTGTCCACGAACCGTCTCAAACAAGCGATCAAACCAGACCTGCTCTCCACATCAGGAGTTCAGAGCTCAGCACTTTCTTCTGACTGTCCGTGGCCTGTTTTTGTGTGGCTGACCCGCTTGGTCCCGCTGCCGATCACAGGAAGCGTTCATTACCCTTGCTTATCTCGCCCCGCCAATGCTCATTTCCCTCCCAGATTGAAATGCAAATGTGAAATTTAATGATAAATGCATTATCTGATAGCTGCTGATAACCGGCTGTCAGTGTAAAATACACACCCCCGGGGGTCTCGCGGGGCCGGCAGGACAAACACACTTTCTTCTACGTGGACGTACCTGCAATAAATTCTGGAGGTCAGCGCATTACGGCAGATCATACGGCGTGTGTTCCACAGCGGAGAAGTAATTGCCGGGCCGCTATCGTGTTAGATGTATTATCCATCACTTTGATGAAGTGACTTTTAAGAAGTGCAGAAAGACGGATAAACGGATGTCTGCCTCTCGTGAGACGGCGGAGGCTGAATCTGCATGGTACCGGGAGATTGTTGGAGAAGAAAAGATATCAGAGCAAACACGCGCTTCTGTCGTCATTCGGTTCTCATGGACTGTCCTTCTGCTGTTCCACATCACCCAAACCTTTTCAAGTCACGGACATCTGACGCTCTTTTGTGTGCTCACACCGATGCATATGTGTGTACAGAAAGTGTGCGAGTGTGTACAGGCGTCAAAGTGGGGACCTATAGTGCCTCGTGGGGACCTTTGTCTGGTCCTCACAATTTTGAACGGCAGTTTGATAGAAAAGATGACATTTTTGGGCTGAAGTTACAACTGGGGTTTAGTTATGGTTAGAATGGTTGGGGTTGTCTAAGTCTTAATGTAAATCTAAATAAGAGAGACAGTGAGATCATAAACCAGAACAAAAAGAGAAAATTGCACCAAATGAACGTTAACCGTAGTATTAACTAGGACACAGCAGATATGCTGTTAATTAGAAATTTAGAAACACCTCCAGAGTCAGTCCAGAAACAGGCTTGATATACTATGTGACATAAAAGACACAGAACCATTCACCTTTTTCCTCCCGCAGCACCAACTTCCTGTGTTAATACAACCAGATGTGATGAAAAGAGCGAACAATCACAATCCGGCAGAAGTTCAAGTGAGAGGGAGAGCGAGAGACGAGGCTTCTTAATTCCAGAGCTCATTAAGTCTTCAGCTTTACCTCTGTCGGTGGCCTTGTCAAGGATATCTTCAGATGTCCTGCTATTGAGCGTCTGAATCCCTGATCCCGCGATTCGCTTAAAACCCTCATAATCAGCCGCTTACAACTGATTACTGGCCGCTAGCTAATGGGCTAAAAACGCTCCATGGAAGGCCGAGTTTTATAAGAGGGACTGGACGTTGAGTCTGGAACAACTCAGATGTCTCACTTACGCAGTCTGTGGCTTCATCGATAAAAAACTGACCGATTTTTACAGTGAATAATTTAGAAAAATTAAAATGCGACTATCAGAACCGTACAGTTCCTTCCCTAATCCACATTTGACATACAGCACATGTTCAAGGTCAAAGTTCAATATTTACACACACTACAGATCAGACTTACGTGGACCGTCCCATTCTTCTGGAAGCTGCCTGGACTTCTCACTCCCCGTTTCCATTTCCGTCTCTCCCATTTCTCTACTGCCATTCTCGTCCCCTTGAAAAGACAACAAACTGTGATTAAAACAACTATAAACATGATATGCACAGAGTCTCAAAGTCAGTCCTCATTGCAATGTGGCATCAACAGTACTGTATATAAAGTAAAGTAAAGTAAAATAAATTAAACTGAGTGAGTTCTCTAGAGGCCATTACGGAGTAGAGCTGCACGATTCGGGATAAAATAAGAATCACACTTTTTTGGCTTAGAATTAAGATCACTATTCGTTTCACGATTCTTTCTGAAGATTTTGTTGTTTTAAATATTCAACCCTCAGGTTGCCAAACAGCAATATAATAACACAGATTACTCTTTGCTTTAAATTTAAATAATGGAATGAAAAATATAATGTAATGTAAAAGTTATAATGTTGTAAAGAAAAAAAACCCACCATTAAACTTAATAAAAATAAACGTACCAAAGTAAAGTATTATGCACAGTTGAGGACAAAATTTTTAGCTGAGTTTAAAAGCACTTTTGAAATACTTATCAAACAATGATTATTTTGTCTATAACTGTATATGTTTGCTGTATCAGGTTTGCCGAGTGTCATCTTCTGGTTTGAAACTCCAGTTTATTTAAACTCGACTGCTGCTTGACTCACATTCACACTAGAATTTGACCGCTGCTGCGCAAAAACGCATGTAGCCTTCACATGCACCCGGCGTTATTACGCCCACGATAGGCACCCCAAAATATGACATCAAGACGAAGTAATGCAACCATCTTTCCACTATAATATATAATGATTGCGCACAGCTGAGTTTCGCTCAATTCGCGCGCTCGTCGTAGATCAGAAAGTTTGGCAGAATCGTATAAATGCAGGATTCAGATTGTGAGGAGTTAGAATCGAGATCTTTTAACGATTAATCGTGCAGTTCTACTAGAGAGTGCATCGAAATTGTGAGAAAACCCTGAAGCAGTAGGCAGCCTTAAGCCATAGCGTCTGGGGGGCATGTGGGGGTCAGTGTTGTCCACGTGGACCCAACCAGAGCGGGATTTGAACCTGCAACGTGGGTGGCAGGTCCAACTCCCACCACTGGACCAAATCTGCCACAATTTGCAAAGTCTTTCAATAAAACATAGATGCAAAGATCACATCCTTGAAGGTCCAGTCCAGGACCATCCGCACCTTAGCAACCCCGTAACGCAGTGGAACGGCCTTCACCACGGTCCTCAGACACACACTGCTCCATCAGGACGGGTCAGTCTGAAGATCACATTCTCTCGCCACGGTGTGTTTAAGCCGGTTAAGAGGTGGTTCACTTCAAAGGTCGGCTGTGAACGTGGCTTCCCGAGCCAGAGAAGGCCACACTGCCCCACTTACTGACCCATTTTCCCTCATGTGATTGCTCTGACCAGCTTTTCTACAGAGTCTCTCGCAGTTTCCACCGTCAGAAGCTCTTTAGCATTCTCATCCGGCATTAGAATGAGAATAACAAAAGGCAGAATCAACAGTTTTTTCTACGGAGTTGGCGGAAGATGGAGATAACATTAAAGCGCTACCTTGATCTCACCGAACATGTTAAGCCCTGTAACCAAACCTTTTGGAACTGTTTAATTACCGCTTAGGAAATGAAGCTACAAGATGATTCGTTAATTACTCAGTGATTAAGGATTTTCCTCATATCTACCAGCGTTGGCATGGCATTTTAGGCACAATCGCTGTCAGAACACAGCGGAGGCACTGAAGTGCCCAATAACTTCAACTTTCATTTATTATTAAAGCACGCTCAAATAAAACTCCCGAGTGCTTCCCAATAAAAAATGTGTTACTTTTACTTCACTTTACTTCACACATTTTTACTTCAGAACGGTTTTCTCAAGATTACTGTCACCTTATTCCAAAAGCCATTTTTAAAGTCTTTAAAGCCTAAAAACCCAGTGAAGAACAGATGATTATATATTGTCTAATACGTATAGAGAAATAGAGGAAATAAATCACCCCCCCACAAGTGGAGCAGAAGATTCTGAAGATGCCTCAAGACTCTATTAGCATTAGCATTTAGCAACTTCAGTGAAGGAACTTTGTTACTTCACCTACTTATTTTGGATACTTTGTACTTGTACTTGAAAAATGTGTACTTGTACCTCAAAAACGTGAGCAACTTTTACTCTACTCAACTATTTTGTTGATTGAGCATCTGGACACTTTACTCCACTGCATTTGAATGAACACTTACGTATGTAACATTGTGTACATTGTGATTTTACGCGACAAGTTGGCATCTTTTTCTACCGCGATTAACTCCTTGGGCTGGATGCTATTTATGACCTAAATCACATGAACTTGAATTAGCAGCTGCATTTTTTTCTTGCATTTTGTACTTTTTTAAAACTATTTTGTTCCGTCATTTTTAAACTCAGGGGTGTTCCATTTCATTTATTTATCAGCAAATTAAATGTCATTAATAAAGTGTTTCAAATGTTTTCCACATTTTTTTGCCTGTTTTTAAGTAAATAAGTTCTTTTGACTAAGCTTTTACTCTTCTTGGAATTTGGAACTTGCAACTTCTAACGAAGTGACAAACAAGCGTGAATTTACTGGTAAAAAACGTAATGGTACTTAATGGTAAAAAAAAAAAAAAGACATTTGGGATCACGGATGAAATGCGAACAGCAAAACAGATGCAAACATCGACACACTTCAGAATTCTGGCGCTCAAATGTCATTCCATCCAACCTCGCTTTTCTCATTTACGCTTAGGTCGAAAAAAAAAAAACCCAGAGCTGGAGTTTAGATGACTTTCTCTGACAAGAACCAGATCACATCACTTGATTCAAATGATTCACGCTTGGTCTTTAATAATGTCAGACACGGGGAACAGCAGCAGCTCTTCCCAAAACCAGCCACGAGTGGACAAGCAAGGTCGAATTTCACCATTTCTGTAAAACCAGGACATTCTCACAGTTGCAGCAGCGAGCGTGACAGACGCTTGTAAATTCGGTTTGAGAGTTGTTTGCGAGCGCTGCGCCATAAATGTGAAATTGGCCGTGAAAAGGCGAGTTGTTGGAAGGCGCGGACTCGGTTGTCAAGGAGACAACAAGGTTGTTTCTCCGAAGCATCCCTTCCTCTTTCTTTCACCGACTCATTCAAACACAGCGCCCATCTCCTCCGACAGGTCTGATGTTTATTCAGGCCTGTGCGCCGCTCACTCTCCATTCAGGAGCTCCGACTTCATTTCACAGTGTGTTTCAAAACCGTTTCACATGAAGCCGTTGAGCGAAGCGCCACAATCATTTCATGGTACATGAGTGTGTGATGATGCCGCTGAAGCGGAGACGCTCTTCGCTCCGTTCACAATCATGCAAAAAAATAACAACTGTTTCAAGCCACAGACGCTTCAAAGGAAGATCTGCTCATCACTGCATTCATACCAATATAAATGCGATAAACATGCAAATCGCAGGAGCACATACGCGTCCGATTAATTGCGCATCCAATTCTGCCTGCGCAACAGATTTTGTGTAAATGTCCAATGTTCTGTAGATTTAAGCCGCTTTGCTTCTTCACTGTCTGGTCAGAGTTAATAAGAGCTGGGTGAGTTAATGGTTCTGGTGTTCAGACTTTTAATACCTATTACAGGATGAAACTTTGCAAGGAGATTTTAGTCAAGCTAGTTGTAGAAAAACGACAACAAAGATCCAGGAGCAGAGGAAGAGCGATGAAGAACTCAGCAGATAAAGGCTCAGGAAGGGCGACTGCTTGTTAAAGCTGCGCACAGGCTAATTACAACTGGCAACTTATCCCGCACTTTACTTCATCAAGACCCGCTGAAGAATAACACACTTAAACCGTTTAACGGAGGAGACTTCAATCCCAAACACTTTCTGTGAGTCTAAGCTACTCGGATGCCGGACTGGATGGGGTTTTAGAAGAAATGGAGGATCAAGAGGATAAAAGCACCTGATGAGGGAAAGTACTTCACACGGATCAATGGGTTAGTCCTTTAAACCTTCATCAGGCCACATTTTGAAATTTTATATCTAAACCAACTACTGGTTGGTCAGCGTACTTTTGTCCAAGTTCCTAATTTTTTTTTTATTTTTTATTATTAAGTTCCTAAAATCCTATTCAAGAAGGTCATATCTTCAGTTTAAACGAGTTTATTAGAACAGCAAAGCCTCTATTCTTACGCTCTTTGTTTGCTTACAAAGTAGGCGTGGCCTTTAACTTGGCATTTACAGTAGTGTGCGACAGACTTGTTATATGTATATTGACAGAATGAGATTGCTATGTTGTGTATTTATTTTGGTTTTTAAAGTTTGTATTGTGTTATGTTTTGTTCTGTCTTTTTGTGAGAAGTGAGGTTTATTTTGACCATCCCCTTCTGCAAACTTAATGGTTAAAACTAATGAATTTTGGAGGGAAATAGCATTATAAAAGCAGATTTTGAGTTATTGGAGCAGAGTGAATGTGTTTTAGCTTGAAATATGAATTGGTTTTTAAAGTTTTTCTTGAATCAAGAATCTTTACAATTTATGAGTTTTTGGACAAAGATTATTTTATTCGTGTTGAGTTTGTTGAGTTCATCTACCACTTCCCCTTGGACCAACTCGTGGCACATTATGACAACAGAATATACTTTTGAAGCCGTTACGTGTGTTTTTCAATGGCGAGCAACCTTGGGACGTCTCTAATATGAAAGATTAATATAAAACCAGCATTGGACAATTATAATTGCAGTAATTGAATATCCAGTATGAATACTGTGTTTTATCTCATCTGAATGTGTTTTTATGTCGTTCTCATGAAGGAAGCAGCAGGAGACAAAAGCCTCAATGATTTGGATTTGACCCCAAGATTGAAAGTCACTAATCTATGAACTTGTGATGGAGTCATCTAGAAGCCAAAGACGTAGCATGAAGAGAGGATTAAACAATCTAACAACCTCATTTAATTATACACAATTATTCAAATAATAATTAATTAGAGTAATTATTAGAGTAAACAACAACTTTCAACAAACTTACAATTCAGTAATGATACAATACTATGAATAAAACCATGAACCAGCATTGTTGGGTTTTTTTTTTTTTTTTCACAATTTCTTTTTTTCATTTTTGCTAAAGTTGTCTTCAACGTCATTTCATTTTATCTGTTGGTTCTTTTTTTCTGTGGTATTTAGTGTAGTTGTTATAACTGCTTTTTTGTTTTTGCTGTTGTTAAACACAAATATTTCCTCTAGTGGAATTAATAAAGTCTTTCGTATCTTGTGTTATTTTATCTTAACGTATGAATGTGTTACTACTCCGAAGCGGATCAGGAGATACGTTAATGAATTTGAGGAAAAAACAGACAGGTACTCACACAGAAACTGAGGAACAAGAGAGCAATGGCACAGGTGAAGACTTAAATACTCAGACAGATGAGGAACAGGTGGCAACTATCAAACTGATGATTACATAGGAAGACCTGAACATAGGATCATGGGAAATGTAGTCCACATGCCTAGTTCATCAAGGTCACAGAATGACACTAAAAACACTCAAATCAAAAGTGGTATTTTTCTCTTTATACAAACATTCTCTCCTTTTTGATGTCTCAACTAAGGCAGGCGTGTTTTTTTTCACTGCAACTTCTTGAAATAAAATATCGCTTCTTTATTCATAAAATTACTTAGTAGTTTGAGCTTATTCATTTTTTGAGGGAGTTTTGCAGCAGATTTTTCCGGCTCCATACCAGCTCTGGAATCTCTCGGTTAGTCTGACCAGAGGAAGAGCCGGAGCTTCTGTGGAGAACTGGCTTCCTGTGTTTACTGCGGCTACTACATAAAGACTGAATCTCAAGGGTTCTTGTGGCCTGAAGGACTCACCTTTACTGCAGAAATACTCCATGTCCTCACAGGTGAGGCTGTTGGGTTCAAAGTCGGCAGGAAAGCTTTCTTCAGCCGAAAACTCTTCTTTTGTGGAGATCTCATTTGCGTCTGAAACGCACTCTTCCTCTTCCTCTTCCAGACCTCCATCCAGAGGACCTGCACACAGCAATTAACAGAACCCACATTACAGCTCCACGCTCAGTGTGTGTGGAATCTTCGCGGCTCTCCTGACCTCTCGACCTCTAGCATGGCGTCAGCGCCGGAGAACGCTGTGATTAATTCGCCGGCCTTATCACAGGACACAATGTTGATTTTCATTTACACTTCCCGCCTCCAGCAACAACAGTCAATCTGAAGAGGAACGCTTTTCTTACCTCGCTCTTGTTATTTCTGTAAATCTAAATGATTTCCTGACTTGTAGCTGTACTTAAATCCCTTGAAAACTGTGATTATGCTGCAATCAAGGACATTGGTGGAATTGCTACAAGCAAATGTAAATTACAAAAAACAAAAAGATATTTTATTAAAAAATAAAGATAGGCTGTATATACATGTGTATATACATTTTTTGTACAATGCAAATATTATTAAGTTAAGAATTATTCATTTATATATTTCTAAAACGTAAAACAATATATATTTATATTATATATAATTTATATATATAAATTCACATAAGTTGAACACATCTGCTACACCATCACTACTTCACACTTTTACTTTACAATACTACTGTACTACTAATTCACACAACTATGACGTTACACCGCTGCTTCACTACTGCTTTACAATACTACAACTTTGCACCACTCCTTGTTCACACCACTACCACTAACGTTACCGTTATTTTACAATACAACACTTTTTTAGACACCACTCCTAGTTTACACAACTAGGGCAAGATCTTGTTCTGGGGTAAGTCCTTGGGCAAGATACTGAACCCCACATGCCCCCCCGGGCGCCACGGCTTAGGCTGCCCACTGCTCCGGGTTTGTGTGTGTTCACTTCATTGTGTGTACAGTATGTGTACTTGGATGAGTTAAAAGCAGAGCACAGTTTCAATATGGTCCTTAGGGCCATATTGACAATCTCACTCACTTTACTTTACTTTACACCACTAATGCACTACTACCACTAATTCACAGTACATTTACTTTACAACACAACTTCAATATTATTTTACAATACAACTTTACACCACTCCTAGTTCACACCACCACTACTACTACTACTACTTCACAGTACTTTCATTTTACACCACTACGTTTCAATACTACAACTTTACTTCACTCCTAGTTCACACAACTTCTACTTTACAGCACAATGCCTTTACAATAATATTACGTTACACAACTGCTAGTTCACAGAATATTTCTTTTCAATAACTACAACTGCTTCAGTAATCCACCAATTATACTCATCTTAAACCAACACAACACTTTAGTCTTATTGTAGAAGACTTGGAAAGCTAAACCAATTTTAACTCCAAACCATGAAGTTCTGAAAACCGCCCACAAAATCTGGCAATCACGCGTAACTTCAAGACAAAGTAAACTTCCTTTAGTCTCCCACTCATTACCCAAAAAAACATCAAAACTGCCAAGTTTTCGCAACAACCGGAAGCCTTGGCATATCCCACATATCCAAACAACATGGAGGTTCGGTTGCATCACCTCTTGCTGCACCACAAATCGTTTAATAAAGTCATACTTTGAGTAAAGAGGCCTTTCTTGGAGAGCAGAGGCTCTGTTCATTAGGACGACTAAATGACTCTTTTATATTTGAGGGACTCGAGCAACATGAAGAGAATTACCACACAGATCTCTAATAGACACGGAGTGAAGAGCGGCGTATAAATTACGCCACAGTCTCCTGATCTTATCACGCTCTGAGCGGCTCGTGAAATAAAGTGGCAACTCACGTTCCCTCAGAATGTTCTCTCGTTCTACACAACAGATGGGGACCCGGTATCATCTGATCAGAACCCCTGAGACCTGATGCATCGCTGTGGGAGACGTTGATCTAAACTTCGCCTGAAATGAACAACTTAACGTTCATTTATTTAGACGAAACATACACACACACACACACACACTTACAGAACTTACACACTCTCTCTCTCTCTCTTGCATATTTTCTATATTTCATAAATGAATCATCTCCATCGCTCCCTTCGCTCTTGATATTCTCCCACTAGACTCGTGTTTTATGCGGCTACTTCACAGACCTGATAACCAAAGTTCAAGGCCTCCGCTGATGTTGGGCTTATTATCCTGCATTCATTGCATGAAGAGACCTGAAATAATTTCAGAGACAGTAAACGATAAGAATAATGACTTTCTAAACGACTAGGACCGCACTCCCAGCTCATTTTCTGATAGGGCTGGAGCCGCTATATTTAGTTGTGTACTGTTTAAATGTCTGTCACAATCAATCTCAGGCGGGGGAACGCTGCTCAGGACGGACCAATGTGACCAGTAGAACAACCGCTTTCTCGAAAAAAGAACAATAACATTTCTCATCTGTGAATGAATAAAGGTTTTATTCATATAACCAGGAGACGAAGGGTTTGATTTTAGAAGATAGAATCACAGCACTGATTTCTTTTTACGAATTATTTTCATAACAATATCTGACAAACTACATATTTTAATGTTAAAAAGGAAAAAAAAATGTCTTATATGTCGTCCTCTTAGATACTAATGTGTGTACTACAAAAGTCCCGATTCCCGGAGAATTACATATACGTATACAGTATTCCTACATACTCAACCCATTTCTTTAATACTGCCGCTTTACACCCCTACTGCTTTACACAAATATTACAATACATCTATGCACCACTTATATACTAATACAATTGCTTCTTTATACCACTACTACTTCACACCACTTCTGTACTACACAACTGTTACGTTGCATCAATAAACTTTTACAGTACTATTACTACTGTAAACTGACATGTTGTGTAAAACTTTACTGCCTTACACTACGTTGGGGGTAATATTACTACACCACTCTAAAACTTTACAAACACTGTTGTACAACTTTAAACAACAACTTATTTACACATTTCTAAATTACAGGTCTCTGTACA
Organism: Paedocypris micromegethes; assembly: GCA_028031935.1. Lineage (NCBI taxonomy): Eukaryota > Metazoa > Chordata > Actinopteri > Cypriniformes > Paedocypris > Paedocypris micromegethes. Next base: position 6,989,066 of record CM051501.1, on the reverse strand, counting down.
TTATACCACTACATTTCTACCTTACACTACTACTACTACTACTTTATATAACGCCTACTTCACTAAACTTTACCACTACTGTACTATTTCAAATAAATACTACTACTACTACTTTACAGTACTGCTACTTTCAACTGCTCCTAGCTTACAACACTACTGTACTACATTACGCTAATATTTTCCACTACTATCTTTGAACAACTGCTAATTTTCACCACAATTTCTGTACAGTTTTCGAGTATTTGTAATATTATTTACAATCTCAATAATCTGATCTCTCAGCTCGTCTGTGATTGGCTGCCAGTCTCTTCTGCTCAATGACATTAGCTCGAGGTCTATTTATATTACAACATTGACTCCTTCCAAGTCAATTTTAACATGCAGATGTCTGTTAAAAGAAGGTGTCTGTGTCCGTGACCCTCACACGGGTTAACTGAGTCATTTTGAACAGTGCTGCTGAATTTTGACGTGTTCTGGCCTTCTGGGGGGGAGACAGTCCCAGCACCGCAGCAGAATCTGTTTTTGGCCCACACAAGGCTGATTCGGTCCAGGTCTGGCTGGGTTGGGGTCCTGCTGGACGTCCCAATAGGCCTTTATGCGGCATTATGTATTCATGCCGGGTCTCAGGTGCAGGCTGGGTGTTTTATCCGCGGGCCAAGCTTAGTCCTGTTTTCAATGGTGTATCCAGATGAAAAGCGTGTGCAGAAGCATTTCCATGCTGCTAGAGATCTGCTGCTTTGTTCTGCGCGATTCAATTACCTCCACCCTAATTATGAGCTGCGGAGAGAGAAACCCTCGCGCTGCCTGATGCTGCATCAACACACACTCAGAAATTCATCTTCATTTAAGGCTTGTTGAGGTCAGCAACTAAGATTTCTACTGCGTTGTTCATTTGCATAATATTTCACATTCCAACAATTCTTTCATCCATCCATCTATCTATTCTCTCCTTTTTACATTCTTTCAGCCATCCATTATCCATTAGATCTTCATCCACCCATCATCCATTAGATCATTCATTCATCCATTCATTTTTACAACAATTTTTGAACATCCAATCCATCCATTCATCCATTTCTTACCGCTTTTGAACATCCATACATTTTCTGAACACATCCAAATACAAAAAAAACTACAGTTTATTATTTATTCTAAGCCAATATTTTGTTCCTCCTTCAAATTAATAATACATTTCATTTTGTCACACAGAACTATAACAAAAAATCGAACACATAATATTAAAAAAAAAAAAAAAAAAAAAAAACAAGAATTGAACTGCAACACACTCAACACTCATAATAGACCAGTGCTGTATTTTAATTTGAAATATTTAGCTAGGAAAAAAAAAAATCAGTTAGACACTATATTGTGTACGCTGAATAAATCTCGGGCGTTAATGAGGGCGACACATCTGCTTGTGTCTTAATTAGGTCGTGTTTTCTGGGTTGCATGTTTAATGCATTAAAACTCACAGATCTATGATTAAAAGATTCAATTAGCGCTGGAGCTAAAGGCCGCATGGATCAGAACGTCACGCTCTCCAGCCGAACGCGCGAGTTTGGAATCAGCGATAGAGCGTCTGAAACACACTGCAAATGGAGTGGCAGAAAGACAAGACTGGCATTTGACAGGACCATTAAAATGCTGGAGGCGTATCTGAGCCAGTCCATGGCCTTCAACAGATGCCAGGCTCTCTCTCCATGCTTCGACTTTTCCTTCCTCATTCTCTTTGCACCCAACTGGCACTGCCACACGCCTGCTAAAGGCTGAGGGTCGTCCTCCAACGTCCCGCACTCGTCACAGAGACTAGGTCGTGTGCTCTGGCCCAATTTACACTCTCTCTCTCTCTCTCTCTCTCTCTCTCTCTCTCTGCCTTTCAACTTACAAGCCTAGGGTGTATTATATTTTCATCTAAGAGAAAAATAATTACAATTTCTTTTTATAACTACTCACAGCACCACTACGTTACGACTACTACTACTAAACACTACTTCTTTACACCACTACTATGTTACAGTACTAATGCTTTTCATGACTACTACTTCACACTATTACTACTTTACACCATAACAGCTACTTAATACTACTTCTAATTTACAGTGGTAATACTTTTCATGTCTACTACTTTACACTACTACAACTTTAGACAACTGCTACTACTTTACACCACTACTTATGTACTGTACTAACACTTTTGACTGCTACTTTACACATATATGTATTGTGTAATATCTACAATATTGCTACTTTAAACTATTTCTCTTTACATAGCTATTTCTTTGCTACTACCGTTTACGACTAACACTTTACATATTTTTATTAACCTTAAACCTCAAATGTTTACTATGTATTCAGCACACACACAATTTCAATTTTCCATACAGAAATACCGTTATACATCCTTATAGATCATAAATGTATACTTTAATAGCATGCTAATTAGCTTAGCAACACAACACAAATGCTAGATTTTTATAGCATATTAGGAGCATATTGTTTTGAAAGTTTGTCAATGGCAGGACCCCACTATGATTATATTATATTAAATGTGTAAGTGTGTGTGTGTATAATTGAATAGGTATAAATATGTTCTTTTTTTACTGTTAAAATTTCTGAGGGAAATGAATGTACATTCCTTCAATAATTCGGCTTTAAATCAAGACTGTTTCATACCAAGAAAATGAGAAGCTTTTAGAAACGTCTTAAACACACGCAGATAAAACAACGTTTCTCCATCAAGGAACAATTTGTGAAACGGATATGCCGGAGATTCCCATTTCATTCCTGTCAGAAAGAGGCGGCAGGTTTTTAAGCAGTAAATTCCTCATTAATTCAATTCTAATTTGCCTCTGGTTCCTATTTCTATTATTGATAGTTCCACTTCTTAATACAGCAGATAAAGTACAAACCCAAACCACTGCTGTAAGTCTGAAGAGACGGACCGCGATACCATCTCAATATTACTCAGTGATGAACATTTCAAAAGAACAATTATTTATGGATCAGCTCAATCTTTCCCCACTTTTTAATTAAAAGTAAAGAAAATAGAGTCTAATTATCCTGTAAAGATTAGCTGGTGGGCATCTTTCTGTAAATTAGTTCTAATTAAAAGGAAATAGTCGAATGACATTCAAAGTGCTGCTGTCCTTTAGAACAGTGATGAGGAGCGATGAAGGCCATCGATGATGGTCAAGAGCGGGTCAAGTTTCTCTGATAACACACGTGACAATCATGGAGTCGCACACGCACGCAGCAAAAGACGAGTAGAATGATTCCCAGCAACGCAATCACACACAGCTGAAGACAGACACCGACATCTCTACTGTGTGTGTGTGTGTGTGTGTGTGTGTGTGTGAGAGAGAGAGAGAGAGAGAGAGAGAGAGAGAGGAGAGGGAGAGGGAGAGGGAGGGAGAGGAGAGAGAGAGAGAATCACTGAGAAAGAGTTAAAGAGGCGAAAGAAGAACCACAAAAAAGAAAGAGAGAGCGAGAAAGAGAAAGAAGAGAGTTGTATTCTTGCAGAAAAAAATGCAGAAAGAATGAGAGAGATAAAACAGAAAACAAGCGCAGAAAGTGTTACACAACTTTGTGAAGTTATGCATTTCAGCGTCTATAATGAGCTTGCCATTTCTAAATGTACAGTGAATTAAAGCATATACGTAAATACAAGTAAGCAGTTAAATACAACATTTTATTGTAAGTGTCAGTCAAGAGAAAGGAAGACACTACACACTGTACAGACTGCAGTACACACCCACACACACACACACACCACACACACATTGACCTTTAACTGAAGCTGGAGAAAGAGAACGACCCAAACACACACACACACACACACACACACACACACACCTACACAAGCTTCTCTGACAATTTAATTACTCCAATATTCCCCAAACAAAAATAAAGCTTGTTGGAAAGTTGTCAAACAATATTGTTTATATTTTAAATATATTTAAACATTTAACCACAATATTGTAAATTGGAAAAATTGCGGTATTTAAATCTTTATTGTTTGTCTTATATTACTACTACTAAATGATTAAAATCATAATTATTAATATATCTAATATTAGCACTATTAGAATCTCAAAACTGAATTTATACACAATTAAAATTGATTCATGAATAAATAATTATTAGTGTACTGCACTACATCTACTAATTAAAATATTTTTAGTAAGACTTTTAGTAAAACACTCCAGTAAGAGTGAGTTGGTTTTACTGGTGTCACTCTTGTTCACACTGAGTTCCGGATGCTTCCGTATTACAAGCAAATGACTGGTTCTGAGTGAAGAGGCGGCGAGGAACAAACACCGTCTCCCTCTTCAGGCCGGACCCCCGAGACCCCCGGGCATCTACATCACGGCCAAATAATTCCGAGCTCAGCTGCATCCTGCCACATTGATCATATTTACCTCGGCTGCATTACGGCAACAGTTCTGTTTACACTCGTCTCACGGGGAACGGAGATGTTTGCACTCAGTAATTCAGTAGATGTACAGTATATGTATATGAGCTCACTGACACCCAGCTGAACTAGGTCAGGACCCCCTTCTTCTCTCTTTCTTTCTCCCTCTATTTCTCTATTTATCCCTCTCCTCTCTCTCACTCTCTTTCTTCTCCCTCTCTCATTCTCTCTCTTTGTGTCTTTTTATCTCTTCTGTATCTTTCCTTCATTCTCCCTCTCTTTCTTTCTTTCTCCCTTTCTCTCTCATTCTTTCTGTATCTTTTTTCTTTCCCCCTCTCTCACCCCCTCCTTACTGTATGTCTCTTGATCTCTCAGTTTCTTCTCAGACTCAGAGTCTCTCCCTCTTCTGTCAATTCTGTCACTTGTTCTATCACGGTTCTCACATTTCTCTCTCTTTCTGTGTCTCTCTCAATATTCTCTCTCTCTCTCTCTCTCTCTCTCTCTCTCTCTCACTATCTTTCTGTCTCGCGCTCTCTCACTATCTCTTTTTCTATCGCTCTCTCCATCCTTTTTGTTCTATCACCATCTCTCTCTCTTTCTGTCACTCAGTTCTTTCTCTTTCACTATCCTTCTTGCTCTATCACTATCTCTTGCTCTTTCTGTCTATTTTTCTCACACTCTTGCGCTCCCTCACTATCTCTTTTTCTCTCTCTCTAGCCATCCTTTTTGTTCTATCACTATCTCTCCCTCTTTCTGTCACTCAGTTATTTCTCTATCACTATCCTTCTTGCTCTATCACTATCTCTCGCTCTTTCTGTCACTCTGTAACTATTTATTTTGCTTTCTGTCTAACTATCATTCTTGTTCTCTCATAATCTCTCTCTCTCTCTCTCTCTCTCTCTCTCTCTCTCACTCTCTCTCTCCTATCTAACTATCCTACTTGCTCTATAACTCTCTCTCTTTCACTATTCCTCTCGCTCTACCACTCTCTCTCTCTCTCCCCCTGTGTTCTCGTCTTTGCTCTGAAGCCGCCGATGTGGCAGCCTGACGACTGCACGAGTGTGATATGTGCAAATCACATTTGCAGATGAGCTTGAAACTCTTTTAAATATTCAGATATCAGACATCCAAAGCGCTCGGCTCTGCTTAAGACTCCATCCCGGCGAGAGACCGGATCCCGTTCATTAAGACGAGCGCGGCTCGGTTTACACTCCAAATATTTCACACCCGATGTACAGCGGCGGAAAAACATCAGCCTTATCGCCGATAACAATGCAAATTGTCGAAAGCCTGCGGAAGATTTCAGCGGAAAGTCTTTTGCTCGTTCGTGTTACTCCGTCTCTTTCTCATCGTTCGTTTCCGCAGCTTACTGGTAATTCCTTTTTTTTTTTTCTCGACAGTAGTCACATGGCGAAAGGTACCACTGCCACGAGACGCAAGGACACGTGAGTCTGTACTCGCTGCCAATCAGGCCTCAAAAATAGCCCAGCGGAGCCCGGGGCCACACACGGCCCCCGACGCCTGTTCATCAAGACATTGCTGAATCTATGACCTATTAAATGATTTAAGCCCAGCGCTAAACCACCAGCTCAAACCCGGCCCACATGTCCGGCGGGTCCGCGGTTCAACGCCACCCGCTCCGTCCGTCCTGATTGGCTGGCGGCCGGCGGCCCCTCCCCCTCGTCACACTCGTCTCCCGCTTGTTAGGCCTGATGTCAAATTTGTCTCCGTGCCATTTTAATTACAGCCCCAGCAATCTCTCCCGTGGCATTCTGGGAGAACACTGATCTGCAAATAAGGTGATAAGTGAAGACGACACCAAGCTTCGGTATCAGTCGTAAACAGACACTTAATTGAATCATTTGACCTGAGAGACTGATCTCGCGCAAAAAAGTGTGGAAATATAAACTGGTTGTGGATGCGTCGGCCCGAGTCTGACACAGTTCAGGACTGGTTGGACCGCGCGGCTCGGCGGGAAGGCGGCTTTTCGGCGTCGGAGTTATCAATCCGAGCAGACGTGCGATCCGGGTCCGGTGTCACTTCCCCTCATTATGTTAATGGTTAATGCATGCAAATGAAAACATTCCGGCAATTTGATTTCTTTGAAGATGGTTTGCATATTGTCTTAGCATAATGACGCCACACTGCGATTTATGCCGGGCTGCTTCGTGTTTTTTTTTTATATATTTTTTAATCAGCCGTGAGTTCATTTCTAGGGCTACTGGAATGTGTTTTTCCGCTCCCTACTTTACTAATTAGGATTCAGGTAACATAAGCAGATTTTTCACGCTATTGGTGTTTTTCTTAATTAAGAAACAAATGAATTCTCCCCAGCAGAAGAGATGGAAGGCTGGGATACAGAGCCAGAGGCCAGATGCTGCTGCTCTTAATTAGAAGTCACTCTATTGTCTGAGCTTTTTTAATGAAGCCCCAATCTAAATGGATATCAAAAAAGACCGCTGAAGCAAAGGAGAGGAGGAAAATCCGGCCATTTTAAATAATAAGAAAATAAAGATAATGGAAGACAAAAGATATGTCCTGGCAGCAGTCTCTCTAACACACACACACACACTCTTTCTATGTGTGTGTGTGTGCCCCTCACCTCCGCGGGTTTCTGCCCAGAGTTCCTTTTGAAAGCGAATGCGGGAGTGTGAGTTTTTTCCGCCGCCCACCGCTCGGAGCTTTCACCGGTTCAGGTTAAAAAGAAAAAAAAAAAAAAAGAAAGAAAAAGTTGGCTCCTCCGGAAAGGTTACGCGTTTTCATTTAAAGTCAAATGTGAAGAAAGCGCCCAGCAAGCGTGACATATGACACGCTTAGTTTTGCATGTAAAGGCCGTTTGGACTGTTTTGCATTTCAAGCTTATTCATGCAAAAGTGCGGCAAACTAAATGGCGGCGTAAATAAAGTGCGGGGAAACTTCTGAGCGAGTGGTGGGGTCAGAGAGGCGGGAAAGCGCATTCGGTGGCTGCGGGCGAAACATCGGGTGCCCACGCAGGCGGACGCCACATGCCCACATGCGCTGCCAAGCACATCGGTTCTCCTTCAGACCGCAGCTCCCGGTGGACCGGCCAGAGCCCACTGATATGCGCCCAGGACCGCCGCGTCTGGGCCAAGCGTCTTCGCACCCAAGGGCTGTGGCATCGATGCCCGGCGAGCGTGCCAGGCTGGACGCCACCCAGCAAACCGTTTCAAAAGGGCTTTTTTTATGGGTGGATCAGGTATGCGGTGTGATTTCCTTTTCCCTTTGTAATGGACCCAGTTAAAGCCCAGCCAGAGCCACTTTTAAGTCGAACGGTGTCGTGCCTTCCGTTTGACGTCAGATTTTCCGAATTTTTGAGTCTCGGGAAGGGCTGGGCGATTATTGCAAAAATCTAACTCGCGATTAATTGAACCTTCTAACATGATTACGATTAATAGTGTTCATCAAAAAAATGTAAATATAAATTACTTCCACATTTGGGTACAGAATAAATAATTTTGTATATTTTATTTACATGGAAAATGAGAAGTTTTCTTTACGACAAGACGCTCTATATATAACAAGTTGTACTTCATAATAAGATATAGAGCGAGTTTAACTCTTTCATGTTTCTACTCCGACAGAAAGAGCTACACGTTTGTCGCGTAACCGTTGCCTCTACCTTTTTTTCTGCAGCGTCTACAAGTGAATTTGTTTTGTTCTGTCTTCTTTCCTGAAGCCAAAATGTGTTTGATGCCCAAACATTGGAGATCGCGCTTTTTTGTGTGTAAAAGTCAAGCTGCTCATTCATTCCATGAGCAGAGCGGGTTCACGTGACTTCACATCCGGAAGTACTTAAACTTCCGGAAAGTAATCGAAATAATCGGCCTCGAAAAAATTGAACGATTAAAAATCTCGATTCCGATTTCAATTTCGATTATTTTCCGATTAATCGCCCAGTCCTAGTCTCGGGTGAGTTTTGCCGGCCGAGTGAAGCAAGGATATTCGCGTAGAAAACACTCCTGCAAAAACCAAGACCTTCTTATGCCAACAGTCGTGTTTCAAACACTTCTACTTATCCTCAAAATTAGCATAATCCCGCCGCGGTGCTGCCACGCGCTGCCGCATTCACAGACCTGCGTGTTTGTTTCTATCTGCCGGAGAGATTAGAGCAGCAGATTAGCCGCTGCCGACACACCAGTCGCCATCAAAGACGCGCGGGATAATGTCACTCATTCTCTCCGACTCTCCCGCTTGCCATCGGAGGAGCTCTAGAACAATGGGAACGCCGGCGCTCCGAAGCAGGAGAACAATGGCCGTGGATCCTGAGGGACCGCCACACGTGTTAACAGTTCAACAGTCTGTTTTATTCAGGAGGATCGGGGGGAAAAAACATTCCTTTATTCCTCCACCGCACGTGAGATCTGTAGATCACAAGACAATCACCAGACGAGTGAGACATACACTCACACTGACAGGGTATCACTAATTACAGTTATAATTAGGGTTACCACTTTTAATACCCCAAAATAAGGGACGCGTACAGTGGGGGGCGGGGTCATATGTGTGGGCGTGACAACGGGAGCGGGGAGACAACGATATAATGTAAAATGTGTTTTCAGGAAAGTATAAAATATATATAATAAACTCAAATTATATTTTACTGGGTGGCTGAAATATTTGTAATTTTTATAAATATTTGTAAATAACTATCCAAACTTGGAAACAGTGCATTCATGTTTTTATATAGTCTATTTCTAATTTAACAAAAAAAAAAACAGTTAACAAAAACAATGTTGCAATTTACTAGTTTACGTTGTATATACAGTATATATTATTGCTTCAAGTAATGAATTAATTAGTGTGTCTGTCTGACCTAACAAGCAAATCATAACACTGTATTACATCAGACTGTGATCCACTTACATATATATTTACAGAATTTTTACAAATTACAATTTGTGACACCAGACCAAATGAGATAAAGTTTTTGGATTTTAGCCAGTCATTGCACTGTCATTTCAGTTGTTGACATGGTTTTACTAAATTTGTATTAAATACATATATTTTAATTAACTAATAGAAAATGGTATTTTAAATTAAATTAAATTGAACCTTTATTAGTCCCTCATGGGGAAATTTTTTCTCTGCATTTAACCCATCCGATCAGACATACTAGTAATGACTATCTAGCCATTTTACCATTATTTAGCAATTTAACCAAAAACTTTTCTACTTTTACAAAGTCAAAAGTAGAAAAGAAGCATCTTCGTAAAATGTATGAGGGATGATTTACATGAGACAATGACGCGGGACAACAACCGTGTAAAAATGCAATTACGATCTGAAATACGGGACGATTCCATATTTCAAGGGACGGGTGGCAACCCTAGCTATAATGTATTTATAAAAGTTACAAAAATTAAAGTAGGATTAATAAAGTTTCCAATAAAGTCCAGTACTGTATACAGGTTTCAAGGCTCTGCTCTGTTTTAAAGGTCTTGCGACGCCTTCATCTGTTCCTGTGATTCTCGGACAGGAGATTTGTCCCGAAAACATTCACTTCTCAACATTCACACATTTTTGGTCCTTTGTTAAGCCGGATGCTATATTTTAAAACTTGAAAATATACAGTGGTACCTCGGTTCATGAACAACTCGGTTCACAAACAACTCGGTTGAAGGACTGCAAAATTCATAAAAAACAGCTAGGTGTGTGAACATTTTGATGCTATTTCCAGGCTGGTGATTTCAGAGAGAAGGATAGAACAGAAAGAAGTACTGTACTGTACTGTACTGTAAGTCGTGTGAAGACTCTTTCAAGGATTTTTTCACGCAAAAATTAACCCATTTGAGCGATTGCTGTACTGAACTCCCTCTGTGGGGAGCAATAAAAGCGACGACAAGGATGTCAAAAAAATAAATAAATAAATAATGATTGAGCTTAAGAAGGAAATTATAGAGAAGCACTATTGTTGCATTCAGGGGACTGATCAGGAAGCGAAAGATGAAGCATATATATGCACAAATTTTTATTGTTTCCTGACTGACGATGTAAAAATAAATGTAAAAAAATATACACTGTATTTTAGGAAGGCACTTTTGTTACATTTTTTGTTTATATTACATTATGTGGTTATGCTTTTTTAATTTTGTTAGGAAATAAAATAAACCTTCATAACAGATTAGCCAGATTTGCGTTGAACTCACACAAATTACACACACACTAAACCACACACACACACACATACACACACACACACACACACACACACACACACACACAAGCAGGCACACAAATTATCTCACACATGATCACACAAACTCTCTCTCTCTTTCTCTTTCTCTTTCCTTTCTCTCTCACTCATACACTTAAACCACACACACACACACACCCCACACACACACACACCACACACTAGCAAGCGCACAAACTCTCACACACACTAACACGCACATAAACTCTCTCTCTCTTTCTCTCTCTCTCTCTCTCTCTCTCTCTCTCTCTCACACACACACACACCTGTGTATCTAATGACTTTGGGGATTAGCTGAAAGTGACAGTGGAACATCTCTCGCCGGATGATCACTCAAGGTGGAAGATTCTGTGATTACATGTGCTTTTGTCAGCGATACACAATCCACAATCACTCTTGACCAAAATATTTTCAAACTCTAGAAAGGGTTTTCAGGATCACATATGGATTCTGATGCTTTATCATTAATCTAAGAAGCTCTTTACATCACGAAAGCAGCTTTCTTCTTATCTAAGAGCAAATTGATGAAGAAAAAAACGTCTAATGCTGGAGCTCTTCTCGGATTCTTCCAGCAATGTTTTGATGGATCCAGTGACAGTCAAACTCCAGAGACATTGGAGACGCCACAAACAATAACCTTTTGTTTCAAATCCTCCCGTGAAAAACTAATTTCATTAGAAATGGAAATCATCCTTAATTTTGTAGCTTAACTAGTGTGTGTTACACCACTCTCTCCCACTCCTCTCTTCTCTCTCCTCCTCTCCCTCTCTCTCTCCTCTCTCTTCTCTCTCTCTTTCTCTCCTCTCTCTTCTCCCCTCCCCCTCTCTCTCTCTCTCTCTCTCTGTTTCTCGCTCTCTCTCTCTCTCTCTCTGTCTCTATCTCTTACAAATTTCTTCTGTCTTTCTTCACACACACATACAATCACACTCATTTTTTGGAGAAACAAACACAAAAACGCAGTGCTCACATTGTTCTCTAAAAGCTCTCAATGCTCTCACAGTGCTCTCCAAGAGTTCTCACAATGCTCTCATCTTTCTGTCATGGTGCTCTCACAGCGGTCTCAGACTATTCTCAAAGTGCTCTCACAGTGTTCTGGTGATCTTCTTGTGAGACAGGGTTCTCACAATTCTCACTGTTCTCACAGTATTCTCAAATGCTCTCAGTATTCAATATTTCACAGTATTCTCGAAGAGCTCTCACAAAATTCTCACATAGCTCTCATTGTTCTCTCATGTTGCTCTCATAGTCTTATAATGCTCTCACATTGTTCTCAGTTTTCTCACTGTTTGCTCATTGTGAGAATAGTCATATTCTCGAAGAGTTCTAACAGTATTCTCACAGGGTTCTCCTTGTTCACTCATTTTCCTCTCAAGTTGTTCTTAATTTGTTCTCAAAGCGGTCTTAATGTTTTCACAGTATTCTCAGGGTTTGCTCATTGTGAGAATACTCCTATTCTCGAAGAGCCCCCCTTGTTCACTCACTGTTCTCTCTTGGTGCTCTCATAGTGTTATAAACGCTCTCACAGTATTCTCACTGTTCGCTCATAGTCCTCTCACCTTCTCATAACACTCTCACAGTGTTCTCACAGTAATCTCACAGTGCTCTCACAGTGTTCTCCTAGAGTTCTCACCGTTCTCTCACTGTGTCTCACAGTTTTCCCAACAGTGATTTCATAGTGCTTTTACAGTGTTCTCGTGATTTTCTCATTGCCTTCTTGTGGCTCTCACATGGTTCTCATAGAGGTCTCACAGTGTTCTCTTGGTTTTCTTGTGGTGCTCTCTCAGTCTTCTCATTATGTTTTCATAGAGCGATCATGAGACGACAGCGTCCTCTACTCCAGGCAAACATAACTTCTTCATTTGATCAAGTACTGTCCACACACTCAGACGTGAACACAGATTTACATGATATAATGATACACATTTCTACACTATTATTGGTAAAGAAAAAAAAAAAAAGAAAGAAACTGGTCAATATACATCATCTGGCTGAAAGGATTATATTCTTATCTAAAATGATATTCAATAAAGTATGACCAGAGAATCATGACTGGAGTGTTCGTGCTCTGGAAACTGTTTTGCTGGAATTAAGATCAGTGTCCAGATTGTGTGGTGAAACAGCAGAGGGTTTCCTGTTGTAGATGATATTACACGTTGTGTTGGTTTGTTCTCCTGGATTCTACACCGAGTTAAATCTGCACCAATCCACTAAAGCTTTTATTGGCAAAAAAAGAGCACAAAGGCTTCAAAGAAGTGCCAAACCGTTCTAAAAATCACCAACTACACAATCACTTCCACCAACCGGCCATTCAACACACATCGATCTGCTACTAAAAAACATATTTTTGTACAGAGAAATATGTGCGATATTTATGTACATATGTTGATTACAAATGTGCATTAATTATATATATTCTTAATCTGCATGCAACAGAATATCCAATGAATTCAGATTAAAATTACACTTGTACATTACACCTCCGATAAACGTACAGCCAGTTTGTATGTGGAGAAAAGAAAGACAGCGCAAACATCCCTCTGTATTCACACAGACAAACGTCCCAGAAGAATCATGTGACCTTTACAAAGTCACATGGGGTGTTGTTTCCTCTCTGAACATCGTTCGTTCGGCTGATTGTAATACAGCAGATGGATTGAACTCACTCACTTATTTGACCTCATTAAGCCACGCCTCCACATGTTGGCTCCGCCTACCAATTACACTATCATAGTCATGTCAAATATTAAAAAAATAGAATTAGTTTATTCATGTCTGTGATATAAAATGCTGTGTATCACCATCCATTAAATGTCAATCACACGTAAAATTAAAATGTCAAACTATAGTCAGTGTCCTCGTGTCACATGGTCTCCGTTGCCATGTGATTCAGCAACAATAGAAGACGTCGATTCCGTCTCAGACAGGCAAAGTTGGAAGCCATTAGTCGTCTGGAGGAGCAGAAAATCCATATAGGAACATAAACGTTCAAGAACAAAAAAATATTGATCTTTCGTTCTAACCACCGCAGATCAACAGACCAGATAATTCACAAGTGTTGGAAACATTCCACACATACTTTCCTATGACTCCTGTGTTCGCAACACTAGATATTGGTTTGATTCTCAGTGGAAAAAACAGAGTGGCAGTTACAATATATAAAGTACATTATTGCCATTTATTTCTTTTAGTATAAAATGGAAAATAAAGAAAAAAAGTGTAAATCTGACTTTAGGATTCATCAAACTGAACACAGTCGGAAACTTTCATTTCAAATAATATCACTATAAAAAATAATGTAATCTGACACACTAAGTTTTTTTAAATCAATTTAAGTTTTGCAGTAAATATCTTAAGTACATCAAGTATCTATTACGAATGCTTTGTATTTACATTCATTGTGCCTTTGTATACATAAATGTGTTTATATATGTATGATTGTGTGTATGTGTGTGTGTGTAAATTAAATAAAACATATACAAGCAGAATACATGTAAATTTAATGTGAATTTTAAAAATGTGAATTGAAACATACGTACAGTATAGAAATAATATTCCAACATTAATATTATTTGATATATGTATTTTCTAAAAAGCACAAATTATTAGTAAAAAAACTAATTATATTGTAATGTATTATCAATACAGCTGCACTAATACATTACATGTAACACAAAACATGTTTTTGCATTTGTGAATGACCATCAATCCGCAGGTTTGAATATGTTCCATTAATGTTCCATTAAAGTATTAGTCAATGAAGTGAACACTTCTGAAGCCAATCCGTCTGCGCTTTTCCCTTTCTATCGTCCGTCACTCGCCATCTCCCAGCTTCTGAACTCAACTTAAGCAGGAATGGAGGATTTAAAGATGGCTTGAGAAGAAGCTTGTGGAGAGTGTGGCCTGATTTCACACTGGTTTGCGCGTGTGTGTGTGTGTGTGTGTGTGTGTGCGCACATCTAATCCACTGACTGCAGAGAAGGCCTGCAGCTCTCCGGCTGCCCAACACTGCCCACAAACATGGCTGCTTCTACAAAGCCATACATGCTGCATTAAAGGTCCGGCTGAAGGACTCTCTGCTGATATGCTGATAGGTGCGGAACAAAGAGTCCCGAGAGAAGCAGACAGAGCCACACACGCATGACCACGCAGCTGACCGCCCGGTCCACTGACCAGCTCCCACATCAGATGCGGATCAGCTTCCGAGCTGCTGACACACGGCTTGAGAATCAATGGAGAAAGATGTTTTTTTTTCCCACCGCATAATAGTGCAGTTTAAAATCTACAGTCAGGTTAACTACCCGTGTTATCCATAAGCCATAACCAGCTGAGCTGAACACTTCACTCGCCGAGATTCAATCTGAAAAGCACAAAGGACCAAAGAAAAAAAATGTCTGAGATGTTAAATTCTGAAATGTCTTTCTTTCTGCATCTCTTAAGCCCTACAGGAGAGAGAGGGATTCAGACAGAAAGACAAAGAGATATAAAAAAAAAAAATAGAAGCAGAATGTGTGTGTGTGTGTGTGTGTGTG
>CM051501.1:6933753-6951614 GCA_028031935.1 Paedocypris micromegethes | reverse complement strand
GAGAGAGAGAGAGTGTGTGTGGGGAGTGAGAGAAAACAGTGTGTATCTGTCTGTGAGTAAAAGTGTGTGTCTGCCTAAGAGCGTGTGTGTTTGTTTGCACGTGAGTGTTTGTGTATCGCTGCTTCTTGTATTCCATGATCTTTCACATGACCAGTACATGTTTGTAACACACTCAGGGTGTGATCCAGATCCGCTGAGTTCCTCGCCTCCGCCACCGCTGCTGTAAATCCCCACAGGCTCGTCTTAATGAGGTGCAGGGGACGTAACCGCTCACATTAAGCTCTAATGCATTCTTTAATTAATTAAGTGCTCATTTATAAATATCCAACACTTCCTGAACACGTTCAATCTGAATGAACAATAACACACTAATGATCCGTGTTCCAGGCATTACACATTACTGTCACTGATACTTCAGCGGCTCGATACACACTCTGGAACTCTATTAGCAGCTGCGACACACACACACACACACACACACACACACACACACACACACACACACACACACGTGCATTTATATCATAGTGGGGTCTCACCATTGACTTATTCAAAACGTATAAGAGTGACCCCAACCATCAAAATGCTTCCCTCCATTTTACTCTAACCTTAAACAAAACTCTGTTATAACTTTCAGAGGTGTAAAGAGTACAGTACATGAAAACCATATTTGAGTAAAAGTATGGAGACCTTAAGTCTTTTCAATACAATACTTTTCAATACAAAATCAATTTCAAGACCACTTGAGTAAAAGTCGTAAGGTATCCAATTTTAAAATAACTTGAGAATTATACTCTACTACTGAATCTAGGCTGAAAAAACACCAGGGAATGTAAAAAATAAGAAACTCTTCATTTATGAGGTTTAATTTCCTAATATAGAAATGAAACTTAACACCTAAATATTTCAAAATGGCAGAACAAAATATATTAAAAAGAACAAAACGTCAGTGTCAGTCAAACTCAAACGAGCAAAAAAGCGCAACCTCAAATAAAAAGCATGCAGTACCTTCAGCACCCTGCTGATGTAGTCAAGTAGAAAGTAAAAGGTGCTTATATATTTGATACTCAGTACAAGTACACAGTAGCCAAAAATACTCAAATAAAGTAACACAGTCCATTTCTTCAAGTACTTTACACCACTGGTAACTTCAGTACTAAAATACCATCTTGACCCTCAAACACCCGACAATGTTGTAAGGACCAGTCAAAAGTCCACATAAGTGCCTATAGATCATTAAAGATAAAAAAAAATGCATTTGGGGCCCCACATTGACCTAAATTACTGTACACAAACACACATACACCTTTCTCTCTCAAAGATGTAAAGTGAGTGAGGGGCCGTATCAAAATTGTGCTCTGCATTTAATCATCCAGTGAATTTACACACACACACACACACACACACACACACACACACACACACACACAGTGAAGTGATACACAATCCCGGAGCAGTCGGCAGTCTTAAGCAAAGTAAAGTGAGTGTGATTATCAATAATGCCACTAGGGACCATTTCGAAATTGGTACTCTGCATTTAACCAATTCAATTTCAGTTGGCAAACCCACCAGGTGGACAGACAGGATGAGATAAATGACCAATCAGAACTTTTGAAATCAGCAGAATGCAGGTTGTTTGTAAGGTTAGTTGTAATGGTGTCTAGGGGTCAGTGGAGCAGCTCTAGCTGGACTGGAGACCACTGAGATGCAGAGACACGGAGACGGAGCCCCGGGGAGACGCTGCTTCTGCTGACATTTCCAGTGGCTTTGTCTCCGCGTCCCGCTCCGATGGGACCGTCCTTCTGCGGCGGCGCCGTGAGCTCCAGCTCGGCTCTCGCGTGAAACCAAACCAGCTCCCCGAGGAGGAAGCAGAGACTCTCTAACACACACACTAATGAACCAGTCTAATTGCTCTCAAACCTCTCTCTTCCTTTCTCTTTCTCTGACTGACCATTTCTCTGTCTGTCTCTTTCTCTGTCGTGTCTCTTCTCGCTTTCCCTCTTTGACTGCCTGTCTCTTTCTGTCTCTCTTTCACTGTTTGCCTCATTATTTGTCTCTCTATTTTTCCTCTCTTTCTGTCTGTCTCTTTCTCTCCCTCTCTTTCTCATTCTATCTCTCTCTGTTTTTATTTATTCATTTTCTCTCTCTGACTCTCTCTTTCTTGCTCTCTATTTTTCTCACTCTATCTGTTTTGTTGGCTTTCTCTCTCTTTTTCTCTTGCTCTCTATTTCTCTCTCTCTCTCTCTTTCTCTCTCTCTCTCTCTCTCTCTTTCTCACTCCACATCTCTGTTTCATTAGCTTTTTTCTCTGTGTGTCTCTCTTTGTCAGTCTCTGTTTCTTTCTACCTTTATTTCTGTTTCTTTATTTGTCTTTCAGTCTCTCTCTCATTCTGTCATTCTTTGACTGTCTCTCTCTCCTGCACTCTCTCTCATCCTTTCTCCCTAACTCACTCTTTGTCTGTCTTTCTGTCTGTTTGTCTATTGCTCTGGCTCTCTCTCTCACACACGTCACTCTACCTCTATGTCTGTCTCTCTATATATATATCCCTCTAGTTAACTGACTGTTTGCATGTCTGTCTGTCTGTCTGTCTCTCTCTCTCTCTCAGATCTTTCTAACTCACTTTGTCTCTGTCTGTCTGTGTCTCTCTTAGTCTCTTAGGATGGTAAAGGACAGAGAGATGGTGGGGGAGGTGTGTAAACTGTCAAGAGGTCAAAGTGAGTTGGGGAAAAATTAAAGTTGTCTTTATCAGCTGTTTCCTGACATGAAATAATCAGCGAGCACAGACGATCATGCGCCGCCGCCGGAGATAAAACACGGGTGACAAAATATCAACTTTCTGCTACCAGATGCTCCAAAGCCGTTTGATTAGAATATCAGCGCAGACAGTAATTAATTTCAACTTTAATTACTTGCTGTACATGGCGATTAGATCGCAGGTCTTAGACGAGCTATTAAAACAGCAGGGAGATGTGCATGAAAAGAGTGTGTTAATGTTCTTACCTCTCTTAACCTGTGTGCTGACTGATGAAATTACATTAGGACTACATGAAGAGCCCTATCAGATGAACAGCAGCTTTTGTTCAGTTCACTTGACTCCTTTTGAATCATTCTACTTGACTCTTTTGAGTCTAATATCCCTCCATTAACTTTACAGATGAGTGACTCTCAACTGCAGCTACAGAAATGACTGTTATATTGCGTTGTTATATGTTGCATAGGAAAGGATTCGCTAGATTCATCACTGCATCACTCACTACATTACTGTATACTATATAAATACTATATAACTATAAACATGAATAATAACATCAAACTAGCAATACTGTTTAGGAATCTTGCAACATTTTACTCACCAAACGTCCTCATCTCATTCCTCTGAAACGGTTCAGTTACTCTGAGTTACTCAGTTTTGTTCTAATTCTGCACAGTTTGTTTCAGGCGCTATATCAAATCAAATCACTCTTTTTTTGTTGCATCACCACAACATGTGAGCTATATATAAAACTACGCAATAACGCAATATAACTTGACATCTGTTGTGCAGATTATCCCAATAAAGTAAAAAAGTCCCTTTAAACCATTACTTAAACGAATAAAAGTGGGATCTGCTGTGTCCAATTAACGTGTCAAACAATTTGATGACACTGACGGCTTCTGGAAGGTCCTAGTGAAGAATTTTCAAACTTCTTTCAAACATTTTTTCCTAAAATGAGAAATTGTTGTGAACTCAGTTGAGATTCTGATTGGTTGAAGAACGGCATTCAAACAGAGCCTGCAAAGTGTAATCTGAAGGCGGGGGGCGGGGCTCATTGACTTTTACCTTCATGGTAATAATTGCTGACTGAAATGTGATTGGTTAAATGCTTTAATACAGAAGACTACACTATGAGAGGAAGTATGGTTTAGAAGTATTTTAAAAGTTTTTCAAGAACAAAGTAGCATCCTTTTGTGGATCTGTTTGCAATTTGTTTGTTAACATTTTAACGCTATTTTATAGATTTTAGAGAACACCAATAATAGCCAACGCCAATTATAACCCATTTTAGGACTTTACAAAATGTTCTGGCCCTCACTGATATAAAGTAGCTCTTAGCACAGTCAGAAGAACCTGAAAAATGCTTTAAAATGTTAAATTAAAATGTTAAAAATCTAGAAGAAGATTAAACAAAAACCCAGAAATCAGTCAGTCAAATACTGTAGATGTTGTGTGGCAGTGATGTCTAGCTGCCCAATCAGCTTCTTTCTTTTTTTGGAAGAATTAGCCCCTCCCTTTCTGTTCTGACTATATAAGGAAAGATTTCTTGATGCCCCATCTCACAGGATGGCCTATCGTGCCCTGTGGCAACCCAAAAGAGGGTCCCACTAAGACCACCAGAAGATCTTAAGAGCGTCTGAACCTGCTTCTGTGTATGTGGAACTTCTCCAAGCCACATGAACCACGTCTTCACACGTGACAGGCAAATTCATTTACCTCGCAATGCTGTGTGTGTGAAGGGTTCATCTGGAGAGCAGGGTGACAGCGGAGGTGAGGGAGATAAGTCTGCTAATGAAAGTGGAGAGAAGGGACGGATGTTTAAAGGAGTTGAAGAAGAAAGATAAAGAGTACGGGGACGATGTTATCTGCAGCGTTGAAGAAAAACACTCACACAATCACCAACCCATTACACACACACATACACACTCACACATCACAAACCCATTACATGGACACACACACTCACATGTGGATCCACAGAGTTCACACACACACACACACACACACACACACACACACACGTGCGCGTGCACCGCTCTGGTCTCTGTCACTACCGCTGATATCAACATGGATTATGGTTTGAAGATATTGAAGTTTGTTCGGCGCTGCGTCTGCTCTCTGTCTTCAGAACGACAAGAATAAAGACGTCAGGAGGAAAAGAGAAAGAAGAGTGAACAGAAGATGTCTGAGGATGAAACAGGCGCCACTAAATCATCACATTTGTACTTTTTACCACTAATTCTTCTAAACGAACATGTTTCTGTTCAAACTCTACAAACAGTCACTGACGAACTCTAGTGTCGCTTTGATATGGTTTTAACTTTTGACCAATCAAAATTAATGTGCTATTACTAAGCGCTAGTAAAGTTTGTGAGTGCTTAACACACAAGGCTGTACAGTAACACACATGTGATGGTTGGCGTGGACACTTCTCTGACCTCTAGTGAGTTAGAATGACTCTGGCAACGCTCGAAAATGTGGAAAACCTTTTTGAAACATTATCAACTCTTAGTTTCATTTTCTCTCCTGCAGCTGTTGCTTGTTTCAAAATTGGGGACAATGACCCGGTGGCCTGTCTGTCTGTCTGTCTGTCTGTGTCTGTCTGTCTGTCTCGCTTTGTCTGTCTGTCTGTGTCTGTCTGTCTGTCTCGCTTTGTCTGTCTGTCTGTGTCTGTCTGTCTGTATGTCTAGGAGAAAGACAGTTTCTGCTGACAGTTTCTGCTGACAGTTCTCCGAGTGTCCTCTGCCTGTCTCTCTCTCTCTCTCTCTCTCTCTCTCTCTCTCTCAGCCTCTTTCAATCTGTCTCTGTCTCTCAATATATCTTTCTTTCACCTGCCCCATCTCTTTTTCTGTCTCTTGCTCTGTATTATCTCTCTCTCTACTTCTCGGTCTCTCTCACTCTGTTGTTCAGGTTTTTCTCTTTGTCTCTCTCGTTCTCTCACTCTCTAACCCTGCTGCTCTTTTTCCCACTTTCTCACTCTCTCTTTTTTCGTTCTTCTTTTATTATCTCTTTCTCTGCATTCAACTTTATCTCTCTATCTCACATGCTTTTCTTTCTCTCTCATTGCCTCTGTGTGTCTTTCTGTCGGAATCTCACTCTATCTCTGTCTAATTCTCTCTCTCTCTCTCTCTCTCTCTCTCTCTCTCTTTCTTTCTCTCTCTCTCGCTCAGCCTCTTTCAAGGGATGATGCAGTGGCAAATAAAATAATACACAGATAAAACAGAACTATTTGGTGACGGCTGATAATCACTGCAGCATACGTGCCACTGATAACAGGCAGTTGCGTTTGCGAGAAGAAAAGAAACGATGGTTTTTACAGGCTTTTAAAAAATGAATCTGAGTTGAATCACATCAAATGAGAGGCGAAAAGAGCCGCGACTCAAAGACAGCTCCAGATGAGCAACTCTCGCGGAAAATGACCTCCTCGTTTCGCCGATAAAGTTCTAGCCAAAATATGATATCAGCAGGGACGTGTCTCATTAGAAATGTGTGTATGGCGTGGAAGCGCCGCTCTATCTGCCGCTGCCTGGTTCGCCTGCTGATAAGAGGCAAATGCAAATGTCCTGATAACAACTGAATGCAAATATTTATGATATGATATTCCCTGGGAATTATGTGCGGATAAAACAAAGTGCATTATTTCCGGAATTCCTTTTCAGGTTTGCCAAACCCCCACTCCCGCACCCCCACCCCACCGGCTCGCGCTTTGAAATTTGCATTTCTTCAAATTGATTGGGTCGCCGTATTATGTTAAGCTATTTGTTTGCGGAGGACGGTAATTAGTTACTGTAATTACAGCGATGACAGTTTGTAAATTGTTTTTAAGGCTTTACAGTGTGTCTGTGCCTGGAGATTGCGGGACTTATTTTAGGATTTAAGTCACTGCTGGAAAGACGCCCGCACCAGGCCGGAGCGGACGCGGTTTGAACTACAAAGCGGCCATTTTGTGAGTAAAGAGGTTTTTTGAAAGCGCCTGTTAATTTGCGCTAATTGGCGGTCGGATGTTTGGCGTCACTGGCGGATCGGAGACGTGTCACTGATAGGAAGTCTGGGATCAGAATGTCTGAAAACAGCAGCCGTGTGTTTGACTTTAATGTGGAAGGAAGAAACTACTGCTGCTGTCGTGACTGTAATTACAGAGCGAAGTCTCTGTGTTGCTCAATTAGAGAATGTTAATCCATAAAGAAAAGAGCATTTCATCCCAGACTGCCCGGAATCCTGACTTTGGTCATGCGCAAAATAAATATTCACACAACCATGAGAAACGGAGCGACGACTTTTGCTCTGTCCTAAAATCCCCATGTACTATTACAATGAAAACGCTAAACATTACAATGAAAACGCTAAACATTATAAAACATGTTGCTTAGCAACGACAAAAAACGCACATCCATTGTCTGTTTGATTTTCACTTCTGATCACTGCAGTGCATCTTTTTATGCACTTTTTTATAGTTATTCTTGTAATATAAATAACATCAATAAAAGTCATATTTTCAATATTTCTGGTCATAATAGTGGATTAATCTTATGCCATAACTTTACAAGCCTTCAAAATTTTTTTCTAAATCTAAATAATTTCAGGAAAACGGTGATTTTACTGCATTTGACATCTTGTTTGTTCACGATAAAATATTACAGTTGCTTAAAACTGCGTTTATTTTGCTGTTGCAGTAATGGCTATTTTCTTAAAAGAATTTCTTTAAGAAATTGATGAATAAAAGGTTTTGAAACCCATTAAACTCAGTTAAACACATTTAGCGATGATTAGAATCAGAAATACGCAGGTAAACAGCAAAGAGACATTTACAATGAACATGGAACATTATTCATTATTTTTTGTATTTTTTGTATTCCACCGTGTCTAAATCTCTAAGTTTAAAATGTACAGATAAATAAATGTGTAAAAAATAAAAACATTTTTGTCATTGGCTTTGGACCCTGAACTTATACATGAAGACCCGCCCTCCTCTGATTCTCATTGGCTAACATTTCACATGCGCTTAAAGCCACTAGTATGCCTGCTCTTCATTGGACAGATATTCTCAAAATAATACAACATTTTTATTTAAAATTAACGCCATCCATGATTTGTGATTTGTGACATCACACCAACTTGAATTTTTTAGAGAAGGTGAATAAAAAAATGAATTAAATAAATACACACGCGTGAGTGTTTGTTCAGAGTCCGGAACCGTGTGTGTGACCACCAGAGGACTGGCCCGGGATCAGAGATGACCTCTCTCCGGCAGCGTGGAGAAGGTCCGGTCTCCTCGTTCTGAGATTAATTAGCACTGTGCCACCGATCACGCCGCTCTCCGGCTAACACCATCCCTCTGAAATTACACAGGATTAAGAGAAGTTGCTTAGTAAATTAGGATGTGCATCTGTAATTTAATTGCATCTAGGACCATTAATTAACAAGCTACCTATGCAACAGTTACTGCGATTTCCGTTAATTAGTGGCTAGTTGTGATAAAGTCTTTAAGAAAAAAAAAAACAATTAGCTTCTGGAAGCAAGTGCCTTTAAAACAATGTGAATTGTTCCGAGTGAGGTAATATAGCAGAGAGATAAGCGTCAAGTACACATTTTAATTAGGGGTAAATCTAAATATTTGACGCTCATTGGGGAATTAATACACTCTCATTACACTTACTAAGCTCATTGCTGCAATGAAAACAATACATCACGTTCCCGTGAATGACTCATAATGGTTGTTTTTAGCAAAGGTGCGAGTTCAAGGACATATGTTTGGATCTGAATGAAATCCTCATTATCTTCCACTTCGGCCTGAGAGTTGATGGAACAGACGAGTTTCCTGTGAAAGCAATCGTCCTCACGGTCGACATCTGACACGTTAATTTATGCTAATACCCCTGTAACTGATTTACAACCAATATTCAGCCTGACATGATATGATTCATGAAGCACCACGACCTTCAGCACAGCCACACACACGCACACACACACACACACACACACACACACACACACACACACACACACACACACACACACACACACAATACAAACAGACACAAATATAGCACAAGAAAATAATCTTAATGAGCTGATGTTAAAAATGTACAAGACCTAGTAATTCTGTACTTAACCGAAATACACACAATAAATATTTAATACTTTTTGTATAGTTTGTTTGCATAATTTAAGATACAAAATATAAAAAAAAGTTTGCATATATAAATGCAGTAGATATACAGATTCCAGACATAAATAATAAGCGTGTAATAGCAGGTGCAGGAGAAGAAGAGAACTGACTTTAACAGATGTTCTGAAGGAGATCGTCCGCCTGATGTTTTCATCTTATCTTACCATGACAACAGAGCATCATTTAACCTTTACATCACACATATTGATCCGTTTGGCTTATCAGGCTGTGATCACACGGCAGGCGACGTCCACTTGCTGAACAGAATCTCTTGAAAGTGTTTAAAGTTGCACAGAGGATTTTCTTCACTTTATGTCTGTCCTTTATTCTGTCTATGTATCAGTCTATCTTTATGTCTGTTCAACCATCTTTCGTATCTGTTCAACTGTTGATCCATCCTTCTATTTAGGATAAAATAACATATAAATCCAACAATAAGAAAATATACCTATCTATCCCATCTATCCCATCCATCCATCCATCATTCCATCCATCCATCAATGTGTATCAGTTCCATGAGCCGGAACAAATCAATCAAGCATCAGGGAAAGAAACACATTAGTTCATGGCTTTGTATTTACGTACTGTAAAAAATATTTCAGCGATGTCGTTGAACTTTCAGCAAAAATTCTCCTTTACTTCATTTTAGTCAAGATGCAGTTAACAAGCGGTGCTGCTCTAGGGCCAGGAAAATCATGAAAGACCTCGTGAAGAGTCCAACAATGGACTCTTCTCTCTTTTGCGCTCAGGAAGACTCTTTCGTTCCACCGAGGGCAAACACGGAGAGAATGAGGAGGACGCCGTCTGTCTGAACCAGGAACCCACTGCAGCACTTGCACTTTAGTCACTGTACGGTCCACACTTGGTCACTTTAATCTGGCTACTGGACACTTTAAACTGGACACTTCAACTAGTCATTGTTTGGAACATTGAGATCATCGTTTGATCACTTTGTATTTTGACTTTTATTTTTTATTGTATTTTTATTTCATTTGTATTTTCATGGTTTGTTTTGTATTTTATTCATATTTTAATCTTATTTTTATTTATATATTAATTTTTTATTATATTATTTGCTTGCTTATCCTTTTTTCTAGAATGCATCCCCTCCCCCAAACCCCCCCTACGCGTAAATGCTGGATGATCAAAAAAATATTTCACATCATGTTGTACCATGTATGATGTGAGTGTGACATACAGTTTAAATATGATTTGAATTGTAACCTATTGATTAGCGATATGGACTTGAAAGGCGAAAGGATGGATTCTGATTCTGACCAGACAAGAAATAGGAATAGTTGACTGGATGGACTGACTAAAAATCTTGGCCGGAATTATTTTTACCTGTAATGGACTGACTGAAAGCCTGGACCGGAATTACCCCAAGACTATCTACTTTAAAGAAATTAAAGACATTATACCATTGTGATAAAACAAAGTTATTTTATGTTTTATATAGAAAGGTGTATCGTTTTAGAGTACGTATACTATTATACTTGGACTTAATAGTCTACAGTAAGTACTCTGGAATATTTTCAAATCTGGATTTGATTTGCTATTTGTCTCATTATTAACACAAATAAAGTGTGACGCACACATAAGGCTGTCATCCCTGTTACGCACATATTTCAGCCATTTTTTAAAAAATGCAACATTTTAATCTCGTTCTTCAATACAATTGCTGAACAATTTCAAGTTAACAGCAAAATTTCAATTTCAAGGTAATGTCAGCAAAACCATTTTATCTTACATTTGGAAGTCGTTAATAAAATCAGCCCAGTAAAACCAGGCTAATAATGTAAAGCCACCTTTACAGTGGTCTACACACTCACAGAAGGTATTTTAATAATTCAAAACCAGTCCCAGGAGATCTGTCGGTGGATTAGTGGGTTTAGAAGGTAAACGTGGCGCCGGCAGGTAAAGAAAGCGCAGTCACTGTTGGACTCCTCTTCAGACAAACTGGTACGGCGCAGGCGTGATGGTGTTTACCACGAGCGGAAGTGGCTCTGGGAGCAGCTGTGACGCGTCTCCCGGGACGGTCCAGAGGAGACGGCGCTCATTAGCGGGAGTGAAGGGAACCCTGCGCAGATGCTGTCAGCCTCCAAACGCCAGAATATGTCAGTGGAGCTACGAGCTCCTTCTGCTTGATGCTCTGACACGGCAAGAATCACGCGAGGATTATTTATCCACTTCCTCCCTCAAAGAAGGGATAACTGGGACGTGTTTTCTAATGAGCGCCGCACATCCGACACGAGTCCCGGCCTGTCATTCATCAGCACAATTACTGGCTGAGCACTTGACGTATCTGTTGCGCCAACAGAATGCGCGGATTGTGGCGGCTCGTCTTTCCGTGGGGCCTGTGAAATCAATTAGTGTGTTTACCTGTCACGGTTCGAAACGTGGCTCCGTGAACCCCATCATCTTCCTCATCGGACGGTCTCATCCCTTGCAGGGACACCTACTGTGGTTCTGACAGACAGCATCAGCTCACCAGAGAAGAACTGTGCGACGGAGAGAAACCGAACCTCTGAACTTGAAATGATCAATGTGGAATCATTGTTTAGTCAAATTCTTTTCCAGTCAACAGGAATGACATCTTTTATGAAACTATGTCAACCAATGGTGTTTGTGGGTGGAGCCTTACTGATGATATATAGAGGGATAGGTAGAGGAATAGGTAGAGGGACTTTAGATTTCTCGATTTAGTTTTTTAAATACCGTAGGTAAAAAAGAGCATATTTTACTACAATCTTTCGACAAAGTTATTGAACTATATGATGCAATTTCTGATTAAGTGTAACAGCTGCTCAGGCTAGTCTAAAACCGTATGTTCTATCGCAACGCAAAGCACGTCGCTTTCTTATATAAGTTTAAGAAAGATAAAAGTTGACCCAATTCGAAAGGAGGAAATGCAACTTGACTTTCAATCTCTAGATTTAAAGTAATTAAAAACAACATTTCGTAAGATGTATCAGTAAGATGTAAGTAAGATGATCAGAAGATAGAGATGATTGAGTATGTAGAATCCCATTCAAAAAGAATGGGGGAAAACTTGTTACAAAAAATGAATTCGGAGAAAAGAGGTGAAAAGTAACACAACAATAAAATTGAGAAAAATTGAGGACCCACGTTAAGGAAGTGGAACGACATTTCTACGATGGTTGAACGATGACTCTCAGTCAAAGTCGGTGAAAAGTGTTAATTTTGAGAATTAAAAGTGCAGTCAACCCAGAAAACAATACGAAAATGCTCTATTAGTGAGTTATTATACAATTCTTAGACAATTTTCAGGACAAATTAGCAACCGAGAAACAACATTATAAGAAAAATAAAGCACAGGAACCTGATAGCATAATTCCACCAATAAAGCGTGTGTGTGTGTGTGTGTGTGTGTGTGTGCGTGTGTGTGAGCGAACATGTGTGTGTGAGCAAACACATTTCTTTTCATTTATTTCTAAGCAGTGATAACTTAAATCTGCACAACAAATCTGACCCGCTGGCTTGTGGAAGTCTTTCTGAAGACATTAGTAAATCTCGGTTTTGGTCCTGTAAGCAGTTTCACCCACAATGAAAGATGTCCGTGAAAGTGCAATTGGTGCAGCTGGAGCAGGATTAAAAGTTGGAGCGCAGTAATAATACTGACAGCGATATGAAGCAATGCTGTAGCTGACCTACTTGTAAAGCTCTCAACTTTCTTCTCACAATCCAACTCTAAAAATACCACCGAAACATGTCAGGCTTGTGTTTGACCCTCGGACATCCTGTAACTGCACTGACACTGAACATTTCAGAATTATAATTGAGCTGAAGCCACGGCGAAGAGAGAATATTCAAGCGAAACCCAAACACTAGTCGACAAATACTAGAGAAATGATCCGATGTCGATTCTGATCTAGTGACTAAGGAAACTGACTCTGTCGTCGTGAACTGATGTTGGTTTGAATGATGTCATCAAAAACGATGACATTGTGACGGATGTTGTCAAGAATGATATTGTCGTAAATGATATCGTCTGGACTTGCTTCATGAATGATGTGTCATGAGTGACGTGTGTAGTGAATGTTGTGTGTCGTAAATGATGTGTGTGGTGAATGACGTGTGTGGTGAATGATGTGTGTCGTGAATGACGTGTGTGGTGAATGACGTGTGAGGTGAATGATGTGTGTCGTTAATATTGTGTGTGTTGAATGTTGTGTGTGGTGAATGATGTGTGTATTGTGAATGACGTGTTAGGTGAATGACGTGTGTGGTGAATGACATGTGTCGTAAATTATGTGTGTTGTGAATATTGTGTGTGTTGAATGAAGTGTGTCGTAAATTACGTGTGTGGTGAATGACATGCGTGGTGAATGATTTGTGTCGTGAATGACTTGTGTCCTTAATGACGTGTGACGTTGTCCCGACTGAGGGCATCATAAAAGTTGGTGTCGTCAACCGATGTCGTTGTGAAATAATGTCATCAAGAACAGCGATGTAGCTGTGATATACACAATTTAATGTGTAGTACAAATACAGAATTTCATACATTTATATTTAACATATAATTTATTTTTAACATGACATGTTTTATATATAAATCCAGAAAGTACGGCCTCGGGGCTCCATGCGGTTGACTTTGGCTGGCCTTTTTATAGTTAATTGGAAAATTTGAATTCACCTCAAGCTTGGAATAAAACATGATTGCTATAAATAATATGCATGTTAATTCCTCTATAACACATACTCATAATGTATATGCACTCATCAGACAGACAGACAGCTCTTCTTTTGGTCCAACGGTCAAAACAGCAGAAAACAAAATAAAATCAAATGTTTATGTCTGAAGCAAAAGAACAAACATGTTCACGTCTTTATTGCTCAGGAGTTTTGCTAAATATCAGACATTTGGATTTTAGACCCGACGTACAAACTGTGACTAACCAGAGTATAAAAGCTCAGCAAGCATCTAAACCCAAAAGAGCAACTGCCGCGCAGCCATTTACAAACCAAGCATTCAAATGAAGTGACGTTACTATCCCACCTCACAAGACCCTTACGACATGCTAGAACCTTCCAGAATTTGACAGGCATGTTCAGAGCCGTCAGGATCCGGAATGCTCTTGTTGTTCCAGCAAAACCCGCAGGCTCCAGGCGTTTTACAGCGTCCGGTCCAAAAACAGCGCTGTGCACTGGTTAATATTACAGTTATGTCAAATCTTCTCATTACTAGGCCAGAGTTTCTCTGCGGCACGTTCCCCGGTGTGTGTCACACTCTCACACCTCCATCGTTAAAGAGGCTGATGCTGATGCGGGGCGACAGCGCCTCTGCCCATCATCCTGAGTGACGCCGCTGTGGTTAGCCTTTTATTTTCTTCTGGGTGTTTTTTTTATAGATTGAAATGTGGAAACAAAAGAGGCCTATAGAACTACATCTCAGTGTGAAACAGAAGCGTAAAAAGTGCAGCATCTTCTGCAAAAAAACTGCCAGTTGAAGTTGCTCATGCTAAACATTAAACTGATCAATCCTACAGTCACAATATCACTGAGCAGAAAAGCACCGCTCGGTCACCAGACAGGGAAAAAAACGTTCTTTGAGAAGAGAGACAGAATGAATGATGGATGGACGGGTGGATGGATAGAAGGACAGATACACAGATAGGACAGGACATAGATAGACAGACAGAAAGACAGACAGACAGACAGACAGACAGATGGATTGATTGATTGATTGATTGATATATTGAAGTATAGACAGAGATGGATGGATGGATAGGACAGACAGACAGGCAAAGAGATGGATGGATGATGGATAGACAGACAGAGAGAGAGAAAACGAGAGATAGATGGAGGAATGGATAGATTGAACGACAGACAGATAGACAGACAGGCAGAGAGATGGATGGATGTATGGACAGACAGACCGACGGGTAGGTGCGTTTGTGTGTGTGTGTGTGTGTGTGTGTGTGTGTGTGTGTGTGCGTGTGTGTCAGTGCGTGTGTGTATGTGCGTGTGTGTGTGCTTGCTGTAAAAGGTCAAATCCAGCAGAGTTTGATTCAGTGCAGCAGCAAAAGCTTTCAAGGTGTTTTCTTTCATTTGAGCCGCGACCTCGGCCTTTAAGACACTAGGTGTCTGTACTCCTCCCCTGAAAAAAGATGCCATTATCAAAGCCTCATGATATGATCCTTAAGAGCAACGAGGCTGTTGTGAAAGCAGCAGGAGGGGCGATGCTATCAGTGAAGCAGTGCACTATGAAGTGCCCTAAGAAGACAAGTGTCTGGGTGAAGGGATCAGAGAAACGCACCTGCTGGATCTTCATATCGCTGCTCGTCCGTCAGCATTGCTTCAGAATCAGCGGCGAGAGGAAGAGTGAAGCAGGTGCTGGACACACGGGGCAGTTATTACACATCGAGGATGGAGACGCATGGCGATGGAAGATAGTGGCTGATGGACAGAACGATAAGAGAAGGTTTCGTCATCACAAGCATCCAATCATTTCATGATCAGGAATGACGTTTCCATGAGAAATAATTCAGAAAATGAGAATTAATTCAAGTAATTTATCCATTTCCTAAGATGCTTCTTTCATTTCTGGCCCTTAAAGGCTGGACATACTGGATTATTGAATAATCACAAAATTTAGTTTTGACAGTCACCGGTTTAGTTTTCTTATTGCCACAATGATGCATAATTTTACAGTTTTTTTTTAAATATTTTTTTATTATTTATATATTCTTATATATATTATAAAAATACATAATTGTAAACATTATTAAATAATGATGATAAAAACAACAGTAATAATAAAAATAATAAAATATAATAGTAATCATTCTTCTTATTATTATGAAATAGAATATCCTGTGTTTTGCACAAGTTCTTTAACAGTCTCACACACACACACACACACACACACGCAAACACACATTCAGTTACACGTCTTCACACAAACACTAACACAAATGTACACACACAAACACAATAGCAATCACACACATTTACACAAAAAATCGCAAAAGCTCACAAACATTTTCTCTCACACACACTCTGACAAACATTTAGATAAAACTTCTCTCTCTCTCCCTCTCTCTCTCTCTCACACACACACACACACACACACACACACCCACACACACACACACACACACACACACACACACACACACACACACTGGGAGGAACAGTCTAAGTGAGCATCTGCAAGGCTCCAGCAGAGAGATACTGTTAAAGAGCATGTAATACTTTCTTGATTTAAATGCAGTTTTTAATTGGATAGAGCCCCATTATTTTTCAATACAGAAAAGGCAGTGAGGCAGGCAAAGCTCTTGAATATTTTTGCGAATCGTGTTCGACAGCACCATGATTAAGCGCCGCACTAAATTTGCCTCACAAAATGAAAAGCAAACTTCATGCAAGGCGTAATTTAATTGTTCCCCTTCACATTTTCCGCCTCCCATTGTTGGAGCTTTACGTTCTCCCGCTTCTCGGCGCTGGAGCTTGACACTCGCTGCCATCGACAAACACTCAGACAAATGCAGGGAATCACAAAAAAAGCCACAGTGTTTAAAAAAAGCAACGACTTCTGCAGCAACTCCACATTGTTCTTGCTTTTTAAAGCAAAACTAGGATCTGAGTCATTAGTCTGAATGAAAGATGAAATCAGGCCTTGCAGCTCCGTGTTCGTCTGTGTCTGTCGCCATCTGCCGGTCAAACGCCGTTATCTCGCACAAATAAAACTGATTTTTTTTTTCAACTCCAGCATAAACACTAAACTTTCTTGTCTTTTCTTGTTCTGATATTGACTTTTTTTATACTACGCCGTTATACAATCATCAGTAGATAGCTCCAAGTTATTTTTGCATTAGATTGTGATTTGATAATGGAAAACGAATCAACATCTCGAGTAGACGCTTCATTTAAAAAAATATCTTTGCACATTCTAACCCTGGAGTTCGGTGAGGGTTCTGCAGAGATCCGGATGTTATAGCGTGGAAGTTAGGATCGTTTTAAAAGCCCCACAAACTTTGGGGCCCCAGAGACCATTTTAATTAAAAATAGTATTAGAAGCCACACATTTAATTTTTTTGTTCATGGGCCCTAACGTTAGGTACCCCTGGGTACGGACTCTCTTTTTTGTGGTCCGTTTTTGTGCAACAACGCAAGGTCACGTGACCTGTAAAATACAAATTCAAAGTAAAAGAACACGAACTTCTCTGCATTTCTGAACTTGCAACCACAACAAAAGACTTGCAGGTCTCTCTCTCTCCCTTTCTCTCTCTATATATATTGTATATCTCTTTATCAAAAAGCCCCACATCATGGTTCCGTACATCCAGCATCCGTTTAAACAAGAATTTCACAAACAAAACAGATTATGGGGAGAACAAACACACATGATTCGCAGTCAAATGAGGCTGTTTCTTTTTGTAGCTGCACGTGGATCACATGAAGAATCCCACCAAATTACGAGTCAAACGCGATGGACTGATTGCGAGACACTGATGAGGAAATAAACAACGCCACACACACACTCGACCGGAGGAAGCGGCGCAGACTCTTCTTATCCCCGACTGCAGCGGCAGGAGAAGATGCCCCGGCTTTCTTAATATTTCATACTCTGATTACACTCGAAATCAGCCTGTAAATCCTCTTAAGGCATGCAGAAGAGTTCAGCGCGCGCGGAGAAGGTGAAGATAAAGAGAGGTTAGCTACTTCTAAACCCTAAAGGCCCGTTATCTTTCCACCGCACGCATCTCTGTGTCTCTCGTGCATGTCAGGCTTTTTTATTAGTATTTTTCAGAGCAGCAAAGACAAAGTAAAGCTGCACGAGACGCGTGACAGGGAAAAGACTTAGAGTCATCCTGTTCCAACTAAAACACCCACAGGAACCAACGCGACAACACCACAACAACACACTGTATACACTTCTCTCTCTCTCTCTCTCTCTCTCTCTCTCTCTCT
>CM051501.1:6914849-6933746 GCA_028031935.1 Paedocypris micromegethes | reverse complement strand
CACACACACACACACACACACACACACACACACACACACACACACACACACACACACACACAAACACCATCGTAATTACAGACGGCTTCATCACTGTACTGTAAATAAATACTGTAAAATTATGTCCTCGTCATTTTAACATTTTCACATGCACAATTCTCAGCTGTGTTTCTTTTCATTCCAGAGCAACATATTTACATGGCTAAAAATCAAAAGCATTGCAAAAAAAAAAAAAAATCACACCCATTTCTAAAACCTAAAATTCACACCCATTTATCGCGATATTGCGACATAGATCGGATGGGTTAAATGCAGAGAGAAAATGTCCCCATGAGGGACTATAGGTTAAATTTAATTTAATTTAATGTTCTTGAGGTTTTTCCCCTTTACATTAATAATGTGCGCCAAAATGTATTCATTTATGATTGATCACAATAACGTTCGGAATCCACGCCAAAAACCAGTAGCGTCACCGCACGGCCGTAAACAGCACTGCAGAATCTCTACTGTATGTCAGTGACGTCACTGCCACTTTTCTCTGATGATGAAAATTGTGGTACACTTTCACCTTCTAGGTACCAATAATTGTTGATGATTTTCCAGAGTGAAAATGACTTAATGATTCAGTACAATTCCATAGGTCAAGGCTCTAGAAACTCTTGAGAATGACCAGTTTAATGTGTCCCTATTTACGTAAGTTGATGTGATTTACACATTGGTTTACAGTATTTTCCAACCTCCCATTTGGGAGATTTTTTGTTTACTTCCATAATAGTTTTAACTGATCTTTGTTCTACTAAAATTGAGAGCACAACGTTAATTAACGAATACGTTAATGTATACTAGGTGTATACGTTATTGTGGTTGGACTTTAATGTCTAAAGAGTCGATTCAAAAGAACCGAGCTTTCCAGAAGAATCATGAAGTTATTTGCGCAGGTTTCGCAACAGGTTGATTGAGAGGTTAAACATACGCAACGAGACAAACACGCGGAACAGTCCAAGACTCTGGTTCAGTTTATAACCAAGGTTTAGAATGTCGAACCGGATTCTGATTAAAGGCGGTACGGTGGTGAACGCGGATCTGTCCGAGGAGGCAGACGTTTACATCGAAGATGGAACCATCACAGGGGTCGGTCGGGACCTCCAGGCGCCCGCGGGCACGCGCGTTATTGATGCCACGGGCAAACTGGTGCTACCCGGGGGCATAGACACGCACACACACATGGAGCTGTCCTTCATGGGCACTACCGCCGTGGACGACTTCTACACCGGAACCGAGGTAAACCGCCCGGTTGTCGAAACACTCCAGGTGTTGTCATATTTTCCTACCACGCGCTCTGCGCATGCGCGTAAAATATGTATATAAAAGTTGACGAGTTCCACGTGCTCGCTTAATCAGAAAACCTAGCATTTTTACTTTAATTGTTATAAAATATATATGTATTTTCAAATGTAATCGTTCAATGTTATTAAAAGAATAATTAACGTCAGTGCACAAATGTAATATCAAACTCAATACATATATTTGTGGTAAGGTTGAGGCAACAATTCGCTGATTACGTAGGACTGATATAAGAGCGGAGCTGCTAAGGAGGCAAAGCATGACGTGATTTTTTAAGCGTGAGCTAGGGAAATCTGAGGCGGTAGGAAAATATGACAGAACACCGGCTCATGTTCATTCCACATGTTTTGCTCATATTTGATGTTGTGTGTGACTGATGCACAAAGGCCGCGGTGGCGGGAGGAACCACCATGATCCTGGACTTCGTCATCCCGCAGAAGAGCAGCTCGCTCCTAGAGGCCTATGAGCACTGGAGACGTGCAGCTGATGCTAAAGTCTGCTGCGACTACTCTCTCCATGTGGCCGTGACCTGGTGGAACGACACCGTGCGAGGCCTTTCCTCTAAAAGCACTCATGCATTGATGGTGGTGATGTGGACAATGATTTACTGACACTGGACCTTTTTCCACAGGTTAAAAGAGAGATGGAGACTCTTACTGTAGAGAAGGGGGTCAATTCTTTTAAGATGTTCATGGCGTATAAAGACGTCTTTATGCTGCGGGACCACGAGCTTCTCGCCACGTTTTCCTGGTGTAAAGAGATCGGTGCTGTGGCTCAAGTCCACGCGGAGAACGGAGACCTGATCGCGGAGGTGAGTAGACATCCAAGTCTCTCTAACACACGCACACACACACGTGTGCATTTATATTATAGTGGGGCCCCGCCATTAACTTACATGCAAAACAATACGTTCTCTCTCTCCTTACTGTAACCCAAAGTTACTCCGACCTAAACAAAAACTCAATGCCTTAAAATTACATCTTGACCTTCAAAAATATCTTCAAAGTTGTGTGGCCCTAGACAAAGACCCCACAAGTACAGAACGGGCCCCCCCCCCAATATTCAAAACTAGCATTCTGGGCCCAATTTCGAGTTAAATGCAAGAGCACACACACACACACACACACACACACACCACACACACCACACACACACACACAACACACACACAAAGACCCCACAAGTACACAACGGGGCCCCCTTTTGTGCTAAAAACTAGCATTCTGGGCCCAATTCCGAGCTAAATGCAGGAGCACACACACACACACACACACACACACACACACACACACAAACACAAACACACACACACACAGACACACACTGTCTCTCTTCAACTCACTCACTCTCTCTACAGCCCCGCCTTCTCTCTTTCCTCTGCCCTTGTGTGCTTAAGTTAAACTTCACTACTCCAACAAGAGCAAATCAGTGCAGATCTTGTAAATCATTGTTCAGACATAAAGCTGATGGAGGCAGAACATGTGAAATGCTCATGTCTGTTTTTATTTCAAGGTTCTAGAACATTTGCTTCTGTAGTGTTTTTAATTTTTTTTTATTTTTTATCTTCAGAAGTCAGAAATTATTTTGAATATAATTAAAACAGAATATCTACATAAGTGGAAAAAAGATATTACCAATCATGTATAATAATGTGTCTTTGTTGTTATTAGCATTTAAAGCCCATTTTTATACTCCTAGTAATGAGTAAACGATAGTAAACGATAGTACTATCGTTAAACGATAAATAGTAAACGATAACGGAAGATTTCTAAGATGCAAGTGCAGTTACTGTATCTGTCCACAAGAGGGCAGCGCGTGCACGTACTTTGATGAGTCTGTGTAACACAGGGAGCGAAGCGGATGCTCTCCCTGGGCATCACGGGGCCCGAGGGCCATGAGATGTGTCGTCCGGAAGAAGTGGAGGCCGAAGCCACACAGCGCGCCATCACTATCGCCCATTCCACCAACTGCCCACTATATGTGGTGCATGTCATGAGCAAATCTGCAGCCAAAGTGGTGGCCAATGCTCGGAGAAATGGTGAGTTGGATAGTTATATTTCAGAGCTGTGTAAATATGGAATCAGATTAGTACCAACAATATCAAATGTAAATTTCTTAGAAAGGAACGAACGTGCTTTACATTTATGTTTGTTTGTTTTTTTTTCTCACTTGAAATCTTCGTGTTTTCGTTTGAAACTTTTTTTCCGGTTCTGATTTTTTAGTTTGTTTTATTTTTTTCATTTAGACTTTCATTGGCACAAGCTTCACGTGGGGGCAGCACTTACTCACTTTGGCAGCTGCCAATCACATTCTCACGAGCCAATCAGAGTAAGGACCGTCCTGAAGCTAGTGCCAGAAGTCCATGCAAACAAAAAAATGAAACGAACTAAAAAATCTGAAGTTTCCTACGAAAACGAGAAGTTTGCAAGTGAAAAAAAAGCGAAAAATAAAAAACGTAAATGTAAAGCATTCTTGTTAGTTTCTTAAAAATTTACTTTGGATCATTTTGTCACTAATTTGATTCCACACGTAAAACATTGCAAGAAATAGTTTTTAAATAAGCGCAGCTTGTGTCCGACAAATCAGACTAATTTGGAAGTGCATGTGCTGTCCTGTCAGGCCGCGTGGTGTTCGGGGAGCCCATCGCTGCTGGACTGGGCATAGACGGATCGCACTACTGGAGTGAGAACTGGGCTCATGCTGCAGGGTTTGTCATGGGACCACCACTGAGACCGGACCCCAGCACACCCGGATACCTGATGGACCTGCTCGCCAAGTATGTTCAGTCCAGTGGGCAAATTCTTCAGATACACCGTATTTACGCGAAATTTTACGCGAAATTTTACGCGAAAACAGATATACTGACGCCTTAGACACACAGAGAGACATATAGCAGGGGCTAAATAACGTGTTAAAACAAAATAATAAACTAAATACACTCTTTAATATTAGAATATTAGAAACAACAGACCAAAAAGCATCCAGTAGACCAGCGCTAACAGCTAACTGGACATGATGTCCAAAGCATCAGGACCGAAAAAGAACAGTCGAAAACCAAGAACACAGGAGTCGATGCCAGGAAAAAACACAATCAAAACGCTTGGTTTGCTGGGGAGATAAATCCTTCGCTATGATCATCTTCTTACAGCATCGGGTAAATGACTTTTTTATTTGTTATTCAACTAAATCTATATTGAAATTATACGAGTCACAATTTAGGATTGTTGAAAGAAAAAAAAATATTTTAAGAGAAGTATTTAACCCGAAATTATCGTTTTGATTATTATTATTATTATTATTTTAAGCATTATTATTATATATATTTTTTGTTTTTATTTTGTTCCTGAAGAATTAGGGGGGTGCTTATATTGGCGCAAAAACGGTTGATGTCAGACGGAAGTCTAAGTCTAAAGAACCATGTAAGAAACGGCGGGCTGATGGTTAAGTTTTTTTTTGTAGTGATGATCTGAGCGTCACAGGAACGGATAACTGCACTTTCTCGCTCTGTCAGAAGGCTCTGGGAAAAGACGACTTCACCAAAATACCCAACGGGGTCAATGGCGTTGAGGACCGCATGTCTGTAATATGGGAGAAAGGAGTAGTCAGTATTTCACTTTTTAGAAAAAAAATAATTTTTTAAAAGCTTTGTGGCTGAAAGATAATCCTGTTGGTTTAACTTTTGAACTCAAAATGAACTGTTTTGTTTCACCAGCATCGAGGTAAAATGGACGAGAATCGTTTTGTGGCCGTCACCAGCACCAATGCAGCAAAAATCTTCAATCTTTATCCTCGGAAAGGGAAGATCGCTAAAGGTTCCGATGCAGATCTGGTTATATGGGACCCGACAGCCACCAGGTCATACGCTAAAACATTTTTTAAAAGTTTGTATGTCTTTATTAGGGTGTATGTGTATGTATTTGTATGTGTTTATTTTTGTACTAATCTGTCTTTTAGGTTATTTTCTGCAGACAGGAAGTGTATTTTTAAGGTTCATCAGTAGCTCATGCTAATGTCCACAAATCAGGCTCGACCAAAACGAGTACTTGTCTCTGATTCTGTTTGATTCAAGCCAAATCAGTTTTAAGTCAATATCTAAGTAATATCTAATAATATCTATTTTAAGTAATATCTTTGTCAATTTAAAATTTTATTTCATTAATAACAATAAATATAATTTGGCAGATAATTAACTACACATTATAGCCTATCCAGGGTGTGTCCACCTCAGGGCAAGGTTGCTGAGATTGGCTCCAGCTCCTCAAGACCCCAAAATAAACCAAGTGGTAGAGTTTGGATGGATGGATGAAATGGATGTTCACACCTGGTTTTAGTTTCTAGATGTGAGGTTGTTTCAGGCCAAATCTTTTTTTCTTTTTCCCAGCCTGAACCATCAGAGCAGTGTTGTGGGTTTGTGGTGGTCCTATTCAGATGTTAGTAGGAGATTCTCCCTGCTCAAATACGTCGTGTGTGAAGTTCACGCATGGGAAGACAGGGCGGAAGCAGCAGACGGCTCTACGTCTTACGTAATTCGGCCACGTTGCTCATTTGCTCCCCTGAATCTGGGCTAGTTCCCTCTGGGCAAATAACTGAGCGCTGATGTGTGGAAGTGTAGTGTGGATCCGCTGTGCGTTAATCTGAGCTGAGCTCTTGTGTAAGACTTGCTCACGAGAGGCGATGATGACGTTTCCTGCTAGAGCCGCAGAGTGTCAGAGTGAAACTAAATCTAGTTGTGTAAGAGTGAGTGAGTGTGTGTGTGAATACAAAAGCCTCTAAAGTATTTGTACGAATTCGGCCTTTAGAAAAAAAATTGATCAGGCAGAAAGTATGTTTTTAGGGGGAAAAAAACTAACAATTCCGGTTATCAATATTAATGCTTTTTAGCATTTTTCTCAACAATTTAAGCATTGTAAAGTCACAATATTTATGTCACAAAAATGGGCTGTTCAAGCATGACAAAGCATATTTTTATTATCATATTTTATGATAATTTCATCAGTAGCTTGAGCGAGGTACAACAAATTAAATTACCGGTATATCATTTTAAATAAAATCTATAATTTAGAGCCCCTTCAGATTCTCTATATATTCTAATACATAAACTGTATATTTATGTACACATACGTACGCATACATTGTATACTAAATTTCAATTAAACCTACCAAGCGTCAAGTAAAGGTCGAACCCTGACATTGCTTTTTTTTCATCACTTTTGTTGCATATAAATAAAACACTTCTTGTGCTCTTCTGGTTTAGCTTTGTCACTTTTGTATTTCTTCCATTTTAATGTGTATAATGGCTTTTCCTCCGACAGGGTGATTTCAGCAAAGACGCACCACCAGGCTGTGGACTACAACATTTTCGAGGGAATGCTGTGTCACGGGCTTCCAGTGGTCACCATCTCCAGAGGAAAGGTGGTCTATGAAAACGGCCAGTTGTTCACTGAACCCGGCTGGGGAAAGTTTATACCCCGCAAACCCTTTGCAGAATTTGTATATAAAAAAATAAAGCAACGGGAAATGGTACAGTCTGAATTTTTCTTATTCTGTTGGTTGAGTTCACCTCTCGCAGTGGTAATGACGCTTCCGTCGCTGGTTTAGGTTTGTCAGCCCAGTGCGGTCAGCAGGAAACCCTACGCCGGCAGAATCTCAGCAGTGGCCCAGAAACCCTCATGAGTCTCAGTGGAGAAGCAGCACACCAGAAAACATCTTCACGTTTGTCAGATCCAATTTATTAAACTAATTATGGCTGAAAAGGTTGAGTCATCGCTGCGTCGTTTTTACCCTGATTCATTACACAGACGTTATTTCCACCATTATAAACGATCTTAGTTTAATACACAAACACTATTACTTAACACAATTCCACAATTCTTGTGCGCTTTGAGACAGTTAAAACTGTGAAAAGGGCCTTACAAATTATTGTAGTAATAATAATAATTATTATTATTATTGTTATTATTATTTTTTCCCACTTTACTGGACTACTACTGTTCACCCCTGATACTTTATTACTTCTTAACATAACTTTTTTCTTTACTTTACACCACAACTATTATGCACATTTTACACTACTACTTTACACCTACAGTATAACACTTTACATGACTACAACAATTACCTGATTTTACACACCTAAGTTAATACAGTATATAGCCTAATTGCTACTTTACATATTCACTACTATGTATTTCTTTTAAAAATACTTTAAACTTAAAATTACAGAGTATTTGTTTTCAGGGCAAAAGGCTGTACTTTACTAATAAATAAATATTAAGATAATTAACATATTTACATGTTTTATAAATAGACACACACCTGCATATTACATGTTGCATTTACATATAAATATAATAAACCAGTCATAACCTCACACTCTAAAAAACATAATGCTGATCTGAAATCGTTTCCTGCTGCTTTCTACCTTTCAATCCAGACGAAGCGTTCACGTTTTGTTGTTTGTTCTTGAAGATTATAGGGAACCAAAAACTGGGCTGAAACACAAACAACAGGCAGTTTTAAAGCTATTATTCGTGATCTATCAAATAGTCACAAATGAATGCCAAAAAATAGTTTTTGTGAGAAAAAACAAGTTGACTATTGTAGTCACAAAACTTCACAAAAAAACGTCACAAAAGTCATGATGACAATCAAACATTCCACGCGATCTCCGTGTTGCTGTTCAAGTAGCTTTTTTTGTTCGTTACCTCAAACAACATTCGTTACTGTATTCAATAACTGTACTGTTCTGGTTTCAATAAAGTTCTCAAAAAATAAACAAATAACTGTACTTTTACACAGCCACATCAAGTTTCAACATCACGTTTGCCACAAAAAGTCAACAATTGAATTAGAAATTCCAAGCTAATCAAATAAAAAATTATACAATAAATAAATGGGGGGAAAAAAACAAACCTGCAAGAGCAATGTCTTCAATTCTCCACCACAGTCCCAAGCTTTAGATTTGCTTCTCTTTCTTAAAATCTTAGCATGTAAATATGCGGCTCTTTTCTCAGCGAGGCCGGAGAAGAACTGTTCTGAGAGCAGCACCCGCAGCTGGAGCATGTGTGAGGACAGAAGCACCAGCAGCATCAGCACCAGCATCAGCACCACCAAAGGAACCAGCGAGCCGTGCAGCCACAGTTCTGGCTCCGGCAAACACTTCTTCTCCATCACCGACACTGTGTAGGAGAAATCTCCAGCCTCTGAAGATTCATCAAGAGCTATACCTAGAAACGACAGAGCCTCCTGCCGTCACAACGACAAAAAAACGAGTATTAATTGCAGTTTCAGGATTTTCTGTCAATCATATTTAATATATATTTAACCCTATTATGTTCAAAGTTTAAAAATATTGAAATAAAGTAAATAGTTATAAGTACTTTTTCACTTTTGAAACTTCTGCCTGGCTTTTTTGGTGTAATATGTAAAAAATATAATGATTCAGGTCACATATTTGTAACACCACGCTACATGTTTATATTACAAAGATACTGTTCGAATAAATTTGACCTGTGTTAAAAGTTTAAAAGTAAATCAAAAATACTTAAAAGTACTACATTTAAAAGAACTACTCATGCTTGTCTTAGTGTAATCTACATATAAACAAAAAAAGAGTCAGAAAGAGAAAATACTATTTGTTTCTTTGCAACAATGAGACAGTCTCACACTCACTCTCACACAGTTTTAGGGAACGTTTTGGTTTTGGACACTTAAATTCATAATAAAAGGCCAAAGACCCGCGAACATTATTGACGTTCCTCTGAAACGAACATAATAGGAGGGTTAATCCTAGGAATTTTAAAATACCTTCACTTGTATTTTAATGGGGACGTGAAGCGGCTCCAGCTCCTCGAGCCTCTTGCTCAGCACCACAATAAAGCAGTAGACCAGAACATCCAGGCCCACGAACAGCATCCAGGAGACACAGTGCGAGAGGATGGGAAGAGCGGCCTTCAGCAGCCGCTTCCACTGCCGGACCGTTAGACGGACGGATGGCGTCACCACGTAACGTTCCGACTCGCTCTTCCTGAGCGGCAGTACGCACAACCTTCCCATCCGTTTCTGCTGATCGTCGTAGCGTTGAAAGGACGAGGTGATGAACTTGTTGTTGTACTTCTCATCCGCGTGGAAGCGTTTGAGATAGGAGGCGGTGAGAAGCAGGAGCAGCAGCAGAGCCAGGACCGGGGACAGCACGTGACCGATGGACGACACGGAGCCGG
The DNA here is from genome assembly GCA_028031935.1 of Paedocypris micromegethes. Lineage (NCBI taxonomy): Eukaryota > Metazoa > Chordata > Actinopteri > Cypriniformes > Paedocypris > Paedocypris micromegethes. Next base: position 6,924,183 of record CM051501.1, on the reverse strand, counting down.
TCAGCGCCAGCACGCTCCGGACACTCTGGTTCAACGCTCGCCGGGCCTCCAACAGGTGAGTGCGGAAGTCCTCTGAGTCTATTTTAGGTTTGAGCTTAAACTCCGCATGGTAGGTTCCTAGCTGAAGGGGGACGAAATACGCTTTGAGCTGCTTTCCTACCCACTTCAGCATTTGGACGTAGTTTCCGAAAGGCTCAATATTCACATTGAACCGTTTTGCTTCCAGGTTGCAGAGGAGAGAATCGCCAAGCAGCCTGATGTTCCGCAGCACGTTCTGGACGTTGAAGAAGATTACAACAGTGGATCCTAACGTGAGGAGGAGAGACTTCACCTGCTTCAAGCTCATGGAGATCAGCAACAAGATTCCGAAACAGCGCATCTTCTGGGAGAAATACGTGGCCGGAGTCAGGACCACACAGACGACACAACTGATGGGGATGGAGATGTTCTCCCTGAATTTGAAGGAAAAGTGGAGAAGGAGGAAGAGCAATGTGCTCAGGAGGCAGCTGGAGCTGAAGCAGCTGAAGAACAGAACGCATTTCTCTCTCCGACTCTTCTTGCTGTTGGTGGTGTAGAGATGAGAGAGTCCGGAGCAGATCTTCTGGAGTCTTGCCGTCGACCCGCAGCACTGAGCTTGAACCATCACGCCCTGAAAACAAAGATTTTATGATGGACAGAAGATCTTTGGATGGGACAATGCCTCCCGCTCACCTCTGGTGCTTCAGCAGCGCGAGCAGCTCACAAATACGTTGTGATGCTGCAGCATCCGTCTTTTTCACATTAGGCAGGAGGAAGTTGCAGGAGGAAGAGGTCAATTCCTCTTTTAGCCAAAATCACAGAGCTTACTCATGATAGACCACAGAGGAAAGAACCGTATGACTGTGCTGTCTGAAAAGCATATTTTTGTGGAAATATTTGTGGTTTCCTTTAAAAAAAAAGTCTTTAATTGTTGTGCTTTAAACCAGTGTGAAACTGCTGTTGTAACACACGTCCTGGATGAACTCCTATTTCACTGCACACAGGAAATTTATAAGTGTTGAATTCACTCTCAACGTGTAAAAACGAACGCTTCAGTTTTTATTTAGGTCCACACTAATTGAATTAATTGTTCATTTTTGTCCACGGAGACAGTGTTACATAAAGAACACTAGTGTTAATTCAGTCTCAATGTGTGAAAATTAACACTTTCAGTTTTTTTATAGGTCCATACTAATTGAATTAAATCTACACTTTAAGTCGTGTTAATGTTTGTACACTGAGACGATGTTACATAAAGACCTCTAGTGTAAATTATCAAGCGTTAAATTCACTCTCAAAGTGCGAAAGTTAACACTTCCAGTTTTAATAAATCAGCAGAATTAAATGTACACTTTATGTTCTGTTAATTTTTTTACACAGAGACGGTGCTACATAAAGACCACTAGTGTAAATTATTAAGTGTTAAATTCACTCTCAATGTGTGACAATTAGCACTTTCAGTTTTTTTTAATATGTTCATACTAATTTAATTAAATTAAGTCGTGTTCATTTTTGTACACTGAGTTAGTGTTACAAAACGACCTCTAGTGTAAATTAAGTGTTAAATTCACTCTCAAAGTGTGACAGCTAACACTTTTAGTTTTATTAAATTAACAGAATTAAATGTACACTTTAAGTTGTGTTAATGTTTGTACACTGGTACAGGATTACAAAAATACTGGTAGTGTAAATTATTAAGTGTTAAATTCTCTCTCAAAGTGTGACAGCTAACACTTTCAGTGGTATTAAATCTGAAGAATTAAATCTACCCTTTAAGTTGTGTTCATTTTTGTACACTGAGGCAGCGTTACATAAATCCTGTTATTGTTCAGGTTTAACGTCATTGGTGTATTATGTATGTGAAATAAAAGGAAATACAAAGCAATGCTTATAAATAAGTTTGAAACAAGACAACTTCTATTGATTTTGAAGTTTCCGTGCGTTAAAAAAATCAGGGACGTCTCGCTGGTGTTGTCAACGCTCGTTTTCAGTGTAATATCCATTTTATTTCATTTTTTTTTCATTTGAAAAATAACTTACATAAATCTCTGTACTCAACCATACTTCACCAAGACAACCTTGGCGTGAATAAATCTCACAAAAAGAAAAAAAAAAAAAAAAGAAAAGGAAAAAAGAGAAGGCATTTGTAAAAGAAACAAACACATATTTGACATCATGTGAGACAATCGTCCCACTTCTGACGGATCGAACAGAAATTCGATTTTCAAATCATGTAGATACTGACATGTTCAAAAAAGAACTCAAATGAGATGCAGTTAATGTATCGGACGAGGTATAATGTTCCCATCAGCCATTTCAAATCATAAACGATTATTACTCAAAATAGAAAATTAAATATAAACAGGTCTTGGCTTCAAAACAAGCTAACAAAATATATGAGGTGGCGTCTACTCTTTCCAACCATGGGACTAAAAAGAAAAGACAAATCACGTGGCAATATCCTCGTCCCCATGTGCATTTCTCCGCAGAACTACTGCCGACGTCGGGAAACCGCTTCACTGTGAAGATAGAAAATCCCTGCTGGCGGTTTCCTCTCAGATTCTCCAGCGTGGAGTGTCCGTCCGCTGCTTGAGGTGATGGAGGATCACGTCACATGCACTGTACAAGAAACGGCCTCCAGTTCACCTCGGTCAAAACATGCGGAGTTACTGTAAGTTGTGCCAAACCGTGTTTCTCAACATGCTCGTGAATCGGATGACCTCGGGTGGACCTAGACAGTCATAAGAACAGAACCAACCGGAAAAGAAAATGGAGGGACTCGGAACCTCACAAGGCTCTCCACCGACTGCGGAGATGGATTTGATCGTCTGCAAAAACAGACAACGGACGCTCTACAGGACAAAACGTTTTCATGTTTCTTTTTTTTCTTTTGCATTCACTCCCCATGAAAACCATGCACTAGTGAAATCTATCTTTAAAAACCATAGAAATTCCGGGAGATGGCTGATCTGGATCATCTTTTTTTATTCCCCCCGTCTTTTTTTGTTTCTTCTGCAAGTTGCAATGTGGAGAAATCGTTTCGTTTTTCAGTTAAGCTAAAGTTGTGTCCATGCAACAACGACGACTAAAAAAAAAAAAAAACTAATCCTGAAATTCCATACAGAGAAGCTCCAACTGATCTTAAAGATGATTTCGACCCACGTTCTACCGCCGCTCTCGACCAGGGTCGGCGGACATGGCTTGACCCAGGATCCTTTGCGGATACAAGAAAAGGAACGTTAACGGAAACATTTCATGTTTCTGATTGACTGTTCGTCAGTTCAAAATCATCTCCAATGGCTTGATATAAGTTCTACGCGCAGGAAGTGTGACTTTCTTCAGCGTCGCCCACCGTCTCGCCGAGCGCAGATGCTTTCGTGCACTTTTCGTGGCAGGTTTTTGAGAACAGGACCGCTTCGGTCACCCCTAAGAACAAGCTCTGAACACACAACATCAAGCATGCAGTGTTACTGGGGGAACGGGACCTGTGGCCGAGCTCAACCTCCACCCCACGGCTGCTACAACAAAGCTACATCTCAGAAAAGTGCTACGAGCGGCTGAACGGCGCCGAGCCGCTGTCGAGCGACGTCTGGGACGCTCTTCTAGTCAAGGGGGCCAAGGTGGAGTCCACCAGTGAAGACGGAGGGAACAGCTTGAACCAGCCTATAACCATGTTGGACAAGTCCAGATCATCCAAGAGTATCTGAGCAGCTCCCATGAAGGACTTGTGGTCCATGCGTCCGTAGTCTCCCCACACTATGATCTGTGGCGGAAAGACAAGACTTTTTACTTCTCGTTAAATGTAGGTGTTTTATTCTAATGGGTTTAGGTAGGCAGGCAGGAAGATAGGTAGGTATGACAGGTAGGGAGGGAAGATGATATGGTAGGTGGGTAGGAAGGTTGGTAGACATGGTAGGTATGACAGGTAGGTAGGTCAGTATGGTGTGTTAGTCTGTAGGTCTGTAGTAGATATGGTAGGTGAGTAGGTAGGTAGGTATGACAGGTAGGCATTGTAGGTAGGTATGAGAAGTAGGTAAGTAGGTAAGTATGTATGACAGGTAGATATTGTAGGTAGGTAGGTAGGAAGGTAATGTAGATATGAAGATAGGTATGACGGGTAGGTAGGTATGGTAGGTAGGTAGGTAGGTAATTAGGTAGGAATGGTAGGTAATATAGATAAGTAGGTAGGTTGTGTAGGCAGGTTTGGTATGCTTGGTAGGTAGAAAGGAAATTCTCTAAATTTCAAACTATATTTGAATAAAATGTAAACAATTGGAATCAGTGGTGCCCGACCTGTCATTATATGGGTCAAATTTGTCTTAACACAAAGTGAAATTAAATGTTATACCATTATTTATTATTTAATTATTCGCCACCAACTTGAAAAAGTGCAATGAGAAATCAATAATTGGCGTCAAGATCCGATGCCTGTTTTATCAGTGTGTCGTCTGCAGTCCTTTATCTATACCATTCAGATTCGAAACTTCTAGCTCTTCATCAATCATCGTTTGTTTCTCGCAAACATTTTCACTCTATCTTTTTGCAAATTAGGACAGCTCACTGGTGACAGGTCAGGAAATGATTGTTCTCCAAACTTGCCTTTGAGAGACGCCGGAAGGTGATTTCCGTTTTATTTGAATATTAGCAGGATCAGGATATGAACATGCAACATCATGGCTGATATGAGCACTATACCTGCAGAACTTTTCCTCCAGGAGTCTCTTCAAACGACAGCTGCTGCTGGTAAAGCGGATCCAGGGTTTTTCGTGCTACTTTCGTTTTCTTCTTTGCTATGCAGGCGCCGTTCTCCAGTAGATAAACTTTGACATACGGAGCTGGAGAGTGAGAGATAAAGTGAGTGAAGAGCTTGAGCGGGACAAACCACTGTAGACCACACTCACCTGGAAGAGCCTTAGAACCTGGTTTTCCCACAAGGCCTCGTGCTCGGATGACTTCCACCTCTAGCGCTCCTTTCTTCTCCACCATTCCAATCTGAATGTCACCTGAATGTAAAGACACAAGACGTGGTTAGTAGAAGCTTGTGAGATGACTGTGAAAGTCCAGGAGAAAGACTCACCCATTGGAGGCGTTGCTAATGTCTGTCGTCCAACTAGCTGAGCCGGACCAAGTCCATCCAGAAAATCACTGAACTGACTGTCAGAGGACAGTCTCACACCCGGAAAGATCAGGCTGGAACAAAACAACTCCAATTAAACTCACAAGTGTAAGATGATAATTTATTAATCAAATGTATATTCTAGAACTCATGTCTGTTTTTTTGGCCCGATTACTCACTTCCCCTCCGAATTGTAGCTGTTCATGCTGCCATCGTTGGATTCACGACTGGCCTGTCGAGTCATTCGGCTTCGCATCTCCACGGCCAGACCAGTTTCTGTGCTCCTCTGTACCGTGCTGCGCAGCTTCTTCCCTCCTGCTTCTACAGAGAGAAAGATACGAACAGAGGGTAAGACAGGGAGAACGACAAGAACAGAAACAGAAAGACAGAGAGAAAGAGACAGAGAATTGGAGAAAGTGTGTGTGTGTGTGAGATAGAGAAAGATAGATAGATAGATAGATAGATAGATAGATAGAGAGAGAGAGAGAGAGAGAGAGAGAGGGAGACAATACATGGAAGAGAGAGAGAGAAAAAAATGTCAAAAAAAGAGATGGACATGGAAAGGTAGAGAAAGGGAGGCAGAGGGAGAGAGAGAGAGAGAGAGAGAGAGAGAGAGAGAGAGAGAGAGAGAAGAGAGAAGAAAAGAAAGAAAGAAAAGAAAAAAGAGAGCCATGAAAAGAGGGAGATAAAGAGAAAGAGTGATAGAGATGAAGAGAGGATAAAAGAAAGAGAGACAGCAAGTGTCCGTCTGAAGTTTTAGATGAACTGATGAGAAGAATATCTGGACCCTATTATACAATCTTGGAAAGTCAGCAATTGTGAAACGCGTTGAAAAATAAAAGTGAATTAATAATTTATAAAAAAATCTGGACAAATTATTAGAAAAAAAAAGAAAAATGCATGGTTAAAGCCTCGCGGGAAACGCATCAGTGCAGCTGGAATCCAACTCTCCATTTCCTCTTCATTCCCTGTCGTCCGCCTCTGCTTCCCGATAACAAGCCGACATGACAGAACACCGCTGAATGAATCCTGCACTTTTCTGTTTGTCCAGCTTTAGCAGCACGGAAAAACATTACCAGTTAATCTCTGTGTGGTGTGTGTGTGTGTGTGTGTGTGTGTGTGTGTGAGACAAAAAAATACGTCCGTAAATTGATAATACAAATGAGACAAAGGGAAAGGTAGAAACAGAAAGTAAGAGAGGGATATAAAGACAGAGAGAGAAAAATAGCGAGAAAAAAAGTGTAAGAGAGAGAGGCAGATAGACAGGCAGACATAAACTTACAGAGAGAGCGTGAGACAGAGAAAGAAAGAGGTAGAGAGAGTGAAATATAGAGGAAAAGATGTAGAAATACAGAGAGAGCGCGAGAGAGAGATAGAGAGAGAGCGAGACCTTCAAGGTCACAATACATAGAGTGCTAAGCAACGAAACTTGTCAATGACTACAACTATGATGTAGAACATATTATTTCTAAAAAGTAGAAAATGGCTTTGATTTGTAAGGCGAGTCCAAAATCAACCGCAACAGTCATACAAAATGATAGGTAGCAAACCACAAAAAACATCTGATCAAATGCTCCACAACAAATAACAAACAAACAAACAAACAAACAAAAAAATCAACTATTAAAAATAAAAACGACCCACAGTCACAGACCAGCAAGAAAAGAAAGATCTCCGTCTCCTGCTTACCTCCATCCTCCTCATCAAAAGAGTTCATGCACGGGAAGTAGACGGCTAGAGCTTCAAACGAAGCGGACAGACTCATGCGGCTCTGAGAGCGCAGCATTCGGTCGCTGCCCGTGTTTGCGCCCGCGGTCGGTGCGGCATCGTGGCTTTGCCTGCCCATGTTCGCAGCGGATCTCTGAGCGGATGCTGAGCTGGTTCAGAGCTTCAGGCTTCTCAGATCCACGTGGACCGAAGTCTTGTGAGTCTGCAGCATCTGAGCTCTGCCTCTCCAGCATCCCCGCTCTAACACCGGGAGGAGGGGAGGAGGTGGAGCCTGGCCCCTCCTTTTGCATCCTTTGCCGGCCAATCAGAAGCCGCAGTGTGGCTCAGAGTCTCAGAAGCTTCTTCAGGCACATGAGCTTTGCCCAGAGATACTGTGAGGCCATTAGAAACCTGAGCAGCTCCTGTCCTGAGCGTCCACATGTAAGTCACTCACAGTTCACGTGCTACACACACACACACACACACGCGCACACACACTTAATGACTGTTTCATTTCTCTCCTGGACAAAAAAAGCTGAGCGTTCATTTTGCAGTGCTGACGCACGGACGCCTTTTATCACAGAACTGCACATTTGTCTTCACCGTCTGAGTAAATGTTTGCCCCAGACGCTGTTCAATCACAGACATCCCTGACAAATAATACGTTATTCTATTACAAATATTTACAGTCAATAAACTGAAGCAACATCTCAGCATTTTAAAAGATACGGGAAGCCTCAACCACCACACACAACGTGGGGTCCCACCATTGACGTACATGAGAAACAATACAATTCCTCCCCCATCACCCCGACCCCAACCATCAAAATACCCCCCACACCCCCTCAAATCAAACCTTAACCAAAACTCACGTCAGCCCTAAACTCTCATCACGACCCTGAAACAGGCTTCAACATTCTGAGGACCAGCCAAAAGTCCCCATAGAAGTCCATAGGTCCCCATAAGAGCCCGTAGGTCCCCACTTTAGTATATAAATCTAGCATTTGGGTCCCCACTTTAGTATATAAATCTAGCATTTGGGTCCCCACTTTGACCAAAATGATTGTACACACAAAGTACTAATAAACTATTACACACACTCACACACATAGCCTCACCGACTCAGCCGCACGTGCGCAAGCAATAAATATTTTATTCAAATGTTACATTTATTAAAATGTATCCCATAAAGATAAAAAGATCTATAGATTTACCTAAAACAAAACAATGAAGTACATTTATTTTTTATTAATCAATTGTTTGCTTCTACTGTATACCTATATGTAATATCTGTTTCAGTTTCCGTTTTATAGATCTTATATAAAGTAAAATGCACTTTAATTATATAAAGTACACTTTCTAAATTGTAGTTTTGTGTTGAAATGTTTTACTATATTTATGTACAACTGTATAATAATGTACACAAATATACACATTAAAATTGTGTATTGCTGACCTTTTGGCCTATTGATCAATATCAAGGGTTATTTTACCTAAAGATTGAAATAAAGGTTACTATTATTATTATTATTATTACTATCAAATTTTGTTACATGTATTGACCGCTTTTAAACTCAAGCTCTGAAATTATATTCTTTTTTTAATTTGTTTTGTTAGTTGGACTTTTAGGAGCACAATTATTTTAAAAATGGAACGTATTTTTTTTCACATTAATTAGTGTTGGAGGTATTACAGATGTTATTACTACATATTTACATATTTTCATCAATCTTTCGTGTCATAACAAAAGGTGCATGTCTTACCTAAATATTGCACTCATAAATTTCTATAAATAATACAATAAAAATACTTCATTTGTGGCACTGCAGCTGCTACTTTCCATCCTTTTCTACGCCATTTCTACGCTATAACTGCAAAATGTGTTTGGACGATCGATCACCACTATATAAATATATATAAACAAGTGTCGTTAATTGACAAGATGTTCTGTGATCATGCATAAAAATATTATAGATTTTTGACTTCAAGCCAAACTCCTCAGATCTTCGACCTTGCACAACCTTCCATCTTCCTCCACTCGTCTTTACCACAGACACCCTCATCACTCAGATGTTCAGCGTTGCGCTGCCGTGGAATTGTGCTGAACTAAAGAGTTTTTCATAATTAGCTTTTACGTCCTAAAAACCCACTTCCACTTTAGTCTGGTGTCATTTATACTGCAGCAAGAGAGAGAGAGAGAGTGAGAGAGAGAGAGAGAGAGAGAGGTACAGGAGGACACACACACACACACACACTAGCAGTCACGTGCACACACACACAATAACATGCCAACACACACATCCACACACAATCACTCACTCGGACACACACACTAACACAAGCATTAACTTGCATATACACACCCGCACATAATCCCTCACTCACACTGACACACACATTCACTAACAGTCACGTGCACACACATTCACATGCACAAACACACATTCTTGAACATACACACGGAAACACACACAAGTTCTTTCCCTCTCACAC